>KV459375.1:0-199157 GCA_001662645.1 Pseudogymnoascus sp. 03VT05 | reverse complement strand
CTTAGTTTTAAAGCAGTTAGTCTATTATTTATTAACATATCTGACGATGTTTACTTTGTAGACATAATTTATAGGCTAAAATAACATATCTTTATACCTATTAAGTAAGTCGCTCTAAAAATGGGAAAGCAGGTTTTAAATGTATAGGAAAGGTCAAATACGAGGTTTTAAAGATAGTTATTATAATACTGTTGAGATATTATGTTGTAAAATTCTAGCTTTTTGGTGAGAAATACCGTGCCTCACTCGCTTGTGTGCCTCGTTCGCTTGTGAAATACGTTATTGATTTTCCGTGTAACTTTTTGAGGTGTGTACATTTACCGTGCCTCCATCAGCAGTTCCTAAAAAAGGGCCAGAATCGTCAGTAATCAAGATGACATCAAATGAGGCGATGAGGTGTATGAAAGCAGCTGCCTTACCAAACTTATGCTTCAGGGTTACATCTGACGGTGCAACCACATCGGCAACATGCCTCGGTCGGACTAAATGCGAAATCTTCGCATATTCCGGCGTTGTCCACCCAATATCCGGGGAAAGAAGTACAGAGTCCGCTTGCAATGCGATGATGGAACTTTCTATGTTGTCTCTAAGTCCATTCAGAGAAGGAATGCAGAGACATCCGCCGCACGTCAGCACGAGCAAACTATACCACCCTACACGGGTGGCGTGCGACTCTAAGTCAACGACCCGAGAATCGTGGTTGAGCCCAAGGGTTTCTTGCTGGTAGGTGATTGTGCTGCTAAACTCTCGATGGGTGACAGCCGCCCCAGAGCTTCCGTCGGGGCTTAAGAACACGCAGAGGTTGTCTGAAGGACTCACTGTCGGTAGTGAGCAGGCAACTGTCGTCTCTTCGGAGAGCATCTTCCTGTCCACCACCACCACCTCAGCTTTTCCGAGATGTCTCGCCAAATCCTCGTTTGCTGATGATGAGAGAATAAAGGAGGGGGAAATCTGGGCTGTGATGACTCGAAGCTGCTCTCTTGGCTGGCTTATATCCACGGCAATTGAGGCGGCCCCGGCCTTCATCAAGGCCACCATGACGACTGGCGTCAGCCATGTTTTCTCAAAACATAGGGCGATATTCATCCGTGGCTTTACTCCCACGCCAATTAGTTGGTACGCCAACCTTGTGGATACCTGGTCGAGTTGTTGGTATGTCAGGTCGCCATCCCATGAGCGGATGGCTGGGGAAGATGAGAACTCCCAAACAACCCGCTTAATCAGGCTGTGTACGCATGCTTCGATGGGCTCTGGTACGGCTAAATTTGCAGCCCAGATATCATCAAAGGCAAGCTTTTTGAGCATCTCCGCCCTTCTTGGCTTTTGGTCGACTTCCTGCACGCCATTGCCGTAGCGGGGTTGATATCTCATGCTGCCTATTTCTTTCACGGCAATTTCTTCTTTTTGGTAAATAGTTTTGAGATAAATAGCCAGGAGACATTCGTATAGGGAACACACGGAGAACCCGGCACCAACAATGGCAGATTTGCCACGATATATCACTTGTTCGGGGTCTCATGCTTCATACTATAACTTATGACAAATATAACCTAATAAATGCCTTCAATGATTTCATGGTCCCCTTTCATCTGTACAACGGCTCTCTTTACAACGCTTTATGCGATCTTGACGTGATCTCTTTACGTGATTGAAGAAACGAGATGCACTGGTTATGGTAATATTGACGGATCACACGATTCATACTCACACAGATAAACACCCCGTTGTACAATATGAACGCACCTCATCCTTCTCGGGCAAAATGATAACACTGTAAAGTAATTGTCCCACTTCAGCACATGCCGTGGCTGTCGAAAAATATGATTTATTGCACATTTAACCACACATCGCCTGAGGCTCGTCTAACGATCCCCTCGGTATTTTGGTTCGCGTATCATTTACATTTTGCACGCTTTTGACCTAGTTACGGCCTCTTCGTTCTACCTGCCGTTGTAGGTTTAACTTGTAAGATTGGAATGCTGCCCATTCATCATGATGACCTCCATTATGTGGGATTCTAGAACGCCTTGTTCAATCGCCGTCGAGGACACCTTCGGTCCAATAGTGGCCTGGCCCTGCCTCGGGGGGTTTGACTTTACGCTCATTTTCGAGGAGACCATCTTGACCATCATGCCGCTGGGAACTGCTAGTTAGTTGCCGCTTCCAAAGCAAACTATGCTCGTCGTTTGCTGAGTTGTGTGTTAGGTATCTGGGCTTTGCTTCGGATTCGGGTTCTACGCCAACAGACATCAAAGGTTCGATCATCATGGCTCCTCCCGCTAAAAATGGTACGTTATTCAATACAACTTCAGTTTTCACAATATTATAATATATTTTGCAATGCATTTGGCTGAGGACCAATCATAGATTATATTTGCCACATACGTGTTTGTCCAAGCTGTGGTATTGGCAGTGACGATTATATATGGGATTCCGAAGACTCGGCTCACCATTCCGTGCTATGCATCAACAACAGCAGTCTACGGAATTTTGATATACGTATCATATCTAGAGCATACCCGCTCAGTGCGTCCATCGACACTGCTGTCTATCTAAGTCGGCGCATCAGTACTTCTTGATGCTGCACGTGTCCGCACATTGTTCTTTATCTCAGGAAATGAAGTCGTTGCACGTCTCTTCCTCGCCGGATTTTTAATCAAGATTCTGATCTTTATTCTGGAAGTTTCTGAAAAACGTCGCTTTCTCCGGTCTAAGTGGCGGGATGCATCCCCTGAAGAAACAAGTGGCTCCATCAACAGGGCTCTCTTTATTTGGTTGAATCATTTATTTCTTCAGGGCTTCCGAACATTACTGACCGTGGATGCGCTCACTCCACTTGATAGTGACCTTCTTGAAGCTTCTAAGCCAACAACACTCGTCAAACGTTGGGAAGAAGGTAAGCCATGTTCCTTCCACATCTTTCATTTACTTCATCACTCACCTATTTTTACAGCCGACAAATCAAGCGACAATGCTCTCTTGTGGACATTTTTGGCCCATTACAAATGGAGCCTTGGGGCCGGTATTATTCCACGACTTGCTTACAGCGGCTTTAGCTTCTTACAGCCGTTTCTTGTTCAACGAGTTCTCGACTTTACTGCAGAAACTAGAGGTCCCAATTCGCAGAATATCGCCTATGCTCTCATTGCGGCCTATGCAATCGTATATATTGGGATCTCTGTCAGTCACTCCTCTATGAACCATGCATCTTGAGCTGACATTAGTATTTCTAGTTATCGTTCTCAGTCTATCAGCACAAGACATACCGTCTTCTTACTCTGTTCCGTGGGAGCATCATCGCCCTCGTATTCGACAAGACTCCCCGCGTCAACTCGTCAGTCACCGAAAATGCAGAGGCGATCACATTAATGAGTGCAGACATTGACCGAATTGGATCCAGCATGACTCTGGTCCACGAAATTTATGCATCTTTTATTGATGGCGCACTCGCAATATACCTCTTATACAGGCTTCTTGGGGTAGCCGTGGTGCCCCCCCTTATATGGATAGTTGGTATAATAATATTCCCTTTTATGATTATCTGTTATGTTTTGTATAGCATAAACTAACTGATATTCAGTTTGTCTACTAATAGGACTACCTCTTGCAAAGGCCGCTGGCAATGCTCAAATTCCATGGTTGGAAGCAATAGAAGATCGCCTAGCAGCGACTGCCAAAGTGCTTGGCCCGATGAAGGCCATAAAATCAACGGGACTGACTGACATCGTATCATCTCAAGTCGGAGACCTTAGATTGGCCGAGATCCACGCGTCTCTTCGGCATCGTGTCCTAACCATCTTTTCAGCAGTTATATGTAAGTTTTCCGGGGTGCCGAGCAAGAAAATGAATATAAAATCTCGCTAAAAGATATTAACGTGGTTGTACACCGAGTCGTGAATGTCACCGAGTCGTGAACTTTTCCCTACTTAGCTACCTACGAACTTCAACACGCGTTTCCTCCACAACTACCAATGGAAATCCAAACCCAAGAAGCGCGAATCATTCTAGCTATTGAGGCTCTTCAAACATGTAAATCGCTTAATCGCAGGTCTGCATCAATACTATATAAAGTGCCTTATTCTACGCTTACTGATAGAATGGCCGGCCGACCTTCTCGACGCGAAACTAAAGCCAATAGTCTTAAATTGACTGAGCTAGAAGAGGAAGTGATTATTTGAAATATATTAGATATGGATGCAAGAGGATTTGCGCCTCAGCCTGCTAGTGTGGAGGATATGGCAAATTATATCCTTGAATCGCGTGGGGGAAAGCGCGTTAGGACGCGATGGGCATATCGATTTATACAACGCCGCCCTAAGTTAAAGACGCGTTTTAATCGCGTTTATGACTTTCAAAGAGCCTTGTGCGAAGATCCTAAGCTTATTAGAGCGTGGTTTCAACTTGTGCAGAACATGAGAGCAAAGTACGGCATCCAAGACTACGATTTCTATAACTTTGACGAGACGGGCTTCATGATAGGCGTTATTAGCTCAGCTTTAGTTGTTACGCGCGCTAATCGACGTGGTAGAGGCAAGGCAGTTTAGCCTAGCAATTAGGAATGGGCTACAGCAATTGTTTGTGTTAATGCTAAAGGTTGGAGTGTCCCTCCGTTTCTAGTAGTTTAAGGGAAATGTCACCTTTTAAGTTGGTATACTAAAGGCGGCCTTCCTTACAATTAGGTAATTAAACCAACAAGCAATGGATGGACTAACAACGAGACAGGTCTAGAATGGCTTTAACACTTTAATAAACATACTTGTAGTCGTACAAAAGGACCATATTAGATGTTGGTTTTAGACGGGCATAAAAGTCACAAATCAGCTGCATTTTAGGAATATTGCAAAGCAAACAACATCATAACTCTCTGTCTACCTCCTCACTCGTCTCACCTAACTTAGCCACTTAATGTTAGGTGCTTTAGTGTTCTTAAACGCATGTATAGGCGTTAAATTAAGACCTTTATTAAGGCTCATATAAACCATATTACAAAGGTTGAGTTTTTTATAGCTTTCTACGTAGCTTATAAGCAGTTAATAACAACTTAAAACGCCAAAGCTGGATTTCGCGGAGCTGGTTTAGTGCCCTTTAATCCGCAAGTAATCATTTCAAAGCCAGACGTCAAGTTGCGGACTCCTACACCTACAGGACCCCCCTCTATAGACGCTGATCCTTAGGTCTCCCAGACCCCTTCCAACCCAACTGAAGCTCTTTCACAAACAACCCTCGTTCGAAATCGAATTGCCCGTTACTAAGGAAGCTCGCTAACCCTACTCTTTAGGACAGTTATTGCGTTGGCAAAGGGTATAGAGCGACTAGCACATAAGAACACCCTTCTGTCCGCTGAGGTACGTACCCTTCGAGCAGCCAACGAAGCCCTTAGCAAACGCCGGAGGGCTAAAAAGTCTCGTGTCCGTCAAGGATGTGCACTTTCTGTAGGGGATGCACATGATGATTTGTCCCAAAGGGCAGTTACGGAGCAAATAAATCGCGAGAAGCGCTCTAGAGGGGTTGGTAGGAATGAGGGGCAACTAGGTGTACGACATTGTGGCACTTGCGGGGGGACTGGCCATAATGCGCGAACTTGTCAGGAGGTCATAGAAGTACTTAGTTCATCAGATTCTGAATAGTTTTAGTTTTAATACATGTTGTGGTTGTTTAATTATACCTTACAGTAGTGGGTATAAAAAAGTTTCACGACTCGGTGACATTCACGACTCGGTGTACAACCACGTTACTAATACATCGACATTAGCTTTTGCGTCTACCGCTTTGGCTCCAGTGCTTGGCTTTGCAACATACATCCTCCTTGACAAAGACAATGACTCATTGGGATTGACAGAAGGTATCGCGTTTGCCGCACTAAGCGCATTCGAGTTGCTGGATGGGCCAATGGTAGTCGTTATTGATGGATTTGGGCACATCCAAACTGTTATCAACTCATTTGGCCGTGTTCAAGAATACTTACTAACAGAAGAACGAGCTGATTACAGGACTTCCCTGGAAGATGTACGGCCATCTTCGAGGTCAAGGGTTTCACGCTATCAAACATATGATGAGGGCTCCCCAAGATCTAATTTGGTAGACCCAGAATTGGAGGTCATTGTTGAAGATGCATCCGCTAGCTACGTTCCAGAAGACGACCCTGTTTTGCAGAACCTGTCATTTGAAATCCCCCGCGGCCAGCTCACCATGGTATTTGGCCCTGTCGGCTCTGGGAAATCGACACTGCTCAAGTTGTTGCTTGGAGAAATGCCATATGCTACTGGTTCAGTTGCAACCGGCTTTACCAGAGCAGCGTACTGCCCTCAATCGCCATGGTCTACTTGGGGCACCGTCCGAAGCAACGTAGTGGGCATGTCGGCATGGGATGAGAAGTGGTATAACACTGTGGTGTCTGCCTGTGCACTCTCGGAAGATTTTAAGGAGCTGGCAAACGGCGACCAAATTGCAACTGGAGCACAAGGGTCCGGGCTTAGTGGTGGACAGAAAATGAGATTGGTGAGTATTCACATCGACTTCAGATAGTTTCTCAACTGAGGGTGACTAGTCTTTTGCTCGTGCGCTTTATTCAAGAAATCCCGTCATGATACTGGATGATGTGTTGACAGGACTGGATCGTGCCACTGAAAGGCATATTATTGACGCGGTGTTTGGACCAAATGGCCTTCTAGAAAAATTAAATTCGACGGTTGTTCTGGCCACAAATTCAGGTACACCCTTCCATTTAAACACTGATCTGCAACATACTGACTATGAAAGCGCATCATCTGAGCTTTGCCAACCACTTCATATTCCTCGATGGCGGCGAAATTGTTCGGAAAGGTTCTGTGGATAGCCTGTCAGTCGACGGTGGGGTTGCCCTCGAAAAGGTTATGAGCCACCCTGGCGCAACAACGTCTCGTCCAGAGCCAGAAATTCCAGAAGAGGCTCAAGATGCCCTAAAGGAACTAGAGCTTCTTAGATCAGGTCATGATGCCGGAGACATTCGGATTTATACATACTACGCAGACATCGCAGGATGGTGGAATATTGCAGCCTATCTCTTGGGCTGTGTCACCTTTGTATTCGGCATGACCTTCCCTTGTATGTTGTGAAAGGTTTCAGAACAAAGAAGTAAATTTGCTGATACGCCTTAGCTGTCTGGTTGCAGTGGTGGGTTAACGCCAATGCGGACCACCCGAACGAGCGTGTTGGATACTGGCTTGGTGTGTTTGGCGCTCTTGCGGTTGTTACAATTCTAGGTTGCGCTCTAGCGGATACGTAAGTAATCCATATCTCTCATATTCCCAAATAATATGATGCTGACATTATCGGAGGATGTTTAACATGGTAGTACTACCAAAAACAGGAATAAGGTTCCATGAGCTCTTGTTGAGTACAACTATGCAGTGCGCCCAACCCATTTGATTTTGAGGGGTATCTTGAATTGACAATACATAGGGCGCGAACATCCTTTCTCACATCAACTGATGCTGGAACCACGCTAAACAGGTTTGTGTCTTGACTTCTGTTTTTGACACTGGGCTAATACTGAAACGAAAAAAGGTTTAGTCAAGACCTCGAATTGATCGATAGTGATCTTCCCCAATCCATTGATGAAACCGTCGCCCAATTTTTATCGGTTATTGTTTCTGCAGTCTTCGTATTTATTGGTTCAGGCTATGTTATAGCAGTTCTCCCGCTCTGCATCATAGCGCTCGGTTTGATCCAGGTTTATTATCTACAAACTTCAAGGCAACTACGGCTTCTAGATATTGAGGCAAAAGCACCTCTTTTCTCCCAGTTTTTAGAAACTGTGAACGGCGTGGCTTGTATTCGAGCGTACGGGTGGTCTGAGGAGTATACGGAGCAAAACTACAATACTCTGAACAGATCACAGAAGCCGTACTATCTGTTGTGGTGCATCCAGAGATGGCTAACTCTGGTTTTAGACCTTTTGAATGCCGGCGTTGCCACCCTGGTTGTTGCACTAGCCACCAACTTTGAGGGTGGGTCGACTGGATTCCTAGGGGTTGCGCTCTTCAATATCGTGATCTTCAGCTCCACACTTCAGGGTCTGGTAACCGCGTGGACTCAGGTTGAGACAGCGCTTGGAGCAATCAATAGGATCCGGTCGTTTATTTTGAATGTCGAGAATGAGAACCAAGAAGACGAGGTGGGCACGGTGTCGGATGACTGGCCAGAACGATGGGCTATTGTGTTCGACGATATCTCGGCCTCATATGAAGCGTCGCTAGGGCCAGTTTTGAAAGAAATCAGCTTCTCAGTCCAACCTGGTGAGAAGATAGCCATCTGTGGCCGAACAGGAAGGTGAGTGTCTTATACAATCAAGAGTCCAAGAGGCTATACTCACGAAAAATTAGCGGCAAGTCCTCTCTCATCTCGACTATCCTTCGTATGTTGGAGATTGACTCTGGTTCCATCACTATTGACGATGTCGACATCAGCAAGATTCCGCGGCAAGAAGTGCGAAGCCGGTTGAATACACTATCGCAGGAAACGTTTTTCCTACATGGCAGCGTGCGCGAAAATGTAGACCCCCTCGAAACTGCTAGTGATGAACGTATTATTGAAGTTCTTCGCGCCGTAAATATGTGGGACTGCTTTGAGTCACGCGATGGACTTGACGGTGATGTGGAAGAGGAGAAATTGTCCCATGGACAACGACAGCTGTTTTGTCTCGCCCGTGCCATTATCAAGCCAGGGCAGATCCTCATTATCGACGAGGCAACAAGCAGCATGGATTCCGAAACAGACGAACTCATACAGCAGGTACTACGTAAAGAGTTTGAGGGTCGCACTATCATTGCTATTGCACACAAGTTGCATACCGTACTTGACTTTGATCGGGTCATGTTGCTTGAGAAAGGTCGGATTGTTGAAACGGGAAACCCACAGGAGCTTCTTGAAACAGAGACATCAGCTTTCCGTGCCCTTTACAATAGTCTTGGCGAGGAGGTGCAATAGATCAAGGAATAAATAGGGTCAATGGAATTTCCATGTGCCTGTCTGCACCCTAAAAATAATAACTCTTCCACAACACCTGTTCTATGTTGCTGTACATCCATAGTGTGGTCCATTGTGTCCCGTTTGTTCCAAAGGGCGCCTGTTGTTTGCTACATTATCAAAGAAGCGGTAAGCATGATAAGGCCCCCTAACTCATCCATTCCCGAGCACCACTCCTCCCAATTTGCAGTGCTCCTCAATGGAGCACCCGAGAGTTCATTTGGCAGCGCCTTATCACTACAATATATATGACCCTCGTCAAGTTTCACAAGTTCACCGCTTGTAGCCAATCCAAAGTCAGTCTGAGCCCAAGAGCTCCTCTCGCTTTCCATCTTCCACATAGATTCATCGCCCGCTTCCCACAGCTGTTTCTTCGATGGCAGTGGTGCCAAAATAAGGTCTTTCTGCAAATCGCATAATTTTGCTGGCTCGAAATATATCAACGTATTCACTACTTGGTATACTACGCACAATCTTCGATTTAGTTAGTAACTATACATTCTGTCCATTATAATAAGTGGATAGGAGTCCAACCTTCGTCTTGATTCCTCGAAAAGCCAATCTTCCCATATTATTTCGGAGCCGGCGCTGCGAAGAGCCTGCCGCGTGTCGATTGTGATATCACTATGATTCAATCGTTTAGACAGTACCTATATCATACCATTAAAATTTAAGTGGGAAGAAGGAGTGTGATGTAAACTTACGGTCACAGTTGAGAGTAGTAAAGAATCAAGGTTATTGTGTTCTGTTTCGCCTTCGTCCAACCTTGTGAGAATATAAATGAAAAGGGCTTGCATACCAGCAAGCAGTTCCCATTTGTTTAACTTTAGGCTCTAATATTTATTAGCTCTATATGGACTCCCTTCTAGAAGCATATGAACTCTATTAACGTACCTCTTCACATAGTCGTTCGCATTCCATCTGCACGTTTTTCCAGAACAACTTTCGACCCCCTCTAATCCCACTACTAATCATGTGCATCAAGCAGATACAGTTGGTAAGTGGCTCCATGTTATTACTCTCGGCTTCGGAAGATATCAAACGCGGATGAATAAAGGGCGGAAGAGACCCATGGCGCAGCATCATCAGAGGATACGACTTCAGGGTGTGGAGGATGAGATTGGCAGTTCTTTGCGCTCCAGCTGACACTTTTGGTCGCCGGATAAGCGACCGAATGGTCATAGCGGGCTGTTTTGGTATCGACATGTAAGGAGCAAAGATGTGTTGTGGGACATGGAGGGTCTGATTAGTTGGAGGTGTCCAGTAATTAAGTGAAGGCGACGGCCCTAACGGAGGATATTGAAGGGCTCCAACGTTCGACTGCGGATCTAAAAATTCGCCGAAATCGATTTGCGGGTTATCCCAATCAAGGTAGTTTCCTCCAGTGCCTGTGAATGCTGAATCTAATACGACAGAGATGCTGTCGAGAAATATATCACCATCATTCCTTGCTTCTTGGCTATTTTCAGCACTAGGAGAACCGGCCACCAATGAAGGTACCGCTGTCCGTCGTCCGATTTGTTCATTCTCGCCGTGTCGGATCTTTCGCCCTGTGCTTCTAGGTGTGTTCGCTGGATATTGACATTGGATGGCTTTGGCTATGCACCTCGAGCACCCAGGCCGTTTAGTATCGCAACGTGCTTTCCCTCGCGCACAAGAAATACAAGATCTAGACCGCGCAGTAGGAGCTTTTGCTTTCCGAGACCGACAATAGTATCCATGCCTCTTTAGCGTAGACGCTGTCACACTGTCAGCACATATAGTTATGCAAACTTGGTGTCACATAGTAATATCCGGTGGAAGTACAACTCACGCTTATCAAACGGTTTATTGCACTCCCCACACCTCAGAATGGACAGTACGTTTTCGTCGGACATTTCGAATTAGATCACAGTAAATAAATCATAGGAATTGTGAAGTAGATGCCGATAATTATCGAATTTGTCGTGGTTGCAATCATTTGTCAGCACCAACGTCACTATTGAGAGTAGTGTCGGGCGGAACATTTTGTAAATGCGAAAGCATCCCCGACACTCTATATCTCGATTCGGAACAGTCCGTTGGGCGGACCATTTTTAAAACGCTAGGAATGCTGCAATTTCAAAAATAGAGATCCCTCTTCCTCTGGGAGCATTGGATTAGGGTGTCCAGCATGAGAAGTCCATTCCAAACCCAATGCTGGTATTTGCAATCGTGATGATCAATCATGATGGCATCACAAATTGTATAGTCCCGTCGCTGAGTTGGAATCGTAAGCTCAACATTATATAAATATTGGTATTTTCCACCCAAAATCATGTATCTCCTCAGACAATCAGATTTTCTCAATAATCCATACATCTTCAATCAACATGGCGGCTCCTTTTCCATCCCCAACCTCAGCGTGGCACACAAACACGTACCAGTCCCTGTCTCCTACACGACCCGAGCTTTCTGCCCAAGGCAAGAATGTGCTGGTAACAGGAGGGGGTAGTGGCATCGGCGCAGAGACCGCTCGCTACTTTGCCGAAGCAGGCGCGTCTCGAATCGCACTCCTTGGCCGCCGGGAACAAGCTCTTCTCGACACCAAGTCGTCCATCGAGCACGAGTTTCCAAACGTCGAGGTTTTCGTGGCAGCCACTGACATCACAAATAAGAGTGAGGTGGACGAAGCTTTCGAGAAGTTTGTTGGTGACCAAAAAATACACGTTTTGGTTCACAGCGCCGCAGTTGTTGGGCCCCGTGAGTCCGTGCAAGAAGTGGATTGTGACAAGTTTCTGGAAGCTGTTCAGGTACACCTCAAAGGATCATTGTTCGTTGCAAAGGCATTCCTTCGACACTCTTCGACGGATGCTGTCGCTATCGAAATTAATTCGTCTGCGGCACTTGTAAATTTCAGTTCTGCCTTTGCTTCATATAGTGTCGCCAAGCTGGCAGTGTTTCGACTTTGGGATTCTCTAGCCTTTGCAAATCCAGGGTTAAACATTTTCCATGTACAACCAGGCATAGTAGACACTGCTATGAATAGGGAAACTGGAGGTGTTGATGCTGTTGGATTTGAAGATCATGGTAAGTGAAATCGGTTCCCAAATGGAGTATTATGAGGCTAACTTTGACTTAGTGTCTTTGCCAGGGAGCTTCAACCTTTGGCTCGCAAGTCCTGAAGCACGCTTCCTGAAGGGAAAGTACCTGTGGGCAAACTGGGATGTTGATGAACTGAAGGCCCGAGCCAAGGAGATTAAATCCAGCGCGCAGCTTAGTATTGGGCTTGATGGATGGCCGTTTGGGGATCCCAATTGGAAAGCCACTTGGAATTAATTCTGTGGCTACGTTGAGTATAATTATAAATACCCTGAACTCAAATTAGCTTTGTTAATTGAAACATATTGATCGGATTACCTTTTAGGTTGATATTGTAAAAATATTATCCACAAAACACGTGTTAAAAGTGCTCCATCTGCCCATCATACATGTTAGGTCCAACAAGATACTGAGACAAGTATGTCCAATCGACATTCTCAAAATCACTGAAAATATCTTCGTAAGGGTTGAACTCGTTGGAAGTTGTAGTTGGTTCTCCCGGCGCAAATGGTTCCAACTGTGGTTCGTTAAGGGAAAGCGAGCTTATTCCATTAGTTCCCAAGGAAGGAGCGGTATTTAATAGTAGGCCGTCAGCGTCGTTGATGTTGGTATAGGACCACGTAGAAGTTACTATATGAGAAGACGGCTCAACTTCAAACTGAGAAAGTATTGATTTTACCGGAGGAACCACGCATCTTGACTCTTTGCTCACGGCCGATTTTTCCACGCATACAGCGTATGCTATTCTAAGCATATCAAGTTGAGAACAGATAGCCGGATACTCCTCTGCGCGTTCTCCCGGATTCTGCCTCTTCCACTTGGACAGAGAGAGACATAGTATCATAACTGCAAGTAAGAAATCATTCATATTGAAGCTGGTCAGCGCCCAGCTGCTATTAGCGTGGAGTTGGCCTCCTGGCTGGAGTTCTTTATTCACGCCAATCAGGTAAGTGACGATTGTCATGGCTGCGTTGACACATGCCTTCGTGCTATATTCGAAACCAAGTGCCATATGTCTACGATGCAGGATACATAGAGACTTCTGGTGGAGAAATTCGATATAAATTCGACTTATAATGAGAAATGGCGGGTCGGCTAGTGACTGTTCCATTGACCGAATGCGAAGGCCTTCAGGAACCGTGGAGTACATCTGTCTGATTTCTGCATCTAAATCCATAACTTCCTCTTGCGATTTGACATTCAAAGACAAGGCGTAGCTGCACACTTTAGTAAAGCCACTTAATAATGTGTCTTTCACAACGAAGTACAAAATTGGTGTAGGATCGGTTTGCGGCCTGGATAATGGAAGTATGGATGTTTCCTCGTCAAAATCCAAATCCAGAAGGTTTCGAGGGGCTTTGGAGTCAAACGAGTCGGCAGGAATGCAACTGGGAAGACCGAACTGGAAAGAAACCATGAGATCAAACTGTCTGCATGCGGACCAGACTCGGCGACGCATCTCGCCTTCGAATATTGTAAACTTTCCGAAATTATCAGGGTCTCGGTGATAGCCCATCATGTAGGCAAGTCTAGAAAAGACACCCAAAATGAGACAGAGCTCTCGAGAAGGGTCAAGACTGAACATATACTTGCACTGAGCATACAAAGCCAAGGATTCCATGGCATAGCGTTGGGGGCGAGAAAACTCTCCAAGCACGAGACACTGGCCAGCAGCGTTGAGGAAGGTAGTGCGGGCGCTAGAGCGGTCTTCAACCCCAGACGGCGCCGGGGTAGGAAGCTCGTTGATCTTTGCCGACATGCAGCATAGCGAGAACATTATAGAAACCCAAAGAGGAGATGCATGTAGAGGATCTTTCCAGAAGTCTTCGTACTGTCTCTGGAACTGCGGGATATGAATGTATGGGGCAATAAGCATTTGAGCTTTGAAGAAGGCCGAGAGGTACCGATCAACCTGGGGTTTAGGAGGCAAACTTTCGGAGAGAATTTGTTGCATTGAATAATGCCTTGGTGAGCCGAATATTATTTGTCCCCCTTCTGGAATCCCAAGGTCAATGGGATCTTCATGGTCCGTATATGTGCTCGGTATTGCGTCCATGGTGGTTTTGAGCTCTTGAATATTGTCTAGGATGGTAGACCAATGTGTCGATCCGGCGTACCTAGTCTCAGATGAACCTTGATGCAGATGGCCCTCAGCTCCCAAAGTTGGAATCACATTATCTGTTTGGGGCGGAGTAATGACGTGCGGGTCTGCTCGCTGGATACCCGTAGTTTCCGACTCCATAAGTTGCATCACCAATATCTCAAGCTGCAGCAATTTCTCCTGTGGTTCAACCCACGCACCAGTATTGTTTTGGGATGTCTCTGGAGGGGAATCATAAGTGCAGGCGGCGTCATCGTTGCGTCTTACGCATTTCTCACATGGACGGCCACGGTCACACTTCAATTTCCGAGAGCAACATGGTACACAGGACAACCTCGGCCGGTTGCGTTTGATTCCGTTTCTGAGGCCCCTGTGCCGGTGGCCGTCCCCTTCGGCGCGAAATTGTCCGATATAGGACAAGAAGTCTGCCATTGCCACTGAACTGTTTATGGTAGGAAGGAAGGCGGCTAGATTGTCTTCGGAGTTAAGCACGGGCCGTTGGTACTAATTACGGAACATTGGTAAGATCTTACGTACTTGGTGGGGCTAATACCCTTTTGGTAAATTTCTCGGCCGGTCCAATACCATATCGGGATCCCAACAACTGAAATATGAATAATTGAGGGGATAGTTATAGACAATTTCCGGCGTATTGATGGCTCTATTTTGTCATTTTTCTGCAGATGGTTGGTAGGGACTGCTGCAATGATGGGGCTGCCCGCTACTTCTTTTTCTGGTAGTGTTTCTCAGCCGATATCCCCGACATGATATCATGGACGTAAGACAGTATCACCGGGAAGACATCTAAACAATCCTTTCGACAGATCCAAGGCAGCTCTATAAAGATCTTAGGTTGGCCGCTGTTTGTTGGAATCTTGAGTAAACCAGCAACTACTCATTTTCCACATCATACAATAATAACAACACCCCACATTCACAATGAGCAACGCCCCAATTATTCTCATAACAGGTGCGAACACGGGCATTGGCTTTGAAGCCATTAAGGCCTTAGTAGATTCGCCCAATGTCTACACCATTCTCCTCGGTGGTCGATCCATCCAAAAGGCAGAAGACGCGGTGAAACTTGCCAAGGAGCAGTTTCCCAATTCCCAGAGCATCTTGTCCGCTATCCAAGTCGACATCGAAGATGACGCGTCAATCTCTGAAGCCTTTGAAGAAGTGTCTACCAAATATGGACGACTCGATGTTCTCATTAACAACGCCGGTATGGCTTTCAAGAGTCTGCACATTCGTTGGCACTAACACTTTCCAGGAGCTCTGTTCGATTTTGAAGTCCAGTCTGGTCGTATGAGTATGAGGGTGGCGTGGAATAAGTCCTGGAACGTTAACACCACCGGGACTCAGATTATGACACACACCTTTATCCCCCTGCTACTAAAATCCTCGGATCCACGACTCTTGTTCGTCACCAGCGGCACTTCCACCCTCACCGAGACTGAAAGTACGGAGTTGTGGGTAAACAAAGTCCCAGCCAAGGGTTGGCCCAAGCAAGCAATTGCAATGCCAGCTTATCGTAGCAGCAAGACCGGAATGAACATGATGATGCGTGAGTGGGCGAGGGTGCTCACCGAGGATGGGGTGAAGGTTTGGTGTATTTCTCCAGGGTTCCTTGCGACGGGGCTTGGTGCTGGACCGGAAGCGAATAAGGAGATGGGCGCGGGAGACCCGGCTCTTGGTGGCAACTTCATCAAGGATGTTGTTGAAGGGAAGCGGGATCAGGATGTGGGGAAGGTTATTCGCTCCGGCAACGTTCAGCCTTGGTGATGACACCTCGAGTGTGCTTTTGAGTGGTGGGGTTTGCCGTAGAGTCTCCATATGAGGAGGTCATTATGGGATAGGCATCGTCAAGAACAACTGCCAGATAGTCAATTTTCACCACTCAATTATTTTCATATTGAGATTCTGTGAGATATGTGACCAATATATGCCACTAATACGCCTAAATCCGACATAAATCTCACCCAAAGGAATTCGTCAGACTATACGCAAGCATTCACAAGCCATCCTCTCTATAAGCTCATAGATTCGCCCGAACCACCGAGCTACTCCACCAACGACCGGTCTGCCATTCGTTTCCACACCGATTGATCACTTCGCATCGGCCAAACGCCATTCCTACCTGGTTCCATAATACCCGCAGGATCTACAGCGTCCTTGATCGCCCTATTGATATTCGCCAGAGCATCGTCTGGGACATCCCGCGTTGCAGCAATCTGATCCATGAGCGCCCCATACGTCCAGTATTCCCTCCACCCATTTTTCTCACAATCATCCACCAGCGTATGGATAAGCTTGTGAAGTCTCCGACAGGAATCAGAATTGTGGCGCTTGTATATGATGAAGATTATATAGTGCATCTGGCGCTCATCGATGCTGAATGCGCCCATGAAATTGAACTCGGCGTCCTCGATACGCTTCTTCGTAATCGACAACTGTGCATATGCTGTCTCTCCAGAAACTTTGGAGGTAAGGCGAAAAAATACTTGGGGTTCGTCGGGTACCCATTTCGTCCATACAGGCTCGCCTATGTTGATGGTTTCTCCGGCTTGTTTCGAGGGGTCACGTAACGCCAACTGCCTCTCCTGAATCTGCTCTGGAAAGTTGAACTTTGCCCCTTCAACTTGGCTAAATACCTCCTTTATTACCTGACACAAGGCATTGCAGACGCCTTTCTCTCCATATACTGTGCCGTGCAATATCCAACGATTAGCATTAATGCCGTCTGGCTCTATGCTACTAAAAGGAGCATCGGATGGAGCGTTTGAAGACTTTGGTCCCAGCGTAGCCGTATCCAAGGGCACATAATGAAGGCTAGGGCTTCTCTGTAGGACCAGTGTTTGGCGGAGCTTTTGAGCAATTTGAACTATTGTAGGGAGGTCTCCTTCCTTTGGAAATTCAATCTGGTAATGTTGGCAATCGACTGGGTTTGTATTAACCCCGTTTTTATGAGGTATCCATCTGGAAGTATTATTTCCTTGCCACAACGTTTCCCAAGGCCTGCCATTCCAAATATCTAGGCCAGTCGATCGCGAATTTCTGGTTTAGCTTGTTGTTAATTAGGTATTTGGTAATATCAGCATAGGTTGCTCCCGGCTCCACGACAACATACGCCCCAGATTCATTTACCCCGAGCACCTTGCTCATGTAGCCACCAAAGTCAAGGCCAATGCTACCAGAAACTCGCGGTATAGCGGCTCTATAGCCAGCGTAGCTTCCGCTACTAAAAGACCAAAGTGGGATTTCGAAGGTGTTGCACAAACGAACAATTTCCTGTACCTCCGACAATTTGCGGGGCCTTACAATGGCCGAGACAAGAAGGTTATCTCGATCGGTAATATTCAGATTAAGAATATCAAGTGCGTCCAGCAGCTTCTTGTAGATTACTTCCACCTTCGTAATTATTTTCACGTTATCAGAACCACATATGTTCTCTGCTTGAATGATGTAATCTTCAAACCTCCTGATACTCGTGCTCGGCGGCAGGACATGTGGGATCCCAGGGTTCGCTAGGCTGCGACTAACTGCTGGAACCTCTTTTCTTATCGGAATTCCAGTTGCCTGGGTATGTTCTGGAACTTCTTTTCTTATCGGAATTCCAGTAGCCTGAGTGTGAAGGTAAGCCTTTAGCATTTCGGCGCGGTCCATGTACTCGGCAGCCTTGTTCTGCATTATCCTCTTGCTCTCAGAGTTCTTTTCAAACTTAATGGCAAGCATGAACAATTCGAGGCAGATATAGTACTTGCTTATACGCCTTTTCGTAGTCCTTTGCATTGTCAAGAGCAATAGCTTGTTTGACAGCTTCGATAGCTCTCCCGAGGAAGTCAGTGTTACTTTTAGTTAAATTTCCCGTCGTTGGCGGATTATCTCTTGACGGATGACTCGTCGAGCCATCCTCCTTGTCCTTGGATGGCGGGGGGAACCAATTCTCAATGCCACTGTACTGTTCTTCTGTCAAAGGGGTCCCCAAAACGCTGCCTCTCCACACTATTCCGCCATCATTCTGGAACTCATTATCTCCAATAACACTTCCTTCGTAAATGGTTGACCTGCGACCACCGTTGACTGTGCTGGCACTAGTAAACACTGACGCTGCAGCGCGGGCCATGCTCTGTAGCCCCGAAGCTATACTATCGTTTCCATTCTCTTCTTGAGAAGGATTAGAACTCGGGTTCTTGATTCCTTGGAGTGCCGCCTCTGCTCGCTGGCTGATGAGTTTAATCATATCTCCAAGACTGGCAAGAGACGTATCAAGACTTTGCAATGAGGCGTTCCCCTTGATGTGTAAACGTCTAATTACGGTTAGTCGCACATTTAAATAAGAGCAATAATGGATTAAACCGGTGCTCACAAGCTGATCATCTGTAGCCCACCTTGCATTGCGATGTGATGAGAATTGATGCGGTGCTGATATGCGGTGATATCACCCATAGACAAAGATAGTTTAACAGCCTTCGTCGGTTTGCTCAGAATTCCATGCCCAAAGAACCCACCCTTTTTAACGCTCGTCAGAGTTTTATCGAGCATCTCGAGTGTCAGTTTGCTATTATCCAGGTTCTCAGTGACACTAGTCCAAAGCGTGGCATCGGGACCAGAGTAAGCCATGAGAACCGTGGTATTCTGCTTCCATGTTTTCTCAATTGCACTCAACGTGCCCGAGAATCCCATGAGCTCCTGGTGGAGCCCTGAAAAGTTGGCGTCAACATTTCGGACGCTGTCCGTGGTCGTGTATACAGCAGCTGCTACCTAAGTTGTAGTGAGTTAGTTTGTACGGGCGAAATACGGCAAGAGCCATGAGTACCTTGAGACAAAAGACAGCAAGGCTTACAGAGCTAGCAGCTATTGATACTGGATCCATATTGTTTTATTCCAAATGCACATATTCCGAAGTGTAAATCTACAAAATGAAGAATCGTACACAAATAAATATGGAGTGGGAGAGCGACAATAAAGTAGAAGATCGGAGAATGCCAAGAAAGCTTGTGAAGCTGTGGAAGAATTGGAGCGGGGCTGAGTAAGAGCGAACAGTCTACCTGGAAATACCACACAGACCCCCACGATTATACCAAAGTCGGTATGTGGATATTCAGCCTCAAGATTGATCTAATCAAACTTCTAATGTATCGCGCATCTTAGAATAATACGTTGAAAAAGGCTCGTAGATGCCACCATTCTTATTACAATGCTACATTTTAAAGGGCATTCCCCCACTCACGCAGCCACCTCCTCCGCCTCCTTCTCTCCCCCGCTTTCCGCTGGCAGATCCCCAAACCTAAACATCCCCCAACTAACACTCCCCTCACACATCGTCCACAACCTAACGCCCCTATCATCCTTCGCCGCCCCGGCTCCCACAAACACCGGCAACAAATGCTCAAAAGTCGGATGCGCCTTCCTCGCATCACCCCTCTTCAGCAACTCCCCCATCTTCGCCTTCCTCTCCGCAGGCTCTGACTCCACAGCTTGCTTCAGCGCCTCATCGAACGTCAGCGCATAGTCGCGGGGCTTCAGAGAGCCACGGCTCGCGAAGAAATCGGGGAGGTTGTGGACGGCTTGGCCGGAGACGATGATTAGCACGCCCTCGTCGCGGAGGGGCGCTAGGGCTTCGCCAAGCGAGTAGTGTGCGTCTCCAGAGTCGGAGTCGAAGAGGGAGAGCTGGACGATGGGGACGGAGACGGGGTTAGTCTCCGGGTTGAAGAGGATCGAGAAGGGGACCCAGACGCCGTGGTCGAGACCTCTTGTGGCGGGCTTGGCGGAGATGCCTGCGTCGGCGAGGAGACGGAGGGCGGATTGGGCGAGTTGGGGGGAGCCGGTGTGAGGGTATTTGGCTTTGTAGTAGTGGGAGGGGAAGCCGCCGAAATCGTAGATCAGCGGGGTTGAGGGGGCGGAGTTGATGGAGAGGGTGGTGGCGGACCCTTCCCAGTGGGCGGAGAGGACTAGGATGGCTTTGAATTTTATGGTGGAGGTTATTTCCTGGCCGAGGGCGGTGAGCCGGGCGTAGGCTGGGTGGGCGGTGTCGTACTTGATGTTTGGCTAGGGTGGCTGTTAGTTGGTGTAGGTGTACTGCGGAGACCGCGGCTGGGAACAGGTAGTTGAAAATATACTTACGCCCCCATGGCTCACAAAATATACTGGAGTCCTTGTAGTGGTAGACATATTGCGAGTCTTCAAAGCTGATCCAAACTGCTTCACGGATGCGCGGGCTCCAACGGCAGGAGCAACAGCCCAGAAGCTTCTAAATATGATGGCAAGTGCCACGGCTGTGACTGCGAAGAAAGCCGATAGGAAATAAGTGCGGCCAAGAAACATTTGCTAGTGTTGAAGTCGCGAGTAATGCGAGAGTATACGTAAGTTCTTTTACTGTGGAACTGGGGGTATAACGTCTTTTATATGATAAATGAGAAAACCATGACGAGTGTGGAGGGGTAAGGCTGACAAAAATAGACGATCCGGGGACTAGTGAATTGGTCATTATATGGGTCATGGTTGGTCAGATATAGTGTAAGTCAGTCAGCTAATCCAAACAAATTACTAAACCCCTCGGCTCGGGATATCTTCCACCCAACAATAGCTTACGGCTCCACGGCAATTCTCACGGGATCGGGATGCCGAAGATAGTCCGATTCCGATTGCAACCGTGATATTGTATTTGGTATTTGATTAAGATTTCTATAGTCTGGTCTGTTCCTGCACATTGCCCCCGACGTAAACCCAAGCTTTCTCCCTTTACCCCCGTCGAACGACTACCTATTCTTGGGCAACAATGACTTTGTTTCGTCGCATAGCTGTGCTTCGTGGCTAGTTGCGGCGGCAGAGCAGCCATGCGACGGTAAGCATAACAATCGCAAGGCTGACACACAGTGTCTGGTCCCAGGAGCCATCCTGTGGCGTTATATTTTCCCCCATTGTCCCTCCAAGTCACTGAGCTGGTTCCTCCTCCAGATCCGGAATCCAAACGTGTAGATAGTCCTCGAAATCATCAATTTCCTTGGGAGCCGCCGAGTGTTTGAGTCCGCTAGTTCCAGGTTAGCCTGGCCGCCTTTCTTTGAATAGAAAATAGGAAACTTACGGGTAGATCTTCAAATCAACCTTCCATCCCAACTCCGACATCTTTGCGGCAGTCATTCTACCCCACTCAGTCAAAACGAGCGGGTCCTGGTCGCCATGGCCCATGAAAATCTCGGTATCCTTGTTCGCGTTTCCCTCGGGAACGAGATCCTTGAACTTGTTCTTCAGGAGCATGTAACCAGACAGCGCAACGATGCCACCGAGCTTGTGTTCGCAGGTAGCGCCGGAGAGCAGGGACATGGCGCCGCCCTGGGAGAAGCCGCCAATGATGATGCGCTCGGAGGAGATACCGGAAGCAATTTCGGCGTCGATGAGTCGGTGAATTGTGGTGCGCGAGCGCATGATGCCAGCCTCGTCCTCCTCGGTGGAGAAGTCGTCAATGGCTTTCTGGAGATGGTTAGCCAACAGTCAAGCCTCTGAACAAAGGCTATCAAGCATAAGCCACAAACGGACAGTGTTGCGGGCCCTTACAATATCGTACCATCCCGGCATGCGCATGCCACCATTCTATTCAGTTAGCTTCATAAACAAGTAGCCGAGCGGATTAGCAGACAGGAACTCACAAGTGTGATTGGAATGGACGGGGCATTGGGGAAGATAAATTTGGTCTCAGTGAACTTTTGGCGGCGGCGCCAGTTCACAGCCAGATCGATCCATCCAGCACCCTGATCACCAAGGCCGTGAAGGAAGATGACGGTGGCAGTGTGCCTGTTCATCGCCGGGACGGCGAGTGGAGCAGACATCTTTTCGCCGTGTCAAGAGTCAATAGTTCAATACTATGTTAGAACATGAAAGCGCATGGATAGCGACGTTGAACGTGTTTTTTAAAGGAGGTCGATGGTCGATGGTCGCCGAACGACGAGTTGAGAAGATACGAGTAAATATACGAGATGCCCCTCCTCAATGCCCATTTGCATCGCAGCCTAAAGGACGAGGGACAGAAGTGACGTGATTGGTTGTTACGGGTTAACCACGGGCCGACTTCTTTGACCTGACACATTAGCTTCATTACCTAAGCATGTCATTAGCTCAGTAGCCAAGACCGCAACAATATTATTCCGATTAGTCTCACCCACCTCCGAGATGAGACCCTGTAGGCGTTGACGACGACTGTGTTACTCTGCGATAGCGACGACGAGAACAAAGCAAAGTGATGTTGGATCCACGCTTGTAACACTGCCGATTTGTTCTTCCACTAAACTTCTATGAATATATTATATCCCTCTCTTTCGCCCTCTCACTAGAACCAACCGGAAGCACCCTCCCCCCGCACAGGAAACAACGGAACTGTGTAAACAAGCCACAACTATGGCAGCAACCGCGGGCTCGCGCTCCCCCTCCCCAACACCAAGCAAACTCCCACCCGTCCCCGTCTCGCCCACTTACTCCTACGCCTCCACCGCAAACCCCATCTCCGCCTACAACCTCCCCGCCCCGCCGCCCCCCCAGCGCCACCACGCAGTTCTCACCAAGAACGACCTCGAGCTGTCGCAGACGGCCTACTCTGAGCTCCTCACCACCGCCAAACAATACCGACATGCGCTCGCGGAGCTCTCCAAATGCGCCTCCCAGTTCGGGAGCGCGCTCGAATTCTGCGCGCGACTGAAGGAGGCGCGTAGCGAGACGCTGCATATCAACGGCGGTAGTCTGGGCAATAGCATCACGGCGCAGGGGACGTGTACGGCGGATAACCTGATGGCAGCGAGTGGGATCCACCAGCTGGTCGCGAACCACCAGCAAATTCTGTCGGAGACGGTATACCGCAGTTTTGAGGTGCCACTGCTACACGAGCTGGACGGGTGGCGGCGGAGCATGGAGGAAGAGGAGGTCGCGTATCAGCGGGAAGTGAAGGAGCGGAGCCGGGAGATCCGACGGATGGAGAAGGAGGGGCTGAAACTGCATAAGCAGCGGAAACGCGATGTGGCGCGTTTTCGTGGGCACTTGGTGGATCTGACGACGCGGCTGGATGAGTTGACGGCGGTGCATGCGGGGCACTCTAGGGCGCTGTTGAGAGATAGTCAGGAGGCGAGCGTGAAGATTGTGGAGGCGAGTTCGTCGCTGGTGAGGGCGGAAGTGGATATCTATGAGTCGCTCGCGCGCAAGGGGTGGTCGGGTGGTGGTCTGGATGAGCTGTTGGATAAGGGGGTTGATCTCTTCGCCAATGATCTCGATGGCAGCCACGGCGATGGGACGAAGTTATTCAGTATCCTTCCCCAGAAGAGCATTCTTGCCGAAGCGAACGCGGATCGCCCGCACCATCGCCGTGGAGACAGTATGCTCGTGGAGGGAGAGCAGTATCAGAGTCTTGCGGGGGCGGTGACAGGGGACCGCGATGAGGCGGCGAGTATATTCTCCCAGCGGACGACAACAGAGGGGCATTTCAATAAGTCGAGAGGGGTGCGCCCGTTTTCGCCGCCACCGCCGGTGAGGAGGTTGGGGGCGCAGGAGGAAGGGGCGAGGACGCCGTTGATGGAGGAGGAGGAGGGGGTGCCAGAAGGTGGGGAAAATCCGGTTGTGGCAAGTGAAAGTGAGGCTGAGGGGGAGGATGATGATACGGCGACGATACGGGAGGAGAGGGGAAGGGAGAGAAGCTGGAGTGTTACGGATGATGGAGTGTTGTCTGAGTAGTGTACCATTATACCCCTTTGAGGAATTTACGCGACTAATTTTTGTACGTTTATACTGAGTCTGTCTGCACTATCGCTGATTTTTGGGGCGTGAAGAATGATGGGAAGCACTGGGACGGTCTAGGTACATGATTGAACATCGCAGCATGAGTAATATAAAGTAGCCTCGTTCCATCAGATCTCTACCACTAGTGATTCTCAGTATTGCCAGGACGCGCCATCTAGCGGGTCCTACTTCCGCAGCGTTTCGGGCTATTAACCATGATATCCAAGTGACGCTGTAACAGCTACTGAAGAGTCAATCAATCGGGCAGTTATCCTTGCAGTCCTGCCGACAAATACCGACGTCTCCTGTGTAATTCTCGCATTTCCTATCACAGGATTGCACACAGCTAATGGTGCAGTCCCCTTCGCAGTCCTTCTCACAGGCAAACTTGCTAAACTCCTCCTGAGCATAATCGAGGATGTATCTAAGGGTATCTCCAGCATCCCGAGGATATCGAAACGCATCCGGGTGGGATTTAGACCAAATAGATTTGATGAGGGCTTGGCCGTTGGTGTTGATGTCAGTCAGCTGCTTACGTGTGGTCTCGCATAGCGAGCGCTCCTTAATAATCTCGCGTTTATTCATTGCGAGAAGACCGACGATTAAAAAATATTTTTCGTTTATACCACTTAGGGGTTTCTGGAGGAGAAAGGTTTGGTTCCTAGTCATGTTGTTAGAGCGGTCATCTATCCTTTTACCGCCCTGAAGAGCCTGGACGAGTTCGTGGGCGTTATAAACAAAGGTCTTCATGTTGTTATAGTCAACACCGGGATATGCATCAGCAGCTTCGCCGAATTTGACAATAAAACTTTCGAGATATCTGAGAGAAATGATAGAGGCGCTGTGGGGTGGTTCGATGTTCTGTGAATGGACACCAGCAACGAAACTAGCGAGGCAGACGAAGCTGATAACAGAGAACTTCATCCTGGCGGTTGGTTGGACGATTTCAATTTGAGCTGTCTGAAACTGGAAAATGATAGCTTGTGTTGCTTCTGCGGAGAGCAAGATACTAGGGCAGTGTGATGGCGTTTTATACCAGCATCTTCCGGCCAGGAGGACCTGTACTGCTGTTGGGTAAAACAAGTCTTCTCCTTAGTTATCGTTCAAGTATTTCCCCCATGATGCTGATTTGATCATATAGCACCTCAAAAGAAACATTCCATCGGAAGGATGATAGTGAACCTAGCATCGGCCCGGGATCACCCATACGGTATATGGCTGGCCTATTGGTGTATGAGCTGAGCTGTGAGGTCTGATCCAGAGGGTTACATATCTTACAACGCTCCAATATGAAAACAGTATTTGTAATTAGTTAGGGATGTTAAGACTCCTGCCTTGTTCATATCAGGCCCAAATGTCTCTCAAAACCAGTAGTATGGTACCACCTCCAACAGGGTTTCTCTATCATCCGCAAAAATTACAAAGTCTTTAAATGCCCAAGCGCAATATTCACCACGTTAGCCTAAACAATTTATTTATCCCAAACCAGAGAGCTCTGAGTTCGGCCCGCTCCGGTTGGTGTGGATGGTCCCGCAACCCCATATCTGGAACCCAGATTCAATAAATGGGCCAGACGAGTGTCGTCCGAGACAAGTTTTATTTTTTGGGTTCCGTTTGGCCTGAGTCAATGTAGTCTATTGCGCATAGAGGAGCTGAAGTGAACCCCAACGCTTCGGTGCATTTTAACCTACCGCCGTATCGATGCCGGGATCTCATGAGGGGTTGTGGTGAGACATGTTGCCGTACTCTCAGACCCTGCAGCGATAATAAATGGCGGAGTGATGATATGATGGATTGAATTTTCATCTGACATCCGATGCTTTTGTAGGGCAAGATGGCAATTAAAATATGGAGACTGCAAAACATGGATCACAAGAAGACAGCCTTGCCTCAAAAACCAAAAGGCTTACAAATTCCAAGATGTTTCCTTCCATATATCATAATGTTACATAGTCACCAACAGCTTCAAGTAGAGGTTAATAAATTATACATCAGCATCTTAATTTGCAGTATATAAAGGGATTAAAACAGTATGTAATACCACCCGCCACCATCAGATACAAAAAGGGGGCTAACACCCCTCCTTCCCATCTCCAGAAAAACTAAGTACATGAATCTTAATGTATCACAACCGCCACATGGTCATCCATATACTTGCTAATATCGCCCAACAGACAACTCGCAATAATTGCGACACACCCAAACGCAATACTCGCGTAATAGACAAACGGATAGGCTTCCGCGTATGCGTGCTCGCCCGCGCTGATAATCAACTCCCATTTCGTGACATTGCCGTCAACACCGGGGACGAGCAGAATATGCTCCGTGAGACTGGCGCCGATGAGCTGGGCGATGGTGGTGATGGATTTCTCGTCGTAGATGCCATTGAGTAAGCAGACTTGAAGGACGTAGGCCGTGAGCTTAGGGACGAGCTTGGCGTAGAAGACGTTGTAGTAGACGGTGAATCCGATGGCACCGCCGATGACGCGGATGGATAGTGTGAGCGCGGCGACGGTGGCGATTAGGTCGTCGGGGCAGATGATGGTTGTTATGATCGATGCCGGGACGACGATACCGCCGATACCTAGACCAGAGACTACGAGGATGCCGTAGACAGCATGGAGGTTGTCGCGGGTGGCGGCGGCCATGGCGCCGGTGCCGGCAGTCATCATAATGGAGGCGCCGATCATGAGAGCGCGGTTGTTGCCACGGAAGACGGAGAGTAGCCAGAGAACAATGCAGGCGCCGATGAGGATGGAGAAACCAACTGGCAGACCACGGAGTCCGACGCCGACGGGGTCATGGCCGTAGACGTTGAATGCTTGAGTAGGCCAGAAGAGGATGACAGCGAAGAAGTTGGCGCCGGAGATGAAGGTAATGACTAGTGTCATGGCGAGGATTCGCGGGTCCTTGCCAATGCGGCGCGGGAACATGGGGTAAGGTGCGAATTTGACCTCCCAGACGGTGAAGAGGACGAGGAGTAGGGCACCAATGAAGAGTGGGACCAGGGTATGGACAGACGTCCACGTGTAGCCGTAGCCGCCCCAGAGCAGGCCGGCAATAAAGATGATGACGCCAGAGATCGAGAGCAAGCCGCCGACATAATCGACCCGACCGAGGACTTCGCGGCGAGTGAGGCCGTTGCTATTGACGCGGGGTGGGGGGTGGTAGAATATAACAACCATGACGAGGCCGATAAAAGACCAGAGTCCGCATAGGAGGCCGACCCAGCGCCAGCTAGCGTGCTGGGCGATCAGCTGCGCCCAAAGGACGGAGGGCGCAAATGGCAGGATGGTGAGGACGAGAACGGCGACGTATTTGCCGCGCTTGGCCGTGGGGGCAAGCTCGGATGTCGCGGCAAGGGCGGTGAGTTCGTTGACTCCTGCGCCGGCACCTGCAATGGCCATGCCTCCTGTGGTTTGTTAGTTATAGGACGGCCTAAACGCAGTGGTTCAGGGGAACGGGGGTTATACCAATAAATGGATTCATCGCCTTCGCCGTGGAGCATACAATCATGCCAATTATAATGAGTACCGATCCGATGATGGAAACCCAGCGTCTACCGAAGAGATCGGATAGCGCACCGACGAAGGGGCAGACGGCAGCGAGAGCGAGCAGATTCGCAAGGACGAACCAGATCCAGCGGTCTGGGCCGCCAATATCGCCGTAGATGACTGGAGGGATTCCGCCTGTTGAGATAGTTAGTTATCGAGGATATATAGCACCAAAGCTGTCGGGGGGTCTCATAGATGGACTCACCGAAGAGATAAACTGGGATCTGAGAGCTGGTCCACAAAAACGCCATGGCAATCAGGGACATGGCCCTATTGAGAGTCATCTGGCACTTGTTAGTCATAGGTTCTCACCCTCGGTCTCGCGCAACCAAATCTCCAGCATGATACAGCTCATCTGTCCCTCCCGTGGAATAATGCCTCTGACATTCTCCCAAACGAACCCCTCAACCGCAAAACCCCACGCCCGGACAAGAAGCGGAAAAATAAACTTACCGGTGGCTCATGCTCATGATCTTCATCATCCCCATCCGTCCTAAACCCATTCTCCCCAAACTTCTTCCCGTCCTCGAGCTTCCCGTCCTCGACTTTCCTATCCGGACCGCCAGACACAATCTCGACATGATGTTCCGCGCTCGCCTTCTCATTCGGCGGCGTCGACGACGCGTGTGAAGCCGCTGTATCGGCCATGGTTGGTAGAGTTGCTCTATATGTGTGATGAAGGAAGGTGAACACACGGGCGACTAAGAAAGACGGGGGGTATTGTGGGCTCTATATATTAGATTGTTTGAGGGGCCCTGAGAGATCATCGCCGTGGGGGAGGGGAGGGGTTTATAACGGCGAGACATAATGGGGGGAGGAAACTAAGAGTGCAGATCCACATGTCATATTAAGTCTTGTTTCTTCAGGAGAGGAGCTGTCGTTTGCATGGATGCGCGTGGTGTGCATGCTTTGGTGTGCATGTCTAGGGGAGTAGGGTCTGGGAAGACAAGGGTGGTGTATTCCATGCCATGGGGTCCCGATCGTGTGTGTGTCGTCACTTCGTTCTCTGTAGGGGTCAATTGGTACAGAAGGAACGAGGGGTTACATTTAGGACATCCAATATTTGACATGGCGGGACTAGGTGAGACTGTAGATGGGACTACTAATGAGAGACCCGCCAGCTGCGCTAAACCCCCGCATTTCTCCGTTTCCCCATCCTTTGGTCCTCATAGTTCAATATTCCAGGGTGGCGCGGCCATTCTACTGGGCTATGAGTGGATGGTCGTCTTGTCCCGTGACTGGTCTGGCCATGAAGGAAGGGGGTGGTGGTGTTAGGGGTCGTAATGGGCGTCGTGGTAGTCCTCTAGTGGCGATGATAGCTGGGTTAGTAAAGCGGCAGACGACAGTAAAAGAGCGGATTTGGGATAGTGTAAAGAGATGAATGGTGGGGTTGTATAGGGAAGCGATTGTTTGGGGTCGACATGTCAATTTCATTGACACGGACACAGCGAGTAAGGCTATAGTAGCGCTTGTGGGCGTATGTTGTAATGTGGTCTAGTGTGGTGGCGTGGCGTGGCGTGGCCGTGCACGTCTAGGGGGAAGGAACATCCCTCATCGCGATTCCCCTATTAAGAAGGAAGTAGTCGCGAGGCAAGAACAACGAAAATAAAGCTGACAAGGTAAGAACGACTAAGAAATGTAAAAGATGGGTCGCTCCTGCCAGTCTTGGCCAATCTCCACCTATCTCGATCTGGGGTTTGTTAGAACATGGCGAATGCATACATAATGTATGTATGTGCAGCACTGACTGTGCCGTACTTGATAAGGGTTATACTATGCCTCGATGTCTACCCTTTCTCTTCTCTCTCTGGTTCTCTGCCCCTGCATGTCCCTCTTCACTCTTTAGCGTATCTCTCTATATCCCCTGCAGAGAAAGAGATGCATACTCCTCACAGTACCATTGCAGTACGAACCATCCCGTCATCCTCCGTCGTCGTCGTTGGTGACCGTCGTACTTCACTAGTAGATAGTGCTGCTAGTGCAACAGACAAGCCTCTCCAAGCGCCTAGGCTCTCTCCACCAACTCCCGCCGCACTTCATCTTCCCATCTTAAAACTGTTGGCGCTGTAGAATTATATTAAACAACGGCGACTAATTGGCCATTCACTGTCCTCGCTACACTTGAGTGAGTGGAAAATGCATTCGCCGGATACTCCCCTAACCGGCTGACCTTGCGAACCCCGCACTACTTCCCCTCATTGTGGCCATTTTGACTCGCGGGAGCCATTTAAGAAGTGGTGCATTCCTGGGGTCAATCCCCGCAAATCGATTAAGCAAAAGCCTCGGGGCCGAGGTTCTAGTTTCTGTTAGCTTGCGTGGCTGGGACTGGGGTGGGTAGTTGGGCCGGCCGGGGTCCGTGGAGTCGGACTGGGATTTGTGTTTCAGATGTAACCCTGTGTAGTGTCGCTAGGAAGATTCAAGGCAAGGGGAGAGAGCCTAACGGTACAACCCGGCGGAGATACTGAGCACCACCACGACGGTACCATGCACACCGCACACCACACCGCACCAGGGACGCGTGTGGGCATGGATGTTTTGTGATAGTTCGCAAGTTCGCACGCGGCTGGTGGTTGGTCTAACTCTTATCTCAATCTAATGTGTCGATCGCTAGACCGAGGTTGGGAGGTTAAGAATAGCCTGACACAGACGGCACTTGTCTTGGCTGCTTGGATTGTTGATGCGGAATATGTTCTAGGCGGATGAAGTGCAGTATTTCCAAGGCTGAGTTGGGCTGGAACCTAGTGTTGCGTCAGGATCTGTTGCTGCATCAACATGGATAGATTTTTACAGTAGGACAGAAGGGAATACCGAGGCACGGATATAGGATTCGTAGGATGGGTTGGCGATGACTGGTATTGGATAGAGATATGCCATTAACGACGCGCAAACACAACTTCCCGCATCGTTCGTTACGCCTTGTAGCAACTTCATCTCGCTTCTAGGTTGAGGCGCCATATCTGTCTAGAGAGGCGTATATCTGTAGACCTTGGTTGACATGAAGTTGATATTCTTGGCTGCGTGGATTTGATATTACGCCAGGCTGGGTTCATGCCATGGATGATAGGCCGAGGTAATAGGATGGATGAGAAGGATAGGTTGGCGAAGAGTATTCTTAGAGAAGAGGGGGTCCATTTGATCAAGACCCGAGCAGGCTGTCGCTGCCTCCATCCTATCCCTTCACTAGAAGCACAGCCTTGCTGATATTGGAACCTCATATCCCCCTATCTTCGGGAACTATAGGAATCAGAACGCCTTCAACTTAGCACGTCCCTCCACATCATTCCTATTGCCGCGGGAACTAAGTTGAACGAAGTTAACGTAATGCAACCCAAGGAACCAGAGGCGCGCATTGATTATTTACCAGGTGTCAGCATTTATTTCAGGGGTTGTCACATAACGTAATACATGTACGAACACATGCAGACATGCACACAAAGACAGTAAAATCCCGTGAATTGCTCTCTCCTATGTTTCTCTTTGCCCAAATATAGAGATAATCTCAATCAACATCCAGCCATGCACCGGCTACAACCCGCGCGTGCCAACCCCTATAGACACCAACCAGCTGAACAGACGCCGCAGCTCAGAAAATGCGCGTAGCCAACTATCCATCCAGTCCCTCCCCCTTCACGCGCTCAAACAACAGCAATCCAGGTGCTGATCCCAGTAACGTAACGGCAATGCTCGGCAGGTACCCGTACTTTCACTTGCGCATGCCTACTGCTCCCCGACAAACACAGCGCCTTCCGCGAATGCTCGAACTACAACCAAATAATCCATAGCCTACAGCCCCTAGGCGTGTGGGCATTCCAGTCAGGCATCGCCCAAACTATGAGATAGCATGCGTGCGCGTCCACTCCCTCGCCGTCGCGATGGCGGCGGGCTCATCCTCCTTCCAGCGCTTGGCGACATCGGGGGCGAGCGGGTCGTCGGGGTTAGGGGCACCGAGAAGGGCCTGGATGGAAAGGAGAATGGTGCGGATTTGGAGAGCTGGGGACCAGTTGCCTTTGGGGTTGAGTTAGTATTTTAGTATGTGGAGGGGTAGATGCGGGGTAGGGTGGTGGAGGATGAGAAACTGACTCTTGAGTACATCAAGGCAGATACGGCCGAGCTTGTCAATGTTGGGGTGGTAGATCTTGGTGAGAAAACGGATCTTGGGGGGCGTCATTGGGTAATCATCTGGGAGGAATAGTTCGAGGTTGAAGACGCCACCTGGGATGTGTTAGTACCGTTCAAGCCCGGCAAGCCGCACCAGGACGCCACATACCCTCATAAGGCGATTGTGTAGGTCCGTGGATCTTAACATCGAAGTAGCGCAGGTTGTCGTCGTGAGGGATGGCGCTGATGCCCGGGACACTGTATAGGACGTCAGGCTGTGGAGTCTGACATGCGCGGGGTGATGGCTTACGGTTCTGCCATCAGCCTCTCGGTCTCCTTGATGATCCGCTTTGGTAACGCGGCCATATTTATGGTTTGCTGTGATATTCCACTCCTGGAAGTCGTTTCAAGAGGTGATAGGAGGATTCAGTGAGGCTTCCGTGTCTCACTGCGCGTACCCTATCTGTGGGTGCGGTGGAGGGGTAGTGGGGTGGTCGATCGCGTGAGTGTCGGCAGAGGATGCGGAGAGAAAGCTGTAGCAGGTGAGCTTGAGAAGAATAGTATAGAGAAGCGCTTTACCTACAGATAGAATATTATTTCAAATAAAATTGTGGCTGTGACGTATATGTAAGCCTTGAGGTCTTTGTTAAATTATGCGGGACTGCGGTCAACCCCGTCGCCGATATGGCAACTCGTCAATCTGGCGCTAGTCTACTTAGGGGACGCTGGGGAGCTCGATCATGGATCATGGAGGATGGTTCACGACGTCAATCGGCGACACTTTATATCCCAGGACACAATTTCGAAGGCGCTCAAAAGATATACTGCGGCAAAAGCGATGCACCGCCATACATGACAGCTTGTGCTCATTAATAACTACGACGCAGCGCCAGGCAATGCGATTTGGAGGACCCGCGACCGCAGTTGGGGAGTGGCCTGCATCGTCAGCTTCCGCCCTATGGCAGGGACGCATGACGGCGCGGAGTGATGGAGAAAATTCGCGAAGAGAAGGGCATTAAGTCGGCGTTCGACAGCAGTACATTCGATGCCAATGTCTCTATCCACGTCCAAAAGTCCGCCACGGACATCGGGTCCGCGACCATCTCGCCTTCGGGAAGAGATGTAGCTATTGCTTCGTGAGTGTCCTCCGTCCAGGTATACCGGCCATATTCTAACTAGGAGCACAGAAAAACCGGCCTGGACATCATCGACCTCGACTCACCGCTGAATCCCCCCCGACACCTCCGACATGGCACATCATGGAACATCGCCGACGTGCAGTGGTCGCCCTTCGCCGCCCGCGACTACTGGGTCGCCTGCACCGCGAACCAGAAGGCGCTGGTATGGAACCTTGCCATGCAAGAGGATACCCGGCAGGGCGCCATTGAACATACTCTACATGCGCACACGCGCGCGATTACAGACATCAACTTCTCGGCCCACCACCCCGATATCCTGGCTACATGCGCGGTGGATGGATACGTCAATGCGTGGGATCTACGGAGGCCGCGCCGGCCAGCGTTGACATTTGTGGATTGGGATGCAGGCGCAACGCAGGTGAAGTGGAATCGACAGGAGGGGCATATACTGGCGTCATCGCATGACCGATGGCTGCGGATTTGGGACGATAGGCATGGAGCATACCCAGTGAAGTCGATTGAGGCGCATAGCTCGAAGATCTATGGTGTGGACTGGAACCGGGTTTCTGCAACGCAGATTGTTACGTGTTCGCTGGACAAGAGTATCAAGTTCTGGGACACTGCTGCGGAGGAGGCTATCCCGGAGCGAGTCATCCGGACGTCTTTTCCGGTGTGGCGTGCTAGACATACGCCGTTTGGTTGGGGCCTCCTTGCGATGCCACAGAATGCTCCGGGAAACCTGTATCTGTATGACCGGCGAAAGGAGGGCGTTGAGTCGGATACAATGGCTCCTGCGGTGGCAGTATTTAATCACGGCGAGCGTCAGGTGAAGGAGTTCCTATGGAGATCACGGGGCAGTATTAATGAGGAGGGAATGGACAACCGCGAATTTCAGCTAGTGTCCTGGGGAGACGATAAAGAGCTAAAACTGCAACGCGTGGCTAATTCTCTACTCGAAAATGTTGGATATGTCAAGGGGAGCCAGATGACGAAGAAGCTGAATGTTACTCGCAAAGGCGCCATTTACAAAACGTTTAGAAATGTGGAGCGAACAGAGATGGAGAAGAAGTCTGCTACGATCAAGGCGCCTCGCCTGTTGAGCAGCAGCCACGACAAAGAGAATTCATATAGTGTCCTCAGCGACGAGATTAAGAAGATGTCACCGACGAAGAGATTTCGGAGTAGGATGGGCGTTAATGGATCGACAATGAGAGGCAAGGCCATGAATTCCGAGCGTCGCAGCCAGATCAACTGGATGAGCGGTATCAAGTTCACCGCCAATGGCGGTGGCGAAGATGAGGATGGGCAGGGCAAGATCCCGGCGCGACGTCTGTCTGTCATCAGCCCCAATTTCGATATGGAAGGCGATTGGGACACGCCGGAATCGCTACATGACGAGATCATCCGTGTGCACCAGCAGTACAGTAAGGTCACGTTCAACGATGTTAATATGGACACTCGCTCGGTTACGGCGTCGATGAATGGGCCGTGGGGCAAGGACGGGGAGTCGGTCTTCATTAAGGCTACAATACAGTTTCCAGACCAGTATCCAGGGCCCAAAATACCCACGTTCACTATTGGCAAGTCGTCTCTAATATCCGACGAGACCAACGAGCGGATCTCGCAAGAGGTGCAGCAGATTGCTACTGGATTTGTCGGGCGTCACCGTGGTTGTCTAGAGGCTGCGCTCTGCTACCTGCTTGGAGAAGTCAACCTCGAAGCGAGTACACAATGGCTCAAGGGAGCTGACGATGTTGATAATCTCGACGATGGTATCGCAGACGTGAGCTCTAGCGACGAAGATGATGATGACATACCGGCGACCAATTCAGCGATGATGTCTCAAGAATTGGATCCAACGTCAACAGAGGGGATTCTTGTTGCGAGTCGGCGTCACGCCAACGTACCCCTCCCAAGACTTTCAGGCGCTCGATTCTCCAATAATGGCAAGCTCGTCTGCTTCTTTCCACCGAAGGAGGAGAGGTTCAAGTCCCTTCTTGGCTCCGTCGCCTTGGACAAATCGAGAGTCAAAGATGGACCTTCCTTCAATACATTTTCCCGCCTTGCTACAGAGTCGCTTCCACCGAGAAGCAAGTTCGCATCGCTCAATGAGGAGGAAGACTTCGAGTCCGATTCGTCGCAAGGCTCTGGAAGCGAATCCTCGAGCGATTCAGACTCTTCACAATTCCAAGTCAGCGTCGCATTTGATTTCTGGCGAAAGATCCATGGCACGAGTTATCGGAAGGGGCTGTCAACAAATCGATCCAATAAGTCGAGTGGGGCTGGAACTGGTACTGGTACTGGTACCGGAACGCTGAGTAAGGGACGGCTTTCGAAGCCTAAAAACACGATTGCGATGTACGATGTATCCGATTATTTACCGGGGAAGCTTGAGCTGGCTCAGGAATATGCCGTGTTTGGCGAAGGGACAGATGTTTGCAACCACAACGCGATGATTGCGATGAAGTACGGGCACCAGGAGCGTGCAGATCTATGGACGTATGCCGGGATGTTGCTGCAGCATGAGGTTCCTCTCGAGATTCTTGATCAGTCGCATCGGAAGGAACCTATACTTGTTATTGCACGGGATATGATCAAACGCTGTAGGCGTGACAGTCAATACGATAGTGGCATCGATATGGCGTTTGACTCGAAGAACCTTGCCATATCAGGGAGAGTCAAGTGGGGATACAGCCCTCTCGCCAAAAACCTAATTGATGACCTCTTTGATCATTTCGAGAAGCTGGTCGACATACAGATGCTAGCGATGCTATCTTGCGTCTTCAGCGAACCATCTGCCGTCGACCCACTGCCAAATACAGACATACGTCTTACACAACCGCAGACTCCACTGTCAATGAAAACGCCGGCGTTCTCTCTAGACTACTTCCCATCTGATATTGCCGTGTGGAGCGCGTATCAAAAGACCCCGTATAGCTCAATACCGTCTACGCCGAGAGCAGCTCTCACTCCATTCTATGGCTCCCTCGGGTCGTCAAATGGGCCGTGGGGCAGCGATCCTGCGTCTGCCTCATTCTCTTGTGGCGAAACTCCGCCGTTGAGGTCCACAGGAGGCAGCTTGGAGAGGTTAAATGAGAAGCTACGCCTACAGTCTCAAAGCTTATCGACATCCCCGGATGATAGGCGGTTACTTCAGCGTGCCAATTCTGGCCTTGCAGCCAGCTTCGCCTCGAATTTGAAGAACCCTTTCTACAACACAGGTTCCTCATCTCCTCCGAATCGCAAGCGCCCCAGTCCAGTAGAGAGCATGATCAGCACTCTGACGCCTAGCGCCGTGACGTGGGGTAATACGACGTACCTCGAAAGCGTCCGAGAAAAGTCCCCTTATGCCAAGTCGGCGTATTCCGATGATGACAGTACTACCGTGAACGAAACCCTCGTGCCAGTGACTGGTATCAGCGTCACGATGCATAATCAGAGCGCCTTCGACGACGAGGGTTGTATGTCAACGCCGCTTCTCGAGTTCGAGCACACGGCGGTTTTTAAAAGCTACCGCATGCTGTATGCCGAGATGCTCTTCGCATGGTCTCTTCCCTTCACTAGGTTAGAAATCCTCAAATTCGACTCTCTGCCAGAATACTTCACTCCTGGTCCCCCATCGCCACCATTCTCAAAACCCAACGCCGCGTCAATCCATTCCGTGGACCATGACATGCCTCCTTCACCAATACTCCTCGGCAAACAGGACACCCAGCAACCCGTCTCTGACCGCGGCCTCTCCATCACGGCATACTGCCTCAAGCACGAGCATCGCCTCGAGCCGCTCACTTCCTCTTCAGCCTCTACTCTTGGCGGCGCAGTCGGTCGCTGCGAGCGCTGCAAAATGACAAAGCGGCAGCTCAAATGCGTCATCTGCATCGAGCCCATTACCGGCGACTACGCTGCCTGTCTTTCCTGCGGCTGCGCATCACACCAGATCTGTCTCGACGCGTACCTCTCCTCATGGGACGACGACGAGGTAACAAAAGACGACATGACGTGCGCCGGGGGGTGCGACTGCAACTGCACGCGCCGCGCCGGAATGGGCGTCGTGGAGAGCTGGGAGGTGATGATGGGCGCGCTGGAGAAGATGCGGAAGAAGGACGCGAAGCGGGCTAAGGGGCGGGAAGCGAAGGTGCCGCCGCGGCGACTGACGGAGGAGTGGGACGAGGGGAGTGATTGGGAGGGCGCGAGGGGGAGTAGGGCGGAGGTGCCGCCGGCGAAGACGCCGTTGAGGGGAACGATGGGGCAGGCGATGGGTCAGGCGCAGTTGAATTACTCGACGCTGAGTCGGAGGTTGGGGCAGGTGAGGGCGGGAGATGGGTGGATGGGGGTTGGGAGTGGGTTGAGGAAGAAGGGGAGTGTGAGTAGTACGGAGAGGGGTGGGTAGGGGGTATGATGGGTATGATATGGGTGGAAGGCGTATGGATTGAATGCATGGGTTGGCGTTGCGATGGCTTGGGGGTAGCTGTATAGTACTATAATGCTTTATATAATGTAAGATGCCGTAATCTTCGGATTCTTAGGCTTGGAATAAATATTCTCACAACTGGTTATTTATTTATGCAGTTTATAACAGTGGATTATTAAATCAATGATAAAAAAAATATTCCGACTGTTCACCCATGTGTTTGCACAGTCATATTCCTCTGACTATACAAAGAACCGGGTCTATAATGAGGGCATTGCTCCTTCCATTTCTCAAAACTATGACCATACATCACTCCTTCCGTATGGTTGAAGGGACCAAAATATCGACCTAAAATAGACTAGACCCTAAAATTAACTTAGCGAGAAACACTAAGATTAGCTCTTGACCCCACAACCACAAATTCGGGATTTCTTTTCTCGACCACCCAAATCCAATGACACTCATAATTTCAAATATGCCTCCTCAGCTCAACAGTAAGCCCCCATAGCTCAGTTGGTAGAGCGCGGCACTAGTATCTGATCACATGATCTAGACATGCCGAGGTCTTCAGTTCGACTCTGAATGTGGGCATGTCTCTGGCCGGGTGGTGTAGTTGGTTATCACGTTTCGTTAACATTTCTAATGTACCGAAAAGGTCCTGGGATCGAACCCCAGCCTGGTCAATTCTTTTGCTGTTCTCGGTGTTGGACGTGGTGTTGTTGTTGTTGTTGTCCGTTGTTGATGATATTATGGTGATTTTTTTTTTGGATGTTAGGGTTCAGTGGGGTGGGGGCGGGCGGGGGAAAGTGATTCGCCGGCCGTGGTTTGGTGGTGCTTGAATCGCCAAGGATTTGTATTGTTTGGTGCAGTATCGCGCATACAGCTGTGTTCCCCCGCAATGGGTGGGCGGATGACCCGGGACATATATAAGTTACGGTTTCCCTGGGACAGACGGACAGACGTGGAGAGAGATGTTTCTTGACCGGATGGTATCTCTATCTGCCCCCGAAGAAACGTACCATTGCTATACTTCTTGAGACCATTGCTAGGAACTGCCTCCTCCTCGCAGCACAAGCTGGGCGCTCTCCTCGAGAAACTCCACGTCCTGTCCTCAGCGCAAGAGAACTCCTACTCACAATCCTTCTTCTACCTCACCCGTCTAGGCCGCTACCTCCTCTTTGGCGAAAGCTGGTCCGCCGGCGCCGACGACCACATGCGCGATAAGTTCGTTGCCCTCGAGCCTGACAAGTGCCAGTTCGTGTACCTGCTCGCGCGGAGCATGGGCGCGCTCAATATCGTCGAGGCAGGGACGAGCTTCGGGGTATCGACGATGTATCTGGCGCTGGCGGTGGGGCAGAATGTCGCGCAGGTGAAGGCGAGTGGAGAGGCTGCGACGACGGGGAAGGTGATTGCGACGGAGAAAGAGCCGACGAAGGCGGCGAGGGCGAGGGAGTATTGGAAGGAGGCTGGGGAGGAGGTGGAGCCGTGGATTGAGCTCCGAGAGGGTGATTTGCTTGAGACTTTGAAAGTTGAGGAGGGGATGCCGGAGAAGATTGATTTGTTGTTGCTTGATAGTAGGCTACCGCTTCACTCAACCTCACTCGACTGTTACGGTATTTAATCACATTGCTAACATATGTAAACAGTATGGACGCCTATGGCTCTCCCAACCCTGAAAATCATCCAGCCACGACTGAGACGCGGAGCTGTTGTGATTGCGGATAATGTTGTGATGTCAAAGATTCTGTACAGGGAATTTCTCACTTATATTCGAAGTCCTCTGAGAATGGGTTCAAAACTATGACGATGCCTTACAGTGGCAGCTTGGAAGTGTCTGTGTATTTGCCAGATGGCCAATCTGAGTAAATCGAGGAGCTGCATACCCCCAAATGGCAATTTTATTTCTTAGCTAGCTAGAGCTATGTATCTACAGAACAAACAATCATTTATGGACGATTTATTGTGGTCCTATATTCTCAGCCTTTTGATCTACGCCGTTATGACTTCACAACCACACAGCCTTGCAGGCTTGGTATGAGCCTCAGCATAACACAACCACAATTGGAAGGTATTGTATTCAAGAGGGCGCTGTGTGTTTATAAGCTGTTTTCAGAGCATAAATTAAGCCCAAGATCTCCCTCTTCCCGTCAATATCAATCAATATACCCACCCAGCCTACATCTTGCAAACATGTCTGCACCATCCAAGGTCGCCGGCGGCTGTCTCTGCGGCGCCGTCAGATATGAAATCAACTTCAAACCCGACCACGTCTTCAAAAGCAATGTAAAACCTCCTCAACCCACCTAGTACCACCCCCTCTAACACCCCCCAGGCCTTCATCTGTCTCTGCACCCAATGCCGCAAACAATCCGGCGCCCTCGCCATGCACTTCTTCAACCTGACCCTCCCCTCCTTCACCTGGACCTCTCCCACCCCCTCCGCGCGCGCAGACTACGAGATCATCCCCGGCAACCACCGGCACTTCTGTCGCACGTGTGGGTCCTTCATCGCGTGGCAGGGTGATAACAACCGTACGCCTGAAGGGGAGGCGCAGCTTGAGGTCTGCGCGGGGACGCTGGATGAGGAGTTCTTGGTTGGGAGGAAGGATGCGGATGGGGAGGTGATCCCGGGGACGGAGTTTGGGGAGGTGCTGTGCCATCCGGAGGGGAATATTGGGTGGGCGCAGAATGAGGTTGGGAAGGTGACGGCGGGGTTGTGTGGGACGAGGTATAAGTATGGAACTGATGCTGGGGTTAAGTGTTAGTGTTAAGTTGACGAGTTGGGGATGGTATTGGGGACGGCATCTGGGACGGCAAATTTATGCGTAGTGAAGGCTGAAATATGAAACTTTGTTGAAGCTTTTTGATGTTGTTTGATCTATGATCTGTGGGAGCAAAAAGTACCCCGCCTTTGGCTCTTTACCGTGGATCTCACACGGACCTAATCAACCCCGCGGTCAGCCTTGTCTTGCCTTGTCGTTCAAAAATCGCCAACCCAGTGTTGGTGATTAATTTCCAAATCGAGCCCAGCGGATAGCATCTGGAGATTGAGTCCGAAATTTGGAGTCCCAGTGTGTATTCTAAGCAATGAAGTTACAACTTGTAGTCCCCCTGAAGCCTGGCGACAACAGAAATAAAGGCGACAAGGGCGTCGAAGAGCTCAACGGCCAGCTGTGGCATGTATCGGAACCGCTCGATATCAAAGATGCTCGCAGCGTCAAGTTTCATTGCATTTCTTATGTATGGGGACAAGGCCGCGAGAGGCCGGGCAGCTTCTTCGATAACCAGATAAGTATTTCGGACAAGACTCGACCTGCCTTAATCGCCGCTATCAGAGCTATTAAGGCATCGGGTTTCGAGGCAGATGGCCCAATTGAGGAGGCTTTTTGGATAGATGCCCTCTGTGTCCCGTACGCTGATGGCCCCGATCGATATGGAACGCTTGAAAGGTATGCTTCCCAAACCCTGCTGCTATAAGATGTATTTACTGACCTTGGAAAGTATGGGCCACATCTACAGCGCCGCGGAATCGGTTATAATTATCATCCAAGATCCCGCTTGGAAGATCATCCTAGAAGCATCCTCGGGAAAAACTCCTGATGCCCTTTCGTACGATGATATGCAAGCCCTCGAGGGAGACAAATGGATCACCAGTGTCTGGACATACCAAGAGCTTGTCAATGCCCGTAACATCCATTTTGCGCCCATACACCCAGAGGGCTACGACTCCATCGTCAAAGGGGACAGGTTCTTCAACTGCACAGGATTCTCCCTAGACCAGTGGAAAAAGCACAACGACAAGACGACTAGCGAATCACTCATCGAATTCCCAACCCTCAACACGTTTGAGGATACGTTGGCAGATTTGGCAACCTCGGGCTACCTTGGACGCTCAGTATTTCAGGTTTTAGCAAATATGGCTTGCCGCACATATGATCCGTTTTTTCCAGCAAATAGGTTACTGGCCTCTCTTGGCGCTTTAACTCAAGAAGTGTCTTGGGGACCTCCAACCATGTCATTGTCTGATTTATCTGAGAAAGTCATGACAACTTGCGAGGCCGACAATGACTACTCGTTTATATACACAACCGACGAAAGGGACGAGACTCCTGGCTTGCAATGGCGACCTGACCCTAAGCAAATCCAAACCGATCTGTCGAAACCGGTGCACCTGATCCCACTTCTCAGTTGGAGTAGCTGGGGAGAACCATTTGGCGCGACTCAGACCGGGCACAAGGACGATGCAGGATTCTGGCTTGATAATATGATTCGACTGCAGCCATTGGAAGCCCTAGGCGAAGAAGTTAAGCTGTTGCTGGAGAACTGGCTGTACCGACCAAAGGACCTGACTCAACCCGGGGCGGCTAGCAAGGGATTCTTCAAGCACACTGAGAGTGAGAAGGTCGATTTTGGCGAAGCAATGTTAAAGGCTTTGAAGCAGATGCGTTTTAGTGGTACTCAACCACCCGCGATCTGCGAGGACGGCTTATTCTTTCCTTTAAAACCTCTGGGTGAGTGCCAGGACGTAGAATTATATGCTGCATCAAGCATCAGATGGTTATTTGGCTCTCCTGGCTTAGTGAGGTGGAAAGAGGGAGACAAGACGAAATATTCGACGGGTGTCTTTACAGGGGTCGTGAGGCATGATCAAGCCAAGGCTTTACTGATAGTATGAACCGAGTAACGGCGTATAGAGAAGCATATCCTGCCGAATATTTTGCTCTAACAACTGGCCTAGTATTAAGCTATCGTGTTGGGGTGTATGTCGCATCGGGCACTAAGTTCGGTGCGGCCCGTGGACAGCACCTGCCGTGGGGTGGATGACATCACACAGTTGAGACCCCTAATATTGCAATCGGGCATTACATTTCACTTCGGTGTTGTGAATACATTTGTGATACCTTTTAAAGCGACCTAATACGATCCGTGGCCCTGCAAATAGAAACCAGATGTGGCCTACGCGGTAGCATGGACCCCGCGAATCACCAATACTTAAGTGGCCCGCACGTATTTTTTGCCAGCTTCCAAGGAGAACTACGACCATTTATGGGTACAAAGTCTAGTTGCAGAGCCAAATGGCTGCCATCTTATCATGAATATTGAAGTATTACCAGTCATGTCATTGTTATTCCTATCTAGTTGTACGTTGCAGCAGTGCCTTGATTTGACATATCGAATGTTGACGTCATGATTATATTTTGATAACTCCGATGATCAGTGCAAAGATGACCTACTTCACCTGCAAGCTTCCAAACATACTTCATTCAATGATATTTTATTAGCCTCCAATAAATTTCAATTCGAATGTGAATAAACTGTGTCGGTAAGGAAAACAGTAAGACCCAGCGAAGATGTCAGCACACGGAGGCAGCGGCGGCCAATTTGAGCCTGTCAAAGAAAAGCAGGCCCAACCTCTCCCTGGGTTAGTATATCTAAAATATTTCTGGTAAAATTAACGGAAAGTGAGGCTGACAGAAGAATTCAGATCAGAGAAAGCTATGAAACCGACAAGCGAATCGACTGCTCTCGAGGGCAGCGAGGTCTTCGTCGAATATGTTGGTTCTGGAAAGCTGAAGGGCAAAAAGGTTCTCATAACCGGCGGAGAGTACGTTTTTTTCTCTCTCGAACGTTATAATAACCATAACGCTAATGGTTCAATTCAGCTCCGGAATCGGCAGAGCAGTGGCCATCATATTTGCTCGCGAAGGGGCCGATGTCACTATAGTATTCTTGCCCGAGGAAAAAGAAGACGCCGAAGATACCAAAAACTCAGTCGAGAAGGAAGGAAAAAAGTGCTTGCTTGTCGCGGGCAACCTGATGGATAACTCAAAGTGCAAGGAAGCAGTTGAGAAACATGTCAAAGCGTATGTGAAGCCTTCCTCTTCTTGAGAACACTGATTAATCCGCGCAGTTACGGAGAAATAAACGTCTTGGTGAACAACGCATCTAAGCAAGTTATGTGTCAAGATTTCGCGGAGATCGATCTAGAGAATGTGGAGAGTACTTTCAGGAGTAACATACTCCAGATGTTCGCTGTCACGAAATACGCCCTTCCGCATATGAAAAAGGGCTCGGCGTGAGTATCAGAATCCCCATACCTCTGCCGTCCTGCCACTGACACGTATAACCAGCATCATCAACACCACTTCGACCGTCGCATTCCGCGGAACCCCAGATATGGTTGATTACGCCGCCACGAAAGGTGCTATCGTCTCATTCACAAAAGCGCTTGCGAAGCACCTCATGCCAAAAGGCATTAGGGTTAATGCTGTAGCACCTGGACCTGTGCATACGCCGTTACAGCCCGCATCACGGCCTGCGGAGCAGATGGAAGGCTTTGGTAAGAAGTCTGGCATTGGCAGGCCAGGGCAGCCGAGCGAAATTGCGCCCAGTTTCGTATTCTTGGCTGGGAAGGATAGTGAGCTTTTCTACGGCCAGGTTCTGCATGCGTATCCTATTGGAGACTGAAGCATCGGTGGTGGAAGGGACACAAGGAGTATCATGTTGCTTAGTTTTGAGTTGTATCTGCCAAAAACGTATGCGCAGACTTCTCAATAAATATTTGATATGAGATATCATTAGAACCTGACTAAGAAAGGACCTGTCACGGCTAAAGCCCGTAAAATATACTGTGAGAGTCGCGACGGGATTGTGTGATCGTGGCTGTTTCTGACGACATGACCCTTGTCTGCATGTGCTACAACCCCAAGCAAGGTGTCGCGGAGAAATCAGTATCTGCATGGAAGGATCACTGGTTGCTTGTTGGTATGTTTATTATCGTCCGTTGTTCGTTGGTGGTCGCAAAACACCCGAGCGCGAGACTCCATTTTGGTAGTATTTTCACATAATGCAGGACCAAAATCCGACCCCGCAGATCTATCTTCCAATGAGTCAACAGCGGTGCAAGACCAGTTTGCTCAAATATTCCTCGCCGCTGCCGAAACGACTGGGTCCGCCAGACCCGTCAGATTCTTGTCACGATTTGACAAGTCAGCGGCCAACGTCAGAGAGTCCAGTCTCTGGGCCGCCATAGGCCAGGTTCCTTGGGCCCATCCACATGCGAGTTGGTATCACCAGTGCCAAGATTCTCCGCTTGGAGCTCTGGAAGCTGCGAGCGCGCTGAACCAATACACGCTTACAGAGCGTGGGACGTGGTTTGCGTTGAATGATGCGGCTAGAGATAAGCTGGAAATCTTTGTGAGTTGCCTAATTCTACGTTCTTCATCACAGTTTTACGGCAATATTGGTGACTATATTTGTCATATGAGATGTGCAAAGCTGACTAAATTCTAGAGCGGAGGTGTTGGCGCCGAGGATGAACTCCTGTTGAACCCCGCGCATGCGGTCGTTGGACGCCATACCCAGAACAAAGAGATGGCGAATGAGTTTATTGCGTGGCTTGTTAGCTACAATGGTGGCCAGAGAGTTATTTGTGAAGCTGAAGCCGGGATAGAAAGGGGGCAACCAAAACTCCCACGGCACGTTTCGCTGCGCCAGTCACTCCACCTTCTACGCCGCCACAGCTTAAATGGAAGTATTTTTGATAGGTATTTGTCGATAAAGGGGCTACAAGTGTAAATATTTACGTACTGCTGTTATAAATGAGCATTAAAAAACACCCTGAACTGTTTATTTGGCACCTGTATCTTATATGGAGTCATGTTTGAGCCAGTAGTAATCCTACTTCGAGACTTGGCTGATTACTCACTTTGCAGAGAATCGCAACCCCACAAGGGCTCAGAGTTGATTAGACATACCGGCCCGCCTAGCCAGCCCATCCATGCACGTATATTTTTAATTTAGACGTCAAGGGATATCATAATAGGAGTAACTTTAAATTTAATCTCTACATACAGAGCCAACTATCAAATAATTGACTGGACGGATTCAATAGCCTTGAACCTTCTACTTACATAATACCCCATAGCACAAAGGAAGACGTAGGTTTTCCTATCACAAGAGCTTTGGTACTACTAGCTTCTCCCCTGGTGCCAAATCCCTTGTTTCGTTTACCCGCAGCATGGGCAAGTTCTGCTAAGCCTCGCCAAGTCCCAAGGGACTGACGCCCCTAGACCCCGCCAGTAAATGGTGGCATGTTATACTCCGAGCTTGCCCATTCTCATTGATAGTGCTGGTTGTGACATAGGGAGATGTACGCAGATATAAGACATCAGAAAGTGGTTACTATGTTCACAATAGCAGATATATTGAACCGGGCTGAAACTTCATTAATATATTTCGGGTTCTAGAGACCCTTTTTATACCCTTATAACCTCCCACGTGAGCCAGAAGGAAGACACCAGCTAACAAGTTGCAAACGATGAACTGTAGAATAATGTCTGCCAAAATGACCCTGGGTTACCATTTGTACTTATCTAAATATCAAAGCAGTTGTTGTCGGACTGCATCACCATCCCCGTATACTTGGGCGAAACTGTCATAAGCATCACTGCCAATAGCACAAACCAAAGTTCCACAATTGCAACCTCCACATTGCCCCGCAAACAATACAATGTGGGGAAGTTGGAACGGCCTCATAGCGTGGAAAGCGGGGAAGCGAAGGGGAAACGAAGCGTGTTTGAGCTTCTAGAGCGCTGGCAAAATATAAATGTTGTTTTAAACAGAACGTCTCGTCTCTAGAATTTTCTGCCATAAAACCCTGTTTCAGCCTGAGAGATAATTGAATTAACCACATTGAGAGCTATTTCCGCATCCATACCGGAGCATTTCCCGCCGAATTTAGGCTCGCGGATAAGCTACTATAAGTGCCGCCGATCTAGCTGTACTGCAATATATAATTGCCTCTAACGCAAGGGCTGTGACAAGAATTTAATATATCTACTACGGCAGCGTGGGCGCTCTTTCCAAATCAACCAAAGGGCAACAGAGAAGAAATGGTCATGTGAAGGTACAAATATACAAGCATTTCGGCACCTCCAGCCGGTGGGGATGAGGAAGTTGGGGTAGCAAATCCAAGTTTATAAATACCCCGACATACCCATTCTCTGAAAGTCTGCTTTCTTATTCGGTAGTCAAATTGACGGCATCAATTCACCATGTTGTTCCGCCAAGCCGCTCTTGTCGCTGCGGCGATACTCCCCCTGTCTTTTGCCCAAGTCTCTAACGACTTCGAGAGCGGATGGGATCAAACTGCATGGCCTATCTACGCGCCTGACTGCAACCAGGTATGCTCATCTTCCTATATGTCCTTATATATATTCTTGCAAAAATTACTCCGCAGTATGCTAATTCGATAAATAGGGTGGTACAGTCGCCCTTGATAGCACCACTTCCCACAGCGGGAAGAACTCCATGAAAGTTACCAGTCCAGGTGGCTACTGTGGACACATTTTCTTTGGCACGACGAAAGTCCCTACCGGGGATCTCTATGTCAAGGTTTGGCTGTAAGTTATTATGGTGGCATTCTCAACGTCGAAGGCAATGCTAACTTTATTTTCTTCTAGCAAAGCCACGACTGCCCTTACCGCCAGCCATGTCTCCTTCATTACTATGTCTGACTCCTCCCAAGCTGCGGGAAAGCATCTTCGTATTGGAGGGCAAAATAGTATCCTGATGTACAACCGCGAGACCGACGATGCTACTCTTCCCGACATGTCCCCTCAAGGCACTGCGACTTCCAAGCCTCTTACCGCAGGCACCTGGGAATGCTTTGAATACCACATAGGCACCGATGGCAGCATCGAGACCTGGTTGAACAGCCAAGCCATTGCTGGTCTCACTACTGCCAACAACCCCAACGCTGGAGGCTGGGGTACTAGCAGCAAACCTAAGATTACAGCCGTCTATTTCGGCTGGGAGTCGTACGGTGGTGACACCAACACCTTCTGGTACGACGATATTTCAATCAGCTCTACCCGTGTCGGATGCGATGGTGGTGGTTCATCCCCACCAGCCTCTTCTGTACCAGGCACGACTTTGGCTACGAGTGTAAAGCCGACTTCAACCTCAAGCGCTCCTAGCGCGACCACGACGGCCGCGGCGGGAGGGACGGTGCCGCTGTATGGACAATGCGGTGGAAATGGCTGGACTGGCGGAACCGTTTGCCAGAGCGGTACCTGCAAGGCGAATGGGGAGTGGTATAGCCAATGTGTGCCGTAAAGGGGCGGCTAAGAGGTGAATGTTGGGTTGGTGTACATAGTTGTGCGATGGTGGGCTGGTGGATAGAATATGGGGATCTGTACATACTTTATTTCTTGCAAATTTTCAATTGGTCTTCACTTTGTCCTTGATATTTTGTTCTCGAGGGGGGCTGTTGAGAGTGACCAGGTCGCTGTGTCATACTATGAGACAGTAGCTTAACCCCCATGCTTGAATCCGCCCCACGATGCTACCATTCGACAGACATCCTTTTCGTCAACTGAGGCGATCTCCTCCCCGAGAAGCAACTGCGTAACAGCTTTGCGCCCAAGCTTAGTTGCCCAAAACAGTGCCGTATGCCTATACTGATCTTCCACCTCAACATCAGCGCCCTTCTCAAGCAGCAGCTGTACTGTACAATCGCCCCATGTCCTAGCTGAGCTGCGTAAACCAGTGTTGTATTTCCTTTTCGATCCTTCACCTCAACACTTGCACTCTCCTCTAGTAGCAACTGCACCACAGTGGCTGCTTCCTTTTTAATTGCTAAAAGTAGTGCAGCCAATCCTTGCCAATTCTTCGCATTACCATTTTCAAGCATTAGCTGTACGATGGCCTCCCAACCCTCTGACGCTGCCCTAACCATCACCATTGATATTATTTTCGGGTCCTTCCGGTTATCAACCCTCCTTTCAGGTAAGAGCTGTGCAATTGTCGCATACCCGTTGTGAGCTGCTAGTAACAGCGCTATAGTTTCGATTCGATCTGTTGCCTCGACGCTAGCCCCTTTTATAGATATTTAGTGCAGCAGTCGCAGCTGCACTAAACATCTATAAAATTGCGTCACGACCTTGATCTTTCATAGCAAACCATTTTTCTAGAAGTAGGCGAACGACAGCCTTGTTCCCATTGCGACCTGTCACAAAAAGTAGTGGATTTCCATACTTATCCGTTACCTCGATATTAACCCCATTCTGTAGAAGCAGTCGCACAATAGACACGTATCCCTTAGATCCTGCGAAAAGCAAAGGAGTATATCCGTATAAACGCGTTGCCTCCATGTCAGCGCCATTCTCTACTAGGAGCTGCACAATAGCCTCCAGCCCACTCTCAGCAGCCCATAGTAGTGCCGTCATTGTGAGCCTTTGCCTCGATGTTAGCCCCCTTATTCAGTAGCAGCCGCAAAATAGCCTCATATCCAGCCTGGACCGCCCAGAATAGTGCTGTCCTTCCATTTACATCCTTTGCCTCGGTGTTTGCGCCTCTCTCCAGCAAAAGCTCCACAGTCGCCTCGTGTCCGTTCCTAGCCGCCTCATGAAGTGCCGCCTTTCCTTGAATTCCACTCTCGTTTATACTATTCCCTTGTTTTAACATTTTGTCGATAAGGCTTGTTAATCCAAATTCAGCGGCAATCGTAATTCCAGGAATTTCCGTATGAAGCATGTCGCTCCAGAATACGCTGTGCAAATGGGCAGACACCCACCAGGTCTGAATAGAACTAGATAGCGTAGATATATTTTCGGGAAAGTCCAATAACCTAACGAGAGTCGCATTAGACCGTAATGATTTGTTATTGAGAAACTGTATTGCCCGCTCTTTGACTGTGTCATCTAGCTCACCGCAAACATAATTTGCCCAGCTACATGAGGCATACCCAAGAAGACTAAACCTCGCTTGTCGCTTTCTCAAATCAGAGTTCGTTTCGCAGGGGCTATTTTTGAACGAGTCTAAGGAGAGGTATCGAATACAAGCACATAATGTGTCAGCCTGAGCGGTTGGGAATATTTTGCTCCGGTGTATTTCGAAATAATCCTGAGTAGTATAGTGGACAAGACGAATGACTCCACTGTCTTGATCAATTACAGCACTACCTCCACAGACAGTGATCAGTTCAGCTTCATCTGGAAGTCCTTCCTCGTCAAGGGTCGTATCGTCGGGGTCGAAGTTCATAACAGCAATTGCATGTTGAATCTCCTCGACCTTTAGCGGCCGGACAGCGTGAGTAATCCACGAGAGGACTCTCATGGCTAGCTTTGACTCATCTTCAGGCTGCCTTTGAATTATCTCTAAAGCGTCATCGTACGTCTTCTCTAATTTATCGGGCAGAACATCTAACGCTTTCCGAAGACTTTTGATGTCCGTCTTTGTCTTTAGTGATTCAAGGTGCAATTCGGCGAGTAGGAACCTAGCCAAGTAAGCATTCGGCTCGTTCTGAGATTTAGGGAAGATACATACATTCCCTTTGCTTTCATAACTAGCTTTTCAACAATAGTGCCCCGAAGATCACCAGCTTTCTTACAAAAATTGACCAGTCTAGGTACTTGCAAGATCTGTGCCTCTACATATAGTGCCACATCTGCATCGATCGCTCGGATTTCGAGGTGGGATGCATCAGCAAATGCTTCTCGGATATCGCCAAGGTGCCGGGAAGTACATAGCAGACGAAGACTTGTTGGCAACTCTTGCAATTTCCCAATAAACTTGCTCCTCGTTTTGGGTTACACTCGTCCAAAGCGTCAACTACAATGTAAACATGCGAAAATTTGCTAATGATTGACAGAAGTGCTCTTGAAAGTTCATCCTCACTCGGCCTTATGTTCCTTGAGTTGTACTGGGTATAAAGCACTCGGATTTCGTCGGGGATGGCACCATAGCATTGCACCAGCTGCTGAACAAGACTCCCAATAAGATTTGCGAGAGTCTGAATATCATGCTCTTTGTAGTTGCAATATGCAAACGCTAACCCGACGTCTCGCGAGCTTTGCTGTATTTGGAGCTTATTGACAATGGAAGATCTAGCAACAGTCAGCGCAATAAGAGCAACTTGAAAGGAAATAATACGCAAGGATAGTTTTTCCTGCCCCAGCTATGATTAAATTAGTTTGTTGGTCTTCTCCAAAATGAGTGTATATTTACGCTGGCCTGAGCACCATAGTATTCTGTCCGTCCCAGCCAGCCACGCTTCGAATTCGGGAGTTTCAAAAGCCACTCTCCAGTACCAATCTGTCGGCGCCGTAAAATATCATTCTGTGCCACAAAGAAGTTCAAAGGCGACAGCCACTTCACGACAGCTATACTCTCCTGGTCTGTACAGTAAATGTTTAGTGTGAGACCTTGACGGTAGTAGGGACAAAATACCATTGTGATGAGAATGAATGAATGTTGATAAACTGTCAACTTGAGTAGACACGTATTCTAATTGTTCTGTAGAGCTTTCTGCAGACTTCCTATATTTGGTGAGTCCTGCAGCCCCTTAATATTTAATTCTCTGCTGACTATACTTACAGTTGTAGCACATCTAGCGCAAAGCTTAGATTTTCACGCATTTCAGCGACAATCCCATTTAGCTTCAGTATATGCGGTGAATACAGTCTTCAAAAACAACGGGGTAGCTTCGCAGGCTGAGTTTGGTGTTCAAAGCGGAATTGACAGCTGCATAACCAGCATTACTGAACTGCAGAGTCAGCTGATTAAAGTCCAAGAGATTAACGGGCCTAGCATATGGTCCAAGGTCCACGGACATGGACGGCGTCTTCTTTATCCATTTCGAGAGAGCACACTGCCATATCTTGCACCTCTTCCTCCCGGCAGAGTTCTATCCACTTTTGGAGGCCTAATGATAGTTGTGGAGACCTTGAACTCTTTGGGGGTGGCCTTGTCGACCAACAGATCACCAAATCACAATTCCCAAGAACTGGGAAGCCAAATAACGATAGCTGCACTTGCTATCCAGCTTGTAGTTATCATCATCTTCTTCGTCCTCGCAGCCATCTTTCATCGTCGATGCGCTAAAGCCAATATACACGCCCGGGCTATCTCGACTCCGTTGACTACGCTGTACGTAAGCATGGCGTTGATCTTGATACGCTGCATTTACCGTCTGGTGGAACACTTCGGCAACACGACGGTGCGAGTTGGAGATGCCGAATCGCTTATGGCTCTCAGTCCTATTCTGCGGTATGAGTGGTTCTTCTATGTCTTTGAGGCATCCCTCATGCTTATCAACTCCGCCATATGGAATGCATGGAATCCAGGCCGCTATCTACCCATAAACCGTCACGTCTACTTGGCACGGAATGGCAAGACTGAACTGGAAGCAAAGGTCCAAAAGGCTGGCCGGCCATGGCTAGCTCTTCTCACATTGGGTATGTTTTTCCGCGAAGAGCAGGAATATCACCCATTTTTAGAACTCGATGGTTATTCGGATGCCAATGCTCGGGTTTAAAACATTTCGCTTTATAACTCGTTTTCTGGTTGGCAATAGATACCTACTATTAGACCGATACTTACCAAAAATATCCCAACTTTAATTACATTATAAACGGACACATATATTTCAATACTATTTAACATTCATGTCGATTCAGGCGAGGAGGCTATGAACAGTTAATTGGGTGCAATCCTTCATCCAAGAGGCGGCATTTGCTGAAATGTTGCCTTGTGGCGGATGAATCCCCGGATGTTCCTCGGTGAAGTAACAACACAATCGTGTATAGCAACACTCCCAGCACCCGCACCTACTTACTCTATACTCACATTTCTAGTGAAGAACGAGTTTTGGGCTATATTCTCACCCGTAACCTCGTGTCATGGCGGAGCTCGCTGGGACTGCGGTTGGTGCCATTTCTCTTGGGATTCGGGTCTGCCAAGGACTTGTAGAGTACTACGGATCTTGGAAGGACGCCCCCAAAGATGTTGCACGAATGTGCCAGTCGATACGGGTAGTTGGCAAGTTCGAGAAGCGGGCTATGAGACACGGGATCAGTTCACACTCAATGGTATTTTCTCCATAGGACATGCTACTCACGGGCATATATATATGAACACCTGGCTGAGGATGAATGTAATGAGGGTGACAAAGTTACCAGTGTAGACATAGTCAAAGGCTCCGTATTCGCGCAAAACGTAGCCTGCAAAAAACAGCGCTGCACAGAGCGGGTGCAGCCCAATCAACTGGAAGCATTTGTAGCGACTGATCATGAGTGTTAGGGGTTCTATTTTGGTATTGCAGGGGCCATGATACACTTACTGGCACTGCCAGATATGACCGACTGCTGAGGCAGCAAATGAGACAGCGAAGAATACCGGCGCTATTTTATTAGGAGCGTAGACGTAAAGGCTTCCCTCAACTGGATTATGTCAATAAAGCAGCGATGTTGCGAGTGGGGGTTCAAAATCTTACCGGGCTTTCCGTCTTCCATCTTGAGCACTACAAAAAGAAAAATTGTGGCAATATCGACATCAATGGTAAGTAGACGATATGGTAAGGACTGGCTTCAGTACCAAGCTCGAGAGAATGTGAGAAATACGTGATAGTTGAAATGGCGAACGGACACTGGAAAGAACGATGAAAGGGGTTGACTGGAGCGGAATTGTACTTCCTTATAAATGCTATAATTTAATTCCACGCCGGATTCACCTACCTAATCGACAGCCAGTAGCTCATTACCTCCATGGCGCTGCGGACACGCGTATTGCGACGACTTACCATAGTATGGAGTATAATTTATGGCTTTGTTGGAGCCAAGTCTTTTATTTACAGTTTAGTCTCCAGGCCAGAACGGGTTTAAGATGAAAGAATCCCGAACACGCGTGTTAGGTAAGCAAACTAAGGCACTAGTGGGGTGGACCCCTGATGCTGATTTCTTGGCAAGTTGGCTTGGTTGCGAAATCATATCGCCTTTGATCTCAGATGGGGATGGCCAATCTGACCCATAAGCCCGGGGATTGAGCGGATCATTGTGTGATTTAAAATGTATATTTTGTTCAACCCACACGAACACGCGTGTTCGGCAATTTGTATCATCTAACCACCAAAGCCGGACGCCTTTCCCCCTCCAAAGTCTGTGATATGCTTCGTCGTAGCCACAAAAAGTCATGGGGAGGCTGTCTCCAATGGTGAGTTCCAAATAGGTGGCTTAAATACCCCTGAAATTCTCTGCGTGTACTACAAAGGCCCCCTAATTTTAGACTCTGCTAACCTTGATTAAATAGCAAGCGACGGCATGTCAAGGTAATTACCCCCAATGGTTTACCCGCTCCAGTGACTGATCTTTGTTTTCTCAAAACATTAGTGCGATGAAAGCCGCCCTAGATGCGTCTTATGTTCCATGTCAGGCCGGGATTGTAGCTTTGCATCGCAGCCCCAGCCCCCTCCAGAGAAACCCTCTACACCGAGTGTATCGTCCCATGAACCGGCAATACGCATACACAACAACCACAGCCAAAGCGGTATCACCATACCTGATATTACCCCTTTTACCGCCGCCTCTCTGTCCAATTCCAGCTTCCCGGAAAGGCTAAGTGCCAATGATCACCATGACCCAACCCTTGACGAAACCGTAAACCCCAAGCATATGGAACTTCTCATGCACTTGCTTCTCGGAAAGGAGATGTTCAGTCTTGGTATCAAAGTCGGCGACTACTCGTCCAACATCACCATCGCTCTCAAGTTAGGTCTTAAATCGCCTTATCTTTTGCATCAGCTGCTCGCCTTCTCCGCCCGCCATCTGGCGTTCCTACGTCCTGACCGTTCAGACTCTTACCTCCACCAGGCCGTCACCTTGCAAACCCGCGCCGTTTCGCTCTTCAACGCCGCCTGGACCGATTTTGACCAGTCCAACTGCGTAGAGGTGCTCCTTTTCTCGTCGATTCTAGGGCACCACCTCCTCACTGACACTCTCGCAAAACGGGACGAGGGTGGGTTGGTGCCGTTCATCGCTCATTACATCCAGTGCGTCGAGGTGCACAGGGGAATCTACACCATTGCTCGCACTGTGTGGCCGCTGCTAATGGACTCGGAGCTTGGACCTATTCTTTCGCTGACCGCGGAGTTTACCTCGAGGCTGCCTAAGGGTAGCCACTGCCAACAAATAAGGGAGCTTGTGGACTGTTCTGGTGGGTTGGGAAAAGAGGAAAAGACGGCATGTCAAATTGCGATTGATTACCTTCAGGTCGGGTTTGATGCGCTGCTGGCGGATGAGGAGACGCACGGAGCCCGACACCAGATGATATTCTCCTGGACGCTACTGGTGCCGCCGGAGCTCTCAGACTTGTTTGCCGCTAAACAGCCGGAAGTACTGGTCTTGCTGGCGTATTATGCGGTTTTGTTACATTATGGAAGAAATATGTGGCAGGTTGGAGACTCGGGGGCGTATATATTAGGCACTATTGTAGAGTATCTCGGCCCAGAGTGGGATCATTGGCTTAAACACCCACAGGAGATGGTAGCAAGCGGACTTGATAATCCCACCTAATTATATATCAAGCCATGTTTCGTTTGAACATATATTCGTGCATTTGGCGTCTTCTACTGATATGGAATAGACGTTTAATGTCCCGCTGCCCGAAAGTTTAACCACAAGAACGCCCCCATAGTAACAGCAATGTCATAATTGCTAATATTCGTCGCCCATTATGCTCAATGCCCTCTCTATTGACTTAATGTCCCCATCATGTTTTTTGCGTCTGGCTCGTAAGTCTTGCAGTTTGATCTTGAAATCCTCCCGAGTAGTTGGCATTGCATCAGTTACTGTAATATCTCGATTTGCTCCATTGGCCTCCATTTCGTATGGAGAACTCGGGGTTGACTCTTCGCTTTCAGACAACTCCTCCGAATTAATACTTGGCGCCCTAGGGGAATTATAGGACCGAAAGCCGTGAACTCGCTTTTGATGCTCGCGGAGGTTGTGTCGTCTGTGGAATCCTTTCTTGCTACGGTCGCAGGATCGAATTGGGCATGTGAAAATTTGGGAGCTGTGCACTTCGCGCTTATGGCGTTCAAGACCGCTTTTGTTGCTGAAGTTTTTGCCGCTGCAAGACCAGTGACTGCAGATATACGGGCGATTATGCTTGTCCGTCTTCGGTCTAGAAGAACCATCGATGGTGCCGTTTAGAGTTTCATTTCCGTTCGGCAACGTTGGCTTGGTGTCTTGGGCCGACTCATAACGCCTGGGGATGACATCGTCCATAGCTGAAAGGTCCCAACGTCTATATGATATTATCAGTTTATTATTTTGATATATGTTCCGGCCCAACCGTGAGTTTTTCGACTTCTGGTTCGGCCGGCCCGCTCATGAGCTGGCCGGCCCAACCAGAAGTCAGACCAACCAAAAGTCAGCCTAACGAGAAGTCAGCCCAACGAGAAGTGTAGATAGTATCGTGGAATATTCAAATCCTGTGGAGTTCTCACTCCGTGTCCGTAATACGGCGGGTGTTCTACTCCGAGATCAGCTCAGGAGTAGAAGACAAGCTCCGGGTGTCCTACTCCGAGATCAGCCCAGTAGTAGAAGTTCTACTGTATATATAGTAGTTACAGTAGCTAGATTAATAGAATATGCATTTCACTTCTGATCAATTAGGCCTTACTCATTTACTATTCTACTGAACCTACCAAGCGCAGTTCAACAAATCCTATATCCTACAACAATAGTAATTATGGCTACTATTGCTTCAATAAACCCATTTCCACGCGATGTTCGAACTGCCTTTGAAGCCTATATAAGCAATACTACATACTACAATCGAGAGCAATTGTCGTATGAAAAATGGCATTAGATGCGTACTGTACTCGATAATCTAGCTGCTTTTATACCATATAATAAGGAGAGTGCAAACCTTAAAACACGTACGCAATCTAGCTTTAAGCTTATTAATAATAAGCTCTATAAACAGAGTGATATTCGACATCCAAACCCTTGATATATAGTACTAAAAGAAGAGGTGTTTGATGTTATTATATAAGAGCATCTTAAGCTTCTACATGCTAGTCGCAATAAAGTAAGTAAGCCTACTATTAAGCTATACTATAAAGCTAACTATATTAAGGTTTGGCCTACTATTAAGCAGCAATACTATGGAATAAAGCGTGAAGATATTGAATTTATACTCAAACGATGTAAGAATTGTACACTTAATCAACTAAATACAACAAAAGCACCATTAGTCCCTATTATAAGTGGAAGAGCATAGGAGAGGGTTCAAATTAATCTAATTAATATGCACCACGAGCCTTTAGGGCAATATAAGTGGATTCTACATATAAAGGATCACTTCTCAAAATATACACAGCTATATCCATTAAAGAGTAAGCATGTAGAGCTAATTACAGACTGCTTTGCTCTCTTTATTGCAGCTTTCTTACCTCTGAAGATTATGCAAGCTGATAATGGGAAGAAATTTAAGGGAGCTCTACTTATCTTACTACGTAAGTATGGAATTCAAGTAGTAAATGGAGCACCACGGTCACCAAAAACGCAAGGCCTAGTTGAGCAGGCAAATGGAGTTGTTGAGAATAAGCTACGAGCGTAGAAAATGGATCATGGGTCTACAGAGTGGAAGGATGGGCTACTCGAGGTTACACTTGCAATGAATACCCAAATCCACTCTACTATTGGGTGCGCACCAGCTGAGCTGCTGTTCTGAAACAGGAGCTCTCATATTAACTGGCTTAATAGCCAGGCCCGGAAGGATCTCTCAATTGGAGTTGAGCAGGAAGACCCAACGATGGCACCGATATTTGAGAGTGAGCTCCAGCCTGAGCTTGAGTCGGAAGCTCTGATCGACCCACGGCTCCGGCAAGCCCCTAAACCTAGCTCTGGCTCTGAGCTAGAGCGAGAGCTCAATTCTGGGCTTAGAGCTCAGGCTAGAGCCAAGCTCCCGCTCGAGCCAAATCTCAGAATTGAGCTCTCTAGCTCAGGGCTCAATTCCGAGCTCAGCTCTGGCTCTGAGCTTAGGCTTGAAATAGAGCCAGAGTATGAGCTTAATTCTGAGCTCTGTCGTCAAGCTCCGAATCGAGCTCAAGAATTAGAGCTCGAGCCCCTGAGCCTGAGCTGGAGCCGGAGCTAGAGCCAGAGGCAGAGCTCGATTCTATGCTCCAAGCTCAAGCCGGAACTCGAGCTCGAGCTCAAGCAAGAGCTCAGGCCAGAGCCCAGCTCCCGCTCGAGCCAGAGCTCGGAATTGAGCTCTCTGGCTCGGGGCTCAATTCTAAGCTCAGCTCTAGCTCTGAGCCTGAGCCTGAGCTCGAGCTCGATTCTAGGCTCCGGCGTGGGACCCGGGCTCGAGTGCCAGCTCAGCCTAGGACTGAGCTTCGGCCTACACCTGACCCTATAATTAAGAAAGCTATAGCAGCTACTCAAAGAGCGAGGGTTTCTATGATACGCAAGTATACAAAGAAGCATAATATCCAACACTTTAATATTGGAGCTATTGTATCTATAAAGGTTCCTCGAGAGGATAGAACCTCAACTGATAATAAGAGGCTCTTTGCACGCATTCTAGAAGAGCCTTACCCACACCGATATCAGGTTTTAACACTCTCTGGTATTATATAATGCCTTATACCTACAAAATCGCTCGGAGTTGTAGAGCAAGCTCTCTGGTCTGACATCTTAATTCCTACTTCTACAAAGCAAGTAACACTAGAGCTTGCAGCTAGAGAGGCTTCTACAAGCGCACGGGTTGGAATATCATGTCAATGTAAGGGTCAGTGTAGCTCAAAGAGGTGTCGTTGTTATAAGGAAGCAAAGGAGTGTAGCGTACACTGCCATAATGATGATCATAACTGTGGCAACTTATCACGCCTAGCTACTCGTACAGAAATAGCTTTAGTTGAGAGGCCTCGTCGGAAACGAGCACGGGCAGACACAGTAGGTAATACTATATAGCTATATAGATCAATTTATTACTCCTACTTCTAGTTGGGTCGACTTCTGGTTAGGTCGACTTCTGGTTGGGTCGACTTCTGCTTGGGCCGGCCAGCTCATGAGCGGGCCGGCCGATCCAGAAGTCGAAAAACTCACGGTTGGGCCGGCCAGCTCATGAGCGAGTTCAACTCACGGTTGGGCCGGGACATATATATGAATGGATAAGTAGGAAGTCTTACAGATCAAGTGTCTGGGGTGGATAAGACGTTCGCCATTTGGCCGAGAAGTACGGGCTTCCAGCATCAGAAATTTCAGTATGGGCTAAAATAAAGGAGTAAATGATTTCGCAGTAATCGACGCTGACTGCTTACATGAAGGTGGCAGTGCGTTATTAGAGGCGATTGATTGTATCTCTATTTTCAAAGTGGTTGGTTAGCGGCAGCAGTTATAACAAGAGGGTAAATTGCATACCTGTTGAAAAGGCGGGATAGTCGAATACGACTCCAGAATAGTCCAATGAAATTCCAAAGGAGTTCGATGGGATATCTGAAGAGTCTGTGGTGTATATAAGTTAGTATGGTGTATAAGTAATAATAATGAAGAACAATCCGTAGCGCCACATGGGGTGAAATAGGAGTGCGGCACTGCATCTCTATGACGTGTGGCCACTCCTGGCAATCAATGGTGTTCTTACAGTAAGAGTCGGAGCCGAGCGAATATGGTACAGTTTGAAAGTCTTCGGTGACAAGGGAAGGGCCGTTTGGGTAAAGATTATCCCTTGGATTAAATACGTCAGCATAATTGCCTTCCATTTTGACTTTGCTCTATGAGGTTTACCATTTTCTTTGCTATGGGTATAACTACCTTATGTCGAAAATTTGGCAGCATAACGGTGTCTGGAGAATAAACTGAAGAAGGAACCAACGGTTATTATATGGATATCTAGCTACCTCACTCCCATGCAACATTTCTCATTGCGAACGAACGTCAGTCCTACTTGTTGCCCAAGGCACACCCCAAGGCTCGGCTTTTCTTTTTTATGGTGTCTTGCCATTTATCTCGTCCAAAACGGAACCAGAAACGACTTCTCAAGTGGTGTCTTCGCACTTTATGTGCCAATCAATTACAAGAGATATTGCACGGTGGTATCAAGTTTGTCATAACTAGGCAAAAATGGGCAACAGAATCAAACCCCAAGGCTGAATTAAAAGTGACCAATTCCTCGGTCGTACACCATTAGGCGTTTCGAAAAGCAAACCAGCATTTCCAAGACGTAATTTAAACCCTACGTGCATACCAGATTGTGTGATACGACGAATTGTCTGCACTCGTGAACCCGCGTCGGTTCTCAGCCCAAGGTCGAATGGAATGTAAGCCAACTAGGGTAAGACTTTCAACAATATTTCAATTGGCGCCCATTAAATTTGAAAGCTGTCATTACCTCCTGATCAAATCAAAGAAATATACAAGTTGCTAGGTTTTGGTGCACTACACTGGCGCCGCGCGATGATTTGGGCGCTCTGGTAGTCATGATCAGGTAGTCACTGTCGTGCTATTTTCTGCGCTGTCTAGACACCTTCCAAAGAATGATATTACGTTCCTGTCAACAACGCAATTATAATACTAAAAGTAATGAATCTTGGGCAAACTTCCATACCACTTGTAAAATCCCTACATCGTATCCGCTCGTCTTTAATGTACCTAATGCACTCGAAACTAGTTTGAGATAGCGTCAAGCTGCTCCACTGCAGGCCGAAGCGCCCACAAGTCTCCTCCTGGTGGCGTTTGCAACTTGCTAAGCGCCTTCAAAGCCTTCAAATTCCCAGCATCAGCTGCAGCATGCATAATATCACTTGCTGCGTAAGCGTAAAACTCAAGCTCGGGGTATTGCCACGCGGCTGCCCCGCCCGTAGCACCTGGAAGGATAAAATCAACAGCACCCTGGATGCTCTGGCCCTGAGGCCCCTTGTACTTCCAGAGATTGATACCGACTTTCTTGCCAATATCAGCTATCCGCGTGTACGCAACGAGGTCGAACGTCGAGTAATGCCAGCTGCGAGTTCGGATGAGTTCCAAAGGCTGCGAAGAATGTCGGCAGCATGTAAAGCATATTATTTCTTTCCAGTGTAGTACCAGGCGAGACTGAGAATATAAGACGATTGGAACATGTCGCCCCAGTCCCCATGATCCGTGTAGTTGTCAACATCCAGGTTGCGTACTCCATCCCTTTGGATATAAGGACAGCCATCCGCAGTATCAGGATTCGGCCACCAGTATGGTGCTTGACTGGCGTAGTCATGCTTGTCGCCGCCAGGCGGTTCAATCGTCTTACTCGTCACAGATTACGGCCCTTTTGTGAGCCAGCCATCAGCTTGTGCAGTTAAGTGATTTAACGCTGTCTTTAGGTTGGGTAAACCAAGCTTCAGCAGAAGTTTGGTTTCAAACAGTCTAAAACCATCCAGCACAGCAGTATTTGGCCATAATCCCAGTCCCAAGGGGTGATCGAGCGAGGCAGCTGGGATAGCGGATGCCTCTACAAGAGGAGAGATCAGCACGCTGGCAAGGATAGCCCGGCTCCACGAGAGACTATATTTACGGTGTCAGTTGAAGTAGACCCCTGGGATGGATAGTTAGACACCCACCTTTCTATTTTCACCATTTTTTTATTGAAAATAAGATATAGAATTAAGAGAAGTATTACCACAAAGCTGCCCAGAAACTGGATTTAATTTAATTCAACATGAGCCGTTCAATTTATACTTGTCAAGTAGCATATCCAGAGGCTACTGGAGACACTGATACTTTGAGACTAAAGCTTCAGACGGTTTAGCGTTAGATATGACATGCGGGGTCGTCCAAATCTGGGGAAGCTGTCTCAATAAGCTAGCTTTGGAGAAGCTTAATCCCCCTTATGATCTGCAACGGCATATCAGGCAATTATTACCCACCAATAGACAGCATGGAGTATGAGATAGATGCCGTTTAAAACTCGCCGAATTCCGAGATCCCGTGTTATGGTTAGTCCTCAGCAACGCGACGCTGGACGTCCACATAGATTTCCCTGCGCTCGCAGCTATTTTCTACCACCGGGCAATCGAAACGCCGGGAACTCATTGTTGTGCACGGGATATCCGCCACCAGGAGATGCCGATTTCAGAACTCATCAGTCCTTGATAACATGGAAAGGCCGCCACGGAGAGAAACAGAGATTCGTAATTGGTGGGAAAATCAACTGGCCTTCGGCGATTCTGTATGGAATAATAGGGAATTCTCCGTATTCCGAGGACAGGATTCAGCTTTTATCGAAGCCGCATCGTATCCCATGTTGTCAATATGGCAATTTGGCCGGGACATGTCACGTGACCAAATATGAAATCCGCAAATCAAATGGGCCAAAGGGTAATCTCAGCTCCCCCCAGTGATATGATTTAAGTAATCAAATCAATATTTGCGCGTGGAATACAGTTCGGACTGATTTATTAAGCAGCAGGTTTAGGTTGTTCTCTCTTGTGGTCGCTCCTTCCTGCTGACAAATTAAGAGTCGCGCCTTCCCACTCATTCGCGGTTGCGCCCGACCAATCATGTGACTTGCGACGTCGAACGACAAATTCAGGAATCCCAAGAACACAACTTTATAACTTCACAACTCATATCATTGTCTCATGGTCATCTCCGGCGCCCAATATTACCCGCGCTAAAGAATGGCAACGAGGTCGGAGGCCAGTGCACTGGCACCCGCGGCTGCTGTTGCGGCTGCAATCAATGACGGCAAGACACATCTTCTTCTGGCGGCAAGTGGTTCCGTAGCAACAGTGAAGCTGCCATCCATGATCAATGCGCTGAAAGACTACCCAAGCCTATCGATCCGCGTCATCCTCACCAAAGCCGCAGCTCACTTCCTCGGCGGTCAGTCCTCTGAGCAGCCCACAATAGCCGCGCTAGCGGCGCTCCCCAATGTCGATGCTGTTCACCAGGACGAGGATGAATGGGTTGCACCTTGGACGAGAGGTGCCGAGATATTGCATATAGAATTACGGCGTTGGGCACACCTTCTCGTCATTGCACCAATGTCGGCGAATCTACTTGCTAAGATCACGGGGGGTCTTTGTGACGACCTCCTGACGAATACCATCCGCGCGTGGGATGTGACATCGTCAGATCAGAAAGCTGCTTCCATCCTTGTTGCGCCGGCAATGAACGATAGAATGTTCACGCATCCCTTGACAGCGACACAGCTTTCAATCCTGGAAGGCTGGCCGTGGTTCGAGATTCTGCCGGCGCAGGTGAAGCTGCTCGCCTGTGGCGATCTGGGACAGGGTGGCATGTGCGATTGGAACGAGATTGTTCGTGTGATTGAGACACGACTGGCGGCGACTGACATAAGTCAACAAAAAGGGGGAACTTGATCACATGAGAAGGTCAAGATGCTTTCCAATATTCATTCATAACGGCGCTACGTATATATTTGTACTATATGCTCTAAATTGTGGCGAAAAAATTGCACATCTTGTTGTCCAACGTTGTTGTGTGCGGTACAGATCAGTCCTTGATACCGACCCATGCCGACCAACCCCGTAGTCTTAAATGGAGCCTCTCAATTCTCTCATTTCTACCACCCTGGTAACGATGTTTGTTCTTTACGCCGAGACTTCATAGCAGCAAGGTCAATTAGCCGAGCAGGCTGCCCAGGAGTAAGCAGAAAGGGGGTTTCAACCGAAATCCTTCCCAATACATCGCGAGTTGATATTCCAGCAATAGTTGCCAACAAATGTCTCACCTAGCGGCCATCAAGTTCGGCAGTACGAGACTTCGTAGAGTTATCAGATTGTTACCGACACTAAAGTCCCATGATTCGCACGGAGCTTTTCTAGCTCGTAACTGCGGGGTTAGTTGACAGTTGCGGATGCGGGGAAAGTAAATGCGGGGGGATTGGCATTGATCATCTCCCCCCCAACTGGACACGTGTGTACATGGTGCGCATGGCTCTAGAAACCACCTCCTCATTTACGAAATCCTCCGAAGAACCTTAAAACCGTGTGCTCGTATGTCGTATACGTCGCCCGCATCCAATTTCCACCGTGTTGCGCCATGTTACAGAGCCACGCCAGCTTACCACGCCTTCATCATGAAGATGGAGAGAAACTCCTGTATCTCGCACTGGACTGCCAATCCAATATTTCTGCGCCCGCACCCACACCATCGTCGTACTCAGCGCCTTCGACATGCCACACAATAGGAGCGTACAGGGAACAGTGTGAAAGCTCTTCAACAAGGGACCTGGTAACTATTGGAGTACGATTATCAAGATTGTCCGTGCACTTATTTTCCGGCCGGCTTTTATTCACGCATTTGGACGGGAACCCTGCAGGTGGAGATGCTCGTTGGAGGGCTAGAATATAATACCATCATTTATACCCCACATGAATGCCGTTAAAAGGTCCAAAAGGCTTCCCAGCCACCCAATGTGCGTCGCTGTTGGCTAGTCCAAACTGCCACCGTTAGACCAACTGTTAACTATGGAGGTTGGCATGACTATTTTTTGGAGATTCCTCCGCTTCTCCGAAAGAATGGAGGGATCAGGGTTTGTAGAATGCCACGCAACCGTTGAATTTGCCTCGCGGAGGTTCTGTGTAAACAGCAGTGCGGTGTTGAGAGCTCCGTGATCAGCGGACAAACTCACACGATGAGAGTAGCAATATAGAACAAATTCTAATTTGATCAGATCCTCAAATTGTTACTGAACCTCTTGTTGTAGAAGGGCTTAAATTAATCCTATCCATAATGGCACATAGGCCTTTTGGTGTCGACGTCCTGCATCCAACGTGTAGTGCAACCCGCAGCTTAGAGAGCCCACAAGGCCTCGACGGCTTCCGCAGTCAAGTACAATGCCCTGTCCTATGATTCTCTGAGACACTTTTTCTACAAGAACTAAACCCACGCCGCGGGTAAAGTTATAAGCCAGGTCTGTCAGCCCGAGATATTAAGACAGAAAGTTCCATTCGGTCAGCCGAGCATTTGTAGCAGACACCACATAAATAGCGCAGAGATAGCTGTAGGAGCTATAGATGGCAATGTCGAAGCCGCAGATGGTGAATTTGCCTTGATCGCATCTGCTTCGACTTGGTTGTCATCTTCCCGTTTGCATTTGGTGATATCTGTCAGGACCTTCGGGCATGTCACGCGCTTATACTCGACACTGTAGTTCCACCGTTAGATTTCGGCGGACTGTTGAAATAAGCTAGAATAGGCACTCACTTTGGCCCCTCGGTGTCCTTAAACCAGTCGAACCGCCACTGACAGCCAGGCTTCAGTGCTGCGGGAAGGTTGTCACAGTCGGTGCGATTCGATACCCCCACGTTTTTCGTTCCAAATACGGCATCTGGGACACCATATTCAAGAGCACATGCGCCAGCGTAGCTGGTGTTCCCGCCGGGTATCTGGTTATGGCATTAGTAAGGTCGTAACTCTCTTAGTCTGGGGAAGAACGAGCAACATACACCAAGAGTAAAGACATTCGCATTCGGGGAATCGTAATTTGTGTTAGAGGCTTGCACAATCATTGATTTTCCCTTGACTGCCCCGCTGGTAAAGTTCAATTGGTAGCAGCTGCAGCACCAGCTGGACTCGTCGCCGCCAAGGAGGAAAGTGCCCACGAAGCCGTAGGAGAACGTGTCATTGACGGCCCAAGGCGAGTTCGTTGGACATCCGAAAGCATGGCCGCCATTGCAGCCTGTCCCTTGGGAATTATCTAGCAGCGGTTTCTGATTGATATCGCATGATTGCACTGGAGACTTGTCGACGAAGGCTGCTTTGTCGGCCCAGCCGCAGGACGGTTTGCAGCAGTCCCAATACCGCGACGTTACCGCGGTTGACGGCCCAAAGATATTGGACGTCGCATCAACACAGGAGAAAATGAGAGCAAAGAGGAAGACGGCGAAGGTGTGGCTTAGTGACCTTGATAGATTCGTCATGGCTAGGAGTGTGGGCATTCTGGGGCTTCATGGGAGATGGAATAAGTTTCTTCCTGGCAAAAGCACATGTTCCCCTGTGAGAGTTGGACAGTGCGCGCTGACAGTGCTGATAAGAAGCAGGACGGCCGATAGTAGGATGGCTGGTGCTTGTAACAGGACCAGGAATTGAGTGGCAAAAGGATGACTAGAAACAGAATGGCTGGTTCTCCTCTCCGCAGGAGGGATTCTCTCCGCAGGAGAGTAGCAGGATGATTGCTGGGTCCTGCCGCACTTAACAATTAGCAGATGAAGGGGCGGAGAGTGGAGAGCGGTTTACCCCCTGTGGACAAATTATCCGGACGGTCCGCATGCCCGTCACCCCTTCACAATCCCTTCACTACCCCGCAAGGATCGGCATCGATCGGTACTTATGTGCACGCGGCGTGTGCACAATTCCCACGCTTTAAGGGGTTTTAGCGCCCGAGCATGGAATTCTTCGCATGCTTCCTTCCATGCGGCCCGTTATTACGCGACTATTGTGCAGCGCAGTAGTAGCTGCCAGTAGTAGCCGGTAGACCAGAGCTTGAATCTTCCCGCAACTTGCACGGTGGAGTACGCCCGTATGTCAGTTACTGCCACTAGACTACTGGTACTGGTGAGGCCAAGTCTGTTGAACCGTGGTATCCTTGGGTGAGGAGGTTATGAAGACATCGCCCTGTAGTGATTCGCCGCCGCCCGGGCCCTTTTCCCCACAGTCTTGCCATGGGAGTCAAGCTGACGACAGGGCCGGCCAACTCTGGGGACTTTAACTCTGGAGTAATAGTGTGCGATAGTGTGCCAGTAGTTTCCCCCTCCTCTCTGACATACTGTAGTGGTTTGGATAAGGCGGGGCGCGGTCTGCTTTTATATTAAACGCCACTATTTTCGCGACACGTGCAGCTCCACTGATTCGACTTTACCCAGAACATATAACCAGACGATACCCATATGTCCGATTCTTGTTCTTTCTTGGAGAGAATGGGACCTAACTTCCACGATATCGTCCAGACATTGCGAAACTCAATGCGTTGTATCCGAAATCCCGCCCAGCGCTGTAACCCGCACTTTGTTCTGAGAGCGCAACTATGCGATGCCGTCGTCGTACCCACTTCAGAATCTGTGCCTCGCGGTAATAGCAGGCACTCCCGCGATCGCCGGGTGCTTTGTCGGACTGCGAATATATGCGCGTAGAAGGGCTCGCATTGCTTTAGGATGGGGTATGTTAAATCGCTTGCTTGAGGAATTACAGTACTGACGCTCTACTTCGCTTCCTAAAGACGACTACTTGGTCGTTCTTGCTCTAGTAAGTCCACAAGTCAGGAGAATTGAAGTGACGTAATTTAACTGTTTACCAGCTATTCTCTTGTGGGCTCATCTACCCTTCGATTCGACGTATGATGCCTCCCATATGGATTGATAGTTTGGGTTACTAAATGCGCTTAGATGTCATTATCTGGCACGTCGGAATCCACATCTGGGATGTTAATCAGTACAAACTTGAACCAAACTATAACGAATACCACAAGGTAAAGATGCGGAAATTTACTTATGGGCTCTAATAAATGTATATTGACAGTTTATAGATCCTCATAGCATACAATTTGCTATATACGCCAATTCTACCTCTCGTCAAGGCGTCTATCATATTCCTCCTTCTCAGGGCCGGATGGGTCGTCACCCCCATCAGAAGAACACTCTATGGCATTCTAGCCTTTGTTATTGGAGCCTGCCTCGGACCCTGGCTTGCTCTTATATTCCTGTGTCCGCCTCTAACTGGCGAAACGTCGGGGCCTACAGTATACGGCGGATTATCGTGTCTGACGCCAAAGCAGGGCGGTATTATCTACGTCTTCCTAGTCACGGCCAACATGTTTACGGACCTCTTGATTCTGCCAATTCCAAGTCTGTTGGTATACAGGATACGAAATGCAAGTCTTCAGTCGCGATTGACCGTCATATTTTCGTTCGCGCTCAGTTTAGGGTGAGTCGCTCTTTCCTATCACAGTCACGTTCACAGGAGTTTTTGCTCACACATTTTAATCAGGGTAACCGCCATGGGCGCCATCAGGCTCAAGCTAAACTACCAAGGGATCCTCTATAAAAATCACGAATCCGACTGGACCTATACTATCGTATATTGCCTCAGTCACGCTGAAAACAACGTCGCGATCGTTATCGCCTGCATGCCGCCCCTCCGCAGTCTAATCCTCCGCTGGGCATCAAATAAAGACGAGGAAGCGCTGGTTCGAGACCAATCTGATACAATCAACCGAAGGATCTACGGGGAATCCTTCACTCTCCGTCCGATGTCGGCCACGGAAGATGCGAAAGACCAGTTTATGGGCACGTCAAAGCATAACGAGGGTTTCTGACAGCAAGCACGTACATAAGTCGAGCGGGACCGGAGTTCAGAGTACAATGATACCATGTCGATGAGGAGTTATGGAGCCGCTGGCAGGCTGGTTGGTCGATGGAGGTCTAGATGGAGGAGCAAATATATGGATGGTTGGTTTGGAGCTTTAAGGCTTATGAGTTATGATTTTGTACGTCCGGAGCAAGAGGAATAGAAGAAAATGCATACAGAATTACCACTCAATAAGTACAGTGCCGGATAGGACTACGAGTCGTCGACGTTGTAGCTCGTGTCGTCGATATGTATAGAACTCCCTTCTACCTCCCCGTGCAGAATACGTCCTTTCCCCAGCCCCCCGCACTACCAAAAAGCAGACGTAGAGAAAAGCCACCGCACATTCAATGCACAAGGTGAAGTTATGCAGCCTCGGTAAAGTCGAGTAAGGGCCCGGATGTCTTCAACAATCCGTAGTCGTTTTCAGATAGAGCGACTGACAGCCACTACGAGAGAATCCACCAATTAACTGGCTGACAGTCCGACCGCGGCGGCAAGAGCAGCTTTTCGGTCCACACTAGAAGCAAAAACCAATAGCGGGGGCAGCGGGCGCTGGACTAGCATACCCTAGCGTTTTGACTACTGCACCGGACTACCGTGTACTGGCTAGAGCATGAAAGTCGGTTACTGAGGACAGCGGCGGTGAAGCCTAGACAGCTGTATATAACCGCTGTACTCCCCCCTAAATTTCTCAACCAAGCCGTCAAACTCCAAATTATGTGACAACAGGTTATGACCCAAGTTATGAGCAAACCAGAACGAGGCCACACGATGTGTGCCGACACATAATTGGCGGCTTCCCTCATAGCTCTCCAAGAAGACAGTAGCTATGTTGTATAGACGGGCGCACGACTAGGTCGCCTTAGGAGCACCGGAGCACCGTCGCCGTCGGGGAACGCCACCTCAACCCGAGCAACGCACCATGGGACACAGCACTGCGGACATATGCAGAGCAAGATTAGCGGACGGCTACTTCGAACAGAAGCTGGGAGAAAGATACTGTCGAGTATCGGGATACTGTCGGAACTTCAGTCATGTCACATACACCTCTGAACTGGACCTCAAGAAACGAGGCGTAGCCTGGACAGCCGGCTTGATTCGACACCGGAAGGGTGCGCACATACGGATGCGCACATTTTGGGTGCGCAATTGTGGGTAGCAATTGCGGGTAGCGACGCGGGATATATTGTGAGACGTTGGACTCGGGATAGAGAAGGGCAGAGACTTGGATTATAAAGGAAAAAGGAAAATGGAAGAAGGGTCGCCATTGCAGAGACAACATGACACCGCGTGTATGTTGGGATTTGGTGTGTAGGGTACGACTGCGGTCGTGATAGTGCGCTTCACTGTGGAACTACATACTGGCTGTTGAAAGGGCCCTTTTTTTTTTATCTTTATTAAGGCGTCAAACTCCAAATTTGTGCCACACATGCAAAGCGTGAAATGCGGTCGAGTGTCTGTTTGTCAGGTGCACCGGCGCAAACGTCCACTGACTTTGTTAATTGTGACCTTTGTCATCCGTATGTCAAAGGCTATGGATAACTCGAAATAATATGTAATGTCTAAATTACCAATATAGCAAACCCTTTTGAGTGGCAGCCGTGACATGTTATACTCAGATCGAGGCGACTCAACATACGCTCCGATGAACGCCGCCATCCATATCGATACCCTTGTCACCACCATCACCCTCCTTCCCCACCTTCCCATGAGCATCCTCAGTAGTGTGTCGAGCCCGAAGAAGCTTCAAGTCCATCTCATCATTCTCAAGCAGGACCTGCGTGACAGAGCACAGATCCGCAATGAGCCGGTCTAACAGATCGAAGCTCATCGACTCTCGTACCACCACTCTCAGAATCTCGGTCTTATCCTCGCCAGGGGGCAGAGCGTAGTTCGGGATGATGTACTGTTTCGCACGCATCAGTTGGGAGACGGACTCCTGCTTCACGTGAGGGTAGTATTTCTTAAACGCGTCCGAGAAGCAGAATGCCACGACAGGGAGACCAGCGTTGTAGGCGGCGGACGTTGGGTTGTCCATTGTCGCGAATGCCCCTCCATCTTCGTCATTGTAGTCATGCACCCCTTTCTGGCGGTGGATATCAGACAAACAGACGTACCAACCCGTAGCTTCGAGGCTCTTCGACAGAAGCCTAGCGTTCGCGAGACAGTTCTCCATGATCAAGCGATAGCCACTGAATCCAAGATGTATGAGATTGAAATACTGCCCAATAACCTGGGCGCCTGGCCGGGAGAAATTCAGCGTGAATGATTCTTCGGTCCCGCCCAGATAATGGAGCTCAAATATCAAATGCTTGGGGAGGTACGACTCGTCGCGCCAGATTATCCAGCCCACGCCAGCATAGACGAGGCCGAACTTGTGGCCTGATGTATTGATTGACTTTACGCGGGGTAGGTCAAAGTTCCACTTTGGGCCTCCGGCTCCAGCATGCGTGAAGGGGGCTACGAAGCCACCGCTCGCGGCATCGACATGGATTGGGATGTCAACTCCAGTCTTCTGTTGGTATTCGTCAAGGATATTAGAGATTTCCTCCACGGGTTCATAGTGACCCGTGTATGTGCTTCCGAGTATAACAAAGATGCCAATGGTATTTTCGTCGATGTTTTCTTTCACTAAGTCAGGATCCAGCCTGTAGTTGCTCTTCTTGGATACTGGTAGGATCCGTGCTTCGACGTCGAAATATCGAGCAAATTTTTCCAGTGCAACTTGAGCATTGGCTCCCATAATTATATTCGGTTTGCTGCTGTCTTTCCCCTCCTCTTTTTTTTTTTCTTGCCATCGCCGCTTCATGGCGAGCCCTCCCAAATGGATTGCCTCTGATGAACCAGTTGTTGCTGATCCAATCGGCATCTCGTCTTTCTTCGCGCCCCAGAAGTCGGCGATAATGCTGACGCATCGGGTATGCATAGTCATTAAGGCAGGATATTCATCTGAGTCGGCCATATTCTTCGAGATGTTCTCAATCATCAATTGCTCGGCCCGGGATTCCATGAATGTTCCAACGAAGCTGAGGAACTCTCGTCAGTATTTGTCCGCGGCGAGATGGATAGGAATGATGGCATACCTTGCCAAGTTCAGATTTGGTTTGCCATCTAGATCAAGTTCATCCTTGAGAATTTGGTAGACAGCATCGGCTGGCGCTCCCTGCTGCGGGATTTGGAACTTGGGGATGTCTGACCGGCTCGCATATCGTGTCGAATATGGAGTTATGTGGGATGTGCCGCCACTGGTATGGACATGACGTTTCCCAGCTTCAGCCATGTGCATTCCATGGAGGCGTTGGACGATCTCGTCCGAGTCAACCTAAATGGGGGGTTAACAATGAAATCCAAGGCTCGTCGGCTTGATCTTACATGTCTCGCAAGGCCAACCATATTGAGCTAGATTTTAAGGGTCTTGATGAAAAAAGTTAAAGGATGGAAGGGTCTCCTAGTAAACTAAGGGAAGCTGATTGATACCCGGGAAAGTAGAATATATAGCCCAAGGGCCAAACCAAGTGCTCCATATATGACGACAAAGTATCCGCGCATTTGGCAGTTGGCATCATCATCGTTGGAACCTGTAGTGCATCATGGCAACTTCAACAGTGCTTGTTTTTAAATGGTCACATCCATGCCTTTACCTGAGAACAGCCATTAGTGGTCACGACTTACCTTTATTACTGCAAAACTATGCCTGTATCTTTCACAATACCTTCATAAAGCGTTTGTTCCCTCATGCTTCCACACGACGTCATATAAATTGACTTGTTGCCAAGAAAGCTTGGATTTCATTTGCAGGAAATATGCTCACGTGATAGAATGCACGGACAGTAAAACCGGCCCTCAGTAGGGTCCAATGAGGGGAACAGCGACGAAGCTGTAGCCAATCGGGAGAGATAAGGCTAATGATGATGACGACGACGACGACGACGACGACACCACCACTACCAGCATCTCCGTTTTGAGGTACACAATCCGCTATACGCGAGAAAAAAGAAGTTATATGCAGGAGAAGTAAACCACATGTTGCTTGTGAGATAGGTATGAGGAGAAAGGACTGGTAAAGGTTAGTGGGATGCCGTATGCTGTAGGTGCAATGAAAACACAAATCGCGGCTGTTATATGATAAAAAGTGATATTTATCTCGGAAAAACAGTGGACTTCGAACCATTTCCGACGAACCTCGCCGCGTGTCCTCGGTTGTCACGCCACTCGAACCCCCGAATCCCTGGCGTCTATGTGCTAGCAGGTAATATTACGCCATAATCATGCAGATTTATATGATATCAGACACCCCTCTTCTCTTTCCTCTCTCTCCCCGATGTATCCGATTTCTTGATATGTCACCAAGATGAAGCTCATCAACATCCTCCCGCTCGTCGCTTTATCTGCGGCCTTCGTTGTCCCTGAGGAGACCGAAGTTGGACAGCAAACATTTTCGCCCAAGAAGACATCAAAGACCTTCTTTGAGAGAATTTCTAGTAGTTTTGGGAACCGCTATCAGAAGAGCATCAGCCTTACCGAGAATGCCCTTGATGAAGCTATATCTGTGGCAGAAAGCCTAGCCAAAAAAGCCAAGGGATACAGCCTGTCCACGTACGAGGCGTTCGATGCCGAGGCTTGGATCGACTCTGCTTCCGATGTTGTCGACGATATCAATCCTTTCGTCGTAGGAGACCATCCTCGTCACCCTGGCCACCCAGACCGCCCACATCGTCCAGATCATCCTGACCACCCAGATCGCCCAGAGCACCCAGAGCACCAAGATCACCCAGATCATCCAGATCACCCAGATCATCCAGACCACCCAGACCATCCAGACCATCCAGATCATCCAGACCACCCGCCTCATCCACCTCACCCACCCCATCCACCCCACCCTCCTCGTCCTCCTCACCCTCCTCACCATAAGAAGCCGCATCATGGCCACCGCAAGCCGAACCGTACGATATATGAGCAAATCTCCGGCAGCAAGTTCACGACGGAACTGACCAAGATCATCAACCAGTTTGACGACCTTGTCCAGCTGCTCAACAGCACGGAGGCTAACTACACCATCTTTGCGCCAACGGATGATGCATTCAAGCATGCATTCAAGCATCTCCCTGGATCTCATAAGAAACCTAGTAAAGAGATAATCAAGGCCATCTTGGAGTACCACCTTTCGCCCGACCTCTATCCCCTCCGGAGGCTACTGCTTAGCCACACAGTCCCAACGTCCTTGAAGGAAGATGCGCTTGGTGGAAACGCTCAGAGGCTGCGGATTGGACTTGGCCTACGAGGGCTGAACGTCAACTTCGTCACCCACTTCAAAGCGGTCAATATCGTAAGTTAGCCCCCATTCGAACCTTCCTCACGTACTAACCACCCCGTCTAGGGTGCCACCAATGGCATTATCCATGCCATCGACCACATTCTCCTTCCTCCTCCTTCCATCCTAACCATCCTATCTCACCTCCCAGCCCAATTCTCTACTCTTCAACTCGCCCTTACCAAAACTGGGCTCGCATCTGATATTGCCAAAGCCCACACCACAGGCGCCACATTTTTCGCGCCGGATAACCGTGGCTTCCAGCTTCTTGGGCCGAAGGTCCTTGCCTTTCTCTTCAGCTCCCATGGCGAGGCCTACCTCAAGGCGCTGCTGAAGTACCACATTGTTGCCAACCAGACGCTGTACTCTGACGCGTTCTACCACTCCAAGAAGTATATTCCTGCAGGAGTACCTCTGCATGTCGATCTGCCGACGTTGTTGGAGGGAAAGAGTCTCGGAATCGATATTGCACGTTTTGGGCGCTTAATTAATGTGAGAATTAATGGGTATACTGACGTCGCTGTCCTGGATGGAATTGCCCGCAATGGCGTCTTGCAGATTCCCCGCCATGTATTGATTCCACCTAAGGCTCCTGGAGACTTTGAGGTGGAGGATAAGGCTGGGGATATGACTGTGGAGGAATTCACAAGTCGCTTTGGTGACTTGGTGGACGAGTCTCAAGAAAAAAAGAATAAAGCCAGAAAGGCCGCTTGGTGGGAGCTGTAGCCTCAGTTCGTGAAACATTATGCACGGAATTCTGTGATTTATATCAACAACAAATGAGTGGAACTCACTGACTAGGGTATTTTTAATTGCTTTGTTTGAACTGAAAATTATTGGATACACATTCATTTTAGCGCGCAGATCAAAGGCTTAGTAAACTAAATACACGTTTGCACCTTCTACTGTGTGCCTCTTATCATTATATTGTGATAATAGGTCATTCCTTCCATGCTTTGATGAGAACTCGATCGCACCTTCCGTGATGTGCTAGTACAAGGTTTACCGTCAGTAGCCCCTTCAGCCTTCCATTATTTATTTAAATTGGGGTTGCTAACCTGAACTTGCAGTTTAAAGGTTTAATAATAGACCTAGTTATATAATTAAAATATGTTGATGGAATTAAAGCTAAAGTAGTTCTTATTTCTAACTCTTGCAATAAGCAAAAATTTGTATCATAACGTCTCTCCTGTTCCTATCAGTTTTGGTGTGTTAGTTTACATAAATATTAAATTAGGCTCCAGCAACTTAGACGTCTGGAAGGAAAATTCAAGCCCAAGTTACATATTTGGCATAATGTGGGACATGAATTTGATGCCGTGAGAAAACCTCAAGGCGATCATAAAATATTGAGCAAGACAACGTGTCACTAAAAGTATGACGAAGATAACAAGTCGGATTCAATAGTGCCGTTTCTATAATACAGTCTTGGTATGTATGTAATCCATCAATGATTATCAGACACGAGGCCCGAAGCAATGTTCCTAGAAGCGTCAAACATCAAGCTCAGGAGAATAATGGAAACTGTAGATTCCACTGTCATCTAGCTAACCATGCTTCTGCTTCAGTTCATCTCTCCTAGTGTCTAAGCCTCGAAAGAAGAGTTTAGTTTGGAAAATACCTTTCAACAATTATACCATTTATTATCCTATCCTAAATATACCGTGTATAACAGCCGCCGAGTCGAACAACTGTCGTGATAAATAATCACGGCTTTCTCGAAAGTTCCCTTAACGCAGGAAAATGCTATCAGCCCGTTGTCTAGCCCGGCCATAAGGCTACCTTACTTGAATACCCCTACTCTCCTAACTCTCCCCATTATACCATTACGCGGCTCTTCATCCGATCCCCCTTTCTCTAGCTCTGAATCACTCTTAATCATTGCTTCTTGGTTTCTGACATGTGGTTCTATATCTACTGTTACAGCAGCCACACAACATTTAGAGTACGGATCGTCGCAGGTTTATGTGAAGATACGAAACCCGAGTCAGTTTGGATACGTACCATCATTAGACTTCTTCTTTGGCTTGTGCTCAGCCTTTAGCAACAAGATTCGTGGTGCCTCTTTCAATTTATCCCAGATATACAGAGCAGTGTCCACGTGGAAAGCAAAATAGATTGCTGGGATAGACATTGCGGCGGAGGGTCCGACTTATAGTGTTTATTAGCGAGGTTCAAACACAACACCGGCCAGTGTGTGATTAGGGTATACATACATATCATTGGAAAGATCCATTCAGGTTTATATGATAATTTGTCGGAGGCATGGGGAAATACTGTGATATCTAGAGCAAACAGTGCTGCTAAGAATGACATGGGAAGCTAATTTCAGATTGGTTCCGTTAGAAACATTCACCGTAGGTTGACCAGTTTATGTTGAGATAACTCACGAAGACAATGGTAACAATAGTAAACACCATTAGTGTAGTGCCTTGCATTGCCGTTTCTTCGGCTTGTCTGCGTGATGATTGCGCTTCGGATAGGTTGGCTTGCTTCTGCTTTAGATCCAGAAGATCGTTTATCTGCATCGGTTAGCGGTGAAATCGCCATCGAACAGGAAGCGTTAGGACGCACCGATCTCTCTACTCGTGTGGCATCTGTGATCATCTCCTCCAACATTTCGAGAATCTCGCCTGGCTCTCTTGAATTTACGTAGTCCTTCTCCATCGTATATTCCGAGAACGCATCATGCCACCCCTTTTTTGGGTCCTTTGTCAAAGATTTAATCTCGGTCGTATATTCAGAGAAAGCATCGTGCCACACTTTTTTCTGGTCCTTTATTAGGGATTTGAGGATGTTGAGTTCGTCCAATATATCCTTTATTAAGACCAAATAGCCTATCTCTTCATCAATTGAATACTCTTCATCAATTGAATTATCTTCGTCAAGGGTCTCCTTGAACTTTGAAAAAAGATTTAACTCGCCGTCTTCCTATAAAAGTATTAGAGATAGTACATATGTCCACAGAACAAGGCCATAAGAATAATGAAATTTAACTTACGATATCGCCGATAGCATTTTCAAAAATCTCCAAGACGGACAATGACAGTTTTTTCTCTGGAAGTATTACTTTCCGTTGCTCAATGACCCCGGTAGCACTGCTAACGATTAATTGCATCAATTGCTCTGGTGATGAAGGGGGATGCCTATCATGATCACGCCCATCGATCAAGTGCTTGCTTGAAGACTATCTTTAGTATGATATCAGGCTCCCCGTCTGTTTGGTAGCTTGAGCTAGTGATTATTTTGTCTTTGTGACGTTGTTAGCACCTCTAATACGCCACCAATTCAAGGGAATTTAGCCTTACCACCATCAATCACCCATAACCACAGTTGATCCACCTGCAAGATTAGGCCTGTCTCATCTTTCCCGGGTGAATTGTGTTGGTCCTCCTCTGATTTTTTGTGTTGATTTTTTTTTGGTTTCTTATGTTGTCGGTCCTTCGGCTTTGTGTGTTGCCGATCCACTGATGGTGCATCGCGCGGCCTACCGATACTATTTTCCTCCTTTTTCAGTGTAATATATTTTGTGAGCACCTGATCCCCATTTCTCTTCTGGACATCATTTTCTGGTAAAGATGAATAGTAGGACCGATCTAAGGTCCGCAATTCATGGATCGTTTCTCTTCCGTACGCATCGATCAACGAATTGGGTCCTTGCACGGATGCTCCATTCCCCACATTAGCCTTGGAAAAGGTGAGATATGGCATCTGACGCTAATGTTAGACTACCGCCGGTGAAGAGTGTCCGTCACATACGTAAAGTGCAATATGGCTAACGTTGCTTGATGTCCTACGCATCTCTGCTCCCAATTCTCTTCCTTGGAAAGATTTGACCTGTTCAGTGTTGGGGACGGTGTTGGGTTCTAGTTTTGTGGCAACCTCGCCGCCCCTACTAGTTTGATCTATGTTGCCCTGGATGTTTCGCTCTGGATTGGTTTTCAATGGCTGTCTCTGTACACATTTTAGCCGTCATTACTAGGCGTTAAATTCCGAAAGGGTAGCTAACTGTACAGAGAGGTTTCATACTCCGCGAGAACTGGTATACACCGGTACTGTCCGCATACGCACTTTAGAGCTCACGTCTATTTCCACGGACAAAGTTGCTCACTGGACGGTGGTCTTTATTTGTCGAAAATGACCGACTTAGTAAATCCTAACGAATGAGTTGTAAGTCTAATTTGTAATACTTCGGCTTGTGAATATTATACCTCAATCCACTCCACCTGTTCAGGTTTTGCGTGATTAGTTTACAGCTCACCGCTTGAGGATTGGAGTTTTGCTCACATTGTTAGCCGGAACATGTATCCATCTAAATCTGTATCCATCTTCGCGCACATTTTTCTTCTTAGAGCTTTGTTCTTGCCTTGTAGAGATTGCGTGCTTTTGTGTTCCAGCAGCAGGTGTTTCGGGAGCGGGCTGCCTAGTAGCTGGTGCTACTACAGGTGCCTCGAAATCAGCGGCTCCAGCAGCAGGTGCTTCAGCAGCGGGCTGTGGTACCGGGTTGCCTACGGCATTCTGACTAGGTTGATCTAACCCGGAGGCCTTATTCAATGATTTCGGCTCTTTGCGATCCATTCCGGCACCGGTCATGATCTCATCTAACGATAGGCTTTTATCGTAGATAGTTTCAAGCATCGTCCGACTTAGAGCTGCAAAGCTGACATGGCCAGCCTTGTTGTAAAAATCTACGATAGTGACCCTATATTTTTTGCACACCGTTTCCTTCTTCCCTGATGGTTGCGGCACACTGGGAGATCCATCTGGGTCGTACTGGTCATATACATTTTCCACTCGCGGAGGACTGTAAAGGCAACCCTTTATTTCCCTGTATCGCTGTTCCTCTTCGCTCTTTTCTTCCAGGGTGAGACTTGCAGTATTGTTTAACTTAGTTAACAGTATATCAACCATATCCGTTGCGTCTTCAAAAATTGGAGACGTTAAGATTGTCGGGCCATTCCTCCGCAATAGCCACCAGACAACCTTGTAGTGACCGTAATACACAGCCCAAAGCAGACCAGTCCAATTCTGATCAGGAAACAAATCCTGGGGGTTGTTATCCGGAATATTCGACACCAATATTTTTTTATCAACAATCAATTCTACGTACTGTTCAAGCCCGGTTCGTGCAACTTCGGTCAATTCATCCCAAGCGACTTTGGAATTCCTACCAAAATCATGCTCCGTAAGAACTTTCAAAAGGCTTTTAGCTACACCTTGGTGGCCATTGTCGGCCGCCTGAGACAAAGGGGTTTTGCCATCTTTGGTTTTCTTTCTGATGATGCTCTGTAGCTCCGAATGCTTCTCTAACCACCGCAATAAGAAGGAGACAGCGTTTTCGTGACCATTCCTTGCTGCAAAATGGAGGGCCGTTTCCCCATTCCGTGATTCCACAAGAATCTGAGCCCACGATTCCTTATAGAGCAACGCTTCGTTATCTTTTGATTTAGCAGCAACTTGGTCACTGACAGAACCTTCTAGCAAAGATCTTATTGTGTCCATGTAGCCATTGCCTGCTGCAAAATGAAGCGGAATTATTTCGTCGTTCGTCTTGTCGGATATCTTCGCCATAACATTTGTTTCCATCGAACCACGTTTCTTAAAACAGGCCATGAGCTGCTCAAGAACACCGGGGTAGCCATTACACGCAGCCACATGAAGCAGAGTTTCTCCCGATTTGGTTTTCAAGTCACACAGGTCCCCCTGCCGATTAAAACAAGTCCTGGCTACCGATTGCCATCCATAATATACCGCCCAATGCACTATCAAATGCCAATGCATCAGAGAATCCAGCTCACTTTCCGATTTGTCCTCAATAAAATCGATCAGAAACCTTCTAACTTCCTGTATGTCACGCTGATTCACTTTTGCGGAAGCGCCAAGATTAAGCCTAGGCAGCGCAAATGCCTCATGGCCCATGAGAAAGCAAACCGCTTCATATTTTTGCTCAACGGCAGCTACACACAGTGCCGTACCTCCCTTGTTGTCTTTAGAAACCATTGTATCCCCGTCGAGTTTCCCAGCTAATTCTTTCAGGGTTTCGACGCTGCCAGATTCAGCGGCCATGTGCAACACTGTTTGTCCATCGCTCGTTTTTGCTAATATATCGGAGCCTGCCCCTAAGAGTGATATTACTATATCCTTGTTGCCGTGAAGAGCGGCAATAAGCAGCGGTGTTGATTGGTTTCTATTTGTCAGGAGCTTCAGTATTGATTTATCATCAAGGAGAGATGCGACTTCAACACCTCCTCGAGCGGCACTATGTAGTACTGTCCATCCATCATTATCTTGCTTGCCTATCAAGTCTTTGGCACCATCTATAGCCAAGAGATGGGCAAAAACCTTCTTGGAGCCATGGTAGGCAGCAGAATGTAGAGGAGTTCCTTCGTTGATTGATTCTATCTTCCAGTCTGCCCCATGATCCAAGAGCATCTTGGCGATTTCCAGCCAATCTTCGCGGGCTGCAAGAAGTAATGGCGTCTCATTGTCTCGGTTCTGAGAATTAACGATATCATGTATTATCCTAATCTTCTCTCCGGCCTCTAGAATTTGGCGAAGTACTTCAACACTGTCGTTCTGGGCAGCAATATGAGCAGGTGTCCATCCATTCGTCTTATTATCTATAAGGAAATCCTTGTCGCACTTCAGTTCCAAAAGCTTATCTGCGATCTTTGGCCAATCATGTCCAGCAGCTAAAAACAGAGTCGACTGGTTTAGATCTCCATCCTCTTCTTCATCATCGAATCTACTGTCGATTTTTGCACCTTCCCCTACCAGGCGAATGAATTTCTCGACGTTTCCGTCCACAATTGCTTGACCAAAAGCCTGGTTCAACTCAACCTCGCGAGATGTCAGATTCTCAGACGATATTCGGGTTAAACGAACTTTGTAGGTATCCCTCTTTTCGTCTTCTTCTTCTGGCTCCTCCTCCGGACTCTGTGCTGGGCCTGATTCCTGGTCTTGCACCAGGTCTGCTGCTGGGTCTAATTCTTGGGCCGGTTGAGCGTCAGGTTCAGCGCCCAGCGCAGGGCCTGGTTCTGGATCCCGTTCAGTATCAAGTTCTGCTTCCGATTGTGAGGGTAACCTCCCAACTGCCTGTGACGGAGACCCATTATTAATCGGTATATTTTCAACCCGCACCCCATTATCAACTAGACCCAAATCCACATTAGGGACAGTAGTGGCTGATTCAGTTTCGGTCACGTTCTGACTTCTGGTTAGGGAATCAGATTGGATGGTGTTTTCCCTAGTTTTGCCATCATTACTAGTCGCTGATGCTGCATCGGCAGCGTCAGACTGATGGGCCCGCGTATTCGGTTCTTGCTGGCCACCATCAACGGCTGTATTATTTCCGCCATTGGAATCATGACTCGGCGTTGCGTTCTCAGCCACTGTCGCATCCTCGCCTGCTCTCACAGCATCGGACTGACTGATGCTTGGCTCATTATTACCAGTCGTTGCTGCTGGGTCGGCACCGTCAAACTGGGGGCTAGGCGTAGCGAGTTCTTGTCGACCCTCGTCGGTGGATGGAGCCTCACCGCCATCGGAATTAAAACTTGGCCTTGCATCCTCGGCCGCTGTCGCGACACTGCTGCTATCCATTTGATACGGGCGAAATGTTTGGCTCCGACGGGAGCAGAACGGACGCCAAGTGTACCGTTTGAAATGGATTAGAAGTGAAGACCGCGTTGGGTATCTATACCCACAACGTCTGTCTGACGCAATCTGCGAACACATAGATTATGCATGTAACCCACCCCAAGAGGCCACGAGGGAGCGTCGGTGGGGTAATGATGCAGCCACAGTCACAATCACACGAAAGCTTGCGCAGGAGAAACGTGAGGCTGATCGGCCTAGCCATTTATGAATGCTAAGGATTATACTACTATTATTAGCTAGCTGCATGTCATCAATTTACTGAAAATTGCCTACTGACGGAGGAAGTCATCCATCTCGAGGCTGGAGAGGATTGTAATCTCGCTGACAGGGGCCAAATAAGCGGGTACGTTGCCTGTCAGCGAACATGGAGTTAATTAATTTAACTGTCGCAAAGTTTATTGGATTGATGATTTCCTCACCAAAACCGCCATTGGCGTGAGTCTCTTCTTCTCACCTTCGGTTGTTAGGGAAACAAATAAACGGAACCAAGGTTTGTATAAGAGCACCACTGGTTCTTCCTTCAGATGGGGCGAAGGGAGCTCGACCGTCGAGGTGTCGTTCGTTGGCCAGCCTCGGCGATCAGGGTAGTGGTTAGCCACACTGGTGAGACACAGCTCCCACCCAAGACTTCTTCGCCAATAGGTTAGAGTCCAGTAAATATCAAGGCTGCAGCAATTAAAGCAACGATATACTTTTTCCTACCATCAAGTGCGCTTTCTTCACGCAACGTTTGGCACCAATCCCTCGTAATGGGTCAGATGCAGCTTGTCCCATTGTGCCACCAAGCACGAAAAGGTAGCCATGAGCCTACGATCCATGCGTTTGATGAAAAAAAAAAAGTCACTCACGAAGCGACCGACCGAATCATCATAAATGGCTGGATGGCAGCCATCCCACGTCGTAAAAGTAGCCCTTCCGATAGGGCCAAAATGCGCAAGTCCATGCATTGTCTCACCAAGCCGCCATCCACAAGGGAAGACAGTATGACAGCTCCAACTACCACTTAACAAATAGCTGATACTCCTCGTAATGCTCCTCCGTATCCGCCTCCTTGAACTTCTCGATCCCGCCCAAAACGCCTTCCTCGCCAACCTCCCACTCCCCCGCTCCTACGAGATTCTGCCATAAATCCAGTATATCCCCAAGCTGTGGCCCATGCGCAGGGCCATAATGGTTATATCCCAGCTGGTACAGGTCATTCCTCCGGCCGTTCGGTCTCGCCACTCTACTTTCCTGATTGTCCCCGATGAGGGAATCGTCGGCGTAGCGCGCAAACCCGTGTACGCCGACCTCAAATGGTAGGCAGAGAATACAAGAGTCTTCAAATACGTGGTCGCTCTCTTTGTCCACGTATCCGGTCCAAAGTCCGTGGGGCAGATTAGGGATGTCTCGAAACGGGTAATGTTCAAAAATCGGCGTTGTGGAGTTGATGTCTGTGATGAAGAGAGCCACTGGGAGAACGGGATTGTGGTACTGAAAGCACCCAGGCATCTCAAAGTCTTGAAGTGGGCGTGGCGAGAAGTCGTCTTCAGTAGGAAGACGGAGTCCTGGGGCTACGTATTTGATCTTTTTCTTTGGCCGACGAACCATCGTGAGAAAATCCCGGACAAAGCCTTCTCCCAAGCCAGCGGCATCTAGGACTTCGTTGGATACAAGGCCAAACTCGTCTCGAGAGCAGGGGGCCTCAAATTTGGCCTTTACAAGAGCGAGCAGCTTCTCTTGGTCCTCTGGGTTATTTTTTGTTTGCAGCGAGGGATTTTCAATCAGACACTCCATCCTAAAAACTAGATTATCAAAACCATTAAGTGCTCTTTGGAGGTCATGTTGACTGAATGGAACTAGCTCCCACGGCGCGGCTTCACACGGCCCATTGACGGGCGGGGATCTCGCGACCACCTTTCCGGTGTCTATCATGTCAAGCCAAGCGCTCAAGACGACCTCAAGAGGATCCCATTCTGTTCGCCCATTCATTGTGATATTCGAGTCAAGGATATCACAGTGAAAGATTGCCCGCGATATTTCTTGGTCAAAGCTAGACGCAAATGAGAGTCAGTCTCGGATTACACGAAGCTAGGGGTTATTTTACTTCAGACCATCTCGATGACTACCAAGACTCAGATTGGTCATCTGGTATAAGCACATGATTTCTTCATCATCGTGTCCTTGGATAAACAAGCGATCCGGCCAAGTCAGGCCAGTAGAGTAGTAGAAGAAGTTCTGGCCAGGGGGCGTTTCGAATGCAGCTTGAAGGAACCGTTTCAGGGACGGCGATAACCTTGTCGACCACTTGTCCTCCAGTGTTTGATCGGTGATATGTCTCTGCCACCACGTCACCCTTGGCATTTCGGTCTCTGGTTTGCCGGTAACGGCCCAGCCCAGCCCCACAATTAGATTGTGGAGAGCCGCGCAGCGTTCCCAATCCATACCATCCACCTCACGGCACGGTACTTCGGAAGTAGCTCGCCATGTGAGCTCGTCGTCGATGGAAAAACTCATGATGCAAAGGCTTGGAAGCTGGAATTGTGGGGTGGAAAGGAAAGAAGAAGGGAGCACTTGTCTGTCGTAGGGTTGTGAAGTTACTTGGCTTCAAAGTATTGCGATTGGAAAAGTAGGACGCGAAAATCAGCGAATTTGTCGTCACTATTGATGTTTTCTAATAAATGCCACCTATTTAATCAGAGCAGCCGCCACAAGAATAGCCACGTTTTTCAATACTATGTAGAAGCTCAAAGTTAGCGCTTTGCCGCCGCTTGGCGTAGTCAATAGTTTCCAAACTATTGCCTACGGAGCCAACAAGGTTCCAAATGCGGATGCTACATATATCCGGCTAACACGGCATGCATAACTTATTCTGGTATAAACACACTAAGCAGGAAAATAATCATATATGCATGACGAGTTTCAAGCACCATATACCTATACTCTTTCGTCCTCGAATGGCTTTCTGCCATATACGAAGTGAAACTTGATGTACAGATGGTAATCAGGGTTACGCATACCCTGACGAGGGCCAATCATCATAAGCTGAGCCTGTTCGGGACTCATATTTAGCGCGCGGGTGAAGAGTGCCATGCTAACAGGCTCGACAGCATCGACGCTCTGAGTTTGGAAATAGAGACCCATTTCCTTCAGCCTTGGGTCTCGCGGCCAGCGCCCGAGTGGAACCTGCGATACGGGCAACTGTTTAGCTACGACTCCAAATGCCACTAGGGCGGGGAATGGGGAGATTGGACGTACTTTGTAGACATCGTCGCGTACGTCGACGAATCCGGCATCAATCATCCATTGCTTCTGCTTGTCTGCCACATCCATTTTCTTACCAAATACCTCGCTCGCTTTATCGACTGTTGAAAACCAATCCACAACTTCAGTGGCCCGTTCAACGGAGTCATCGTCGGACGAAACTCGGACATCATGTTCTTGCGCCTCCAGCCACGCTCCTGGTTTGAGATGCTTAAATGCCTGCGAGTACAGGCGCGGCCAGTCCTTGATTGACCCCGACAAGACACGCCAATGAATTAAGTCAAACGCTTTGCTCGGTGTATAGGGCCATTCCTCCTCTGCGTTGTCAATGACAAATTCACAATTCGGTGCTACCCATGAGGGCTGGATTGGACTCAAGTCAATACCGACTACCTGGGCGCTTGGATATTCATCTGCCACATCGATGGCCCAGATACCCGTGCCTGTTCCCACGTCCAATATCCGCTGCGGATTCGGTCCAATTGGAGCGCGGAACATCTTTCCCCTCAGAACGAGTTTAAAGACGTGATGCTTGAGATCAAGTCTATCTTGCTCCTTGGCATCGTTTGGCATTGGGTACTCTCCATTGTGGTACGCGTGGTACCGGCGGCCATTCTCGTACGTATAATTAAAGACGGATGACGCCAGCGAAGTGGTAGAGCTCTCGTTGTCTCCAAAGGTCGAGTCGGCCTCGCCGAAATCCTGACAAGTGTCAATAGCGCTCCATGGTCAAGTGGGTGAAGCACAAACAATCTCAACATCATCATGTTCGTTTGGTCCTAGCTCAGTTCCAGGGGTTTCTGCCTTGTGATCATTCGACTCTTCTCCCTGGGGGACAGGCACTACGGGCGCAGGCACATCTGCCTCCGGAGCTTTTGATTCTTCTTGGTGGGAAGTCTCTGTAACAGGCGCAGGCACATCTGCCTCTGCTGCCTTTGACTCTTCTTGGTGAGAAGTCGCTACACCAGGCGCAGGTGCATCTACCACAGGAGTCTTCAGCTCTTCATCGGCAGGACCTGGCACATTAACAGGCGGGGCGGAGCTTTGCGCTTGCTCCATAGTGCCGTATTGAAAGCGGGTAAATATGACCAGCCGGTCCTTTAACAAAATTTCCCCAGGAAGCCGTACTCCGAGCTTTTACGGAACCCTTACTGTTAGATTGTCAGTTTGAACTCGTCAAAAATACGGCAAGAATGCACGGCTTTTCTGCAAGAGAGACCCCTCGGTAGTAATATAAGCAAGGGCGGGTGATAGCGACGAGGGGGTATGTGCATACGAGCACACAATACCTACAAGTTGCATGAATTCTTCGGGCAACGTTAGGAATCTGCAGCAGTAGCTCCATCCACAAACCATGTTGTGGCTTCTTTGGTTGGGTGTCAGGAACGTAACGCTAGGGAATTGGCCGGGCCGCAGCGGAAATAAAAAGCCGCTGTCCCCGCTCTCATCCTCGGGCTCACAATGGGTAGAAAGTGAAGAAAGTGGAGTTTTCGGTCCATGGCAGGTCATGATAATTGGTGAGCTTTGAGTGTCACGAGTGATAAGAAAATAGGCCCAAGAAAATAAACAGAAAAACAATGGGACTCAAGATGCATGATTACGTATACTGCACATCCCCCGCTGTACTGGCCCCCAAAACGGTCGCTGAAGAATTTGGGAATGACCTGTCCATACAAAGCACATCGGAGATATAAACTGCATAATCTCATTTTACCAACCCGCAGAATCACACGCATTAGACCCAACAAAACTCCTAGCTATGGAGAAAACTCCCGAATCCGTCGCGCAAGAAATTGCCGCCATCCGACAGTCTTTAAAAGAAGTGAGTGCCGCTGTGGACCGCTATGCCGAGATTGCCACGAAGAATGTATCCCAGGCGGGTACCACTGCGGCGGGAGAGGTCAGCGAGTCCCATACGGCGCTCTTCATGGAGAGCCATAAGTTCATGAGGACCGCGCGAGGGCCTTTGGACATGGTGTTTTCCCATACCGAAAATGTGAGCAATCTCAATATTGGTTGTGCCGTCAAATAGTCTCGCGGCCGAGATAATTGAGCTCATGTTCCGTCGTACAGTCGTCGCATTCTGGTGCTTTGCGGGCGGTGATGGAGATGGGCGTCTTCGATGCAATTCCCCTCGAAGGGTCTACGACTGCTACGGAATTGGCAAAGAAACTTAATGCGGACAAGAATTTACTTGGTAAGTTATCGCAAAATTGCGCTCGCCGTTGAACAATTGCGACCCGGGGTTCTAATTGCTATCCGTCGCGCAGTTCGTCTTATGAGATGTGTTACTATCGTCGGCCCATTCGCAGAACTTGGCCCAGAAGAATATGCCCATACTGCGTATTCGAAGATGTATCTGGTCCCGGAGATCAAGGGTCTTTTCAAACTGATGTGCGTACCAACAAGATAATCTTATACTATCCGTCGCCGGCCTCATAATGTTGAGCTAACCCTCCTGTAGGTACGACGAGTTTGCCCCCCCAAATAGCAAGATGTATGAATTCTTCCGGGAGCAAGGCTTCCAGACGCCCAATTCGGAGGTAATTAACCCCTACTGCTTCGCCCACAAAACCGGCGACCAGTCCATCTGGGAATATCTTGGGCAACGTCCCGACCGCCTTAGCGCCCTCAACTTTGGCATGGCCGCGCAGAGCCAAGCAGCCTCATGGACGGTTGGGATATTCCCCTTTGCCTCCGAGCTTGGCAAAGTTGAGACCACCGACGAAACCGTCCTGCTGATCGATATTGGCGGCGGCAAGGGGCATGTCACGAAGCAGATCAGAGCGCTCACCGAGGGCGTAAAGGGGAGGATCATCCTCCAAGAACGGCCGGAAGTCCTTGCAGAGATCACCGATCCATTGCCCGGGATCGAGAAGATGGAATACGATTTCTTCAAGCCACAGACAGTGAAAGGTTCGTTCTCAACCCGGTGCCAATGGTGTCCTCCGAATATATAGGTACTACTGGTCGTCTAGCGTACTAACAAGCACAGGGGCTCAAATATACTACATCCGCCGCTGTCTCCATGACTGGTCTGACACGGACTGTGTGCGCATCCTCAAGAACACCGCCAGCGCCATGACGCCCGGTGTCTCGCGCCTACTGATCTCCGAGATCGTGCTCCCAGCCACTGGCGCGGACGTCGAGGCTGGGTGGATGGACATGACAATGTTATCCGTCAGCGGTTCGGAGAGGGACGAGGGACACTGGTCGAGGCTGCTGGCCGAGGCGGGATTGAAGATGGAGCGTACCTACCATGCGCCAGGCACGAATTATGGTGCCGTTGAGGCATACTTGGCATAGAAGATGATTCATGTATTGGACGCGGAAGAGATGAGGATTTGCATACAGCATAGAGTTCAATGATTCGGTAACAAACAAAGTAATCCGCATTAATTTTGCTTCCAATGCGAATATATGGGTATTATCTTCGTAGCTCTCATCACCATGCTTCTTAAAAGAATGCCATAGCCAAGCACTGTGGCCAGCCACAGTTGCCTAACGTATCGTCTATATGGCGTTACATATCATACAAAATATCGACATATCCGGCAATTCTTTCCGGGATGTCCGCCCTGCGCATACATCCATCAATTGCTTGCGCCTGTCATGCCACTTACATCTCGCTATCCGAACATAAAGTAAAAATATCAGTCAGAAGAAAACAAGTCGTCCCTACTTCCACCCAACCACCTGTGTCCTATCCCATTTCCCCTTTCCTGGCCCCTTCTCTGTCCCTTCGCTCCTTGTCATCGACACCTCCGTCTCCTTCAGGATATGCCTCGAGCTATCAGCATCTGTGTCGCCGAGCTGTTGGAAAGTATCGAGGTTAATATCATTGCGCTTGCCCTGGTGCCCGTTCGACTGGTTGAACTTGTTGTTCGCGGATGCGGAGGCACCAGTGTTGTCGACTGAGCTGCCACCGCCGAAGATGCGGAGAGATAGAAGAGGGCGCAGGGCGTGAAGGGAGCCGGCGGTAATTCCGATACCCTCTTCGATGATGGACCAGAGGCCGATCTTGCCGGTGCCAAACATGAATTCGGCGGGGTTGTCGTAGAGGGTTAGGTAGCTGAGGCGGACGATGGTAGCACAACTTGCGCTATATGGGGTTAGTTTGCTATATGTACGGATTTGTACCGGTAGGGAGACGACGCATGGTTGTCAAAGGATGAGGGAGGAGTCAGGGGGTACGTACAAAGCACCCAAACCGAGAATAATAGCCACGGAGAACTTGACCCTGGCCTTCATCTGGATGTTCCATAGCAAGACCGCGGGCAATATTGCCAAACTAAAGTCCGTTACAATCTCTATGGCAGAGAAAAAGAAGCTGACGTCGCTATTTAGTTTCAGGTTGCAGGACCCCGTTGTAGTTTCACCCCATAGCGTGGTGATCGGGTGGCAGATATTAGCAATACCAGCAATGAAGACGATAGCGGAAATAGCAGTAGCGGCCATAATGGCCCAGATTGTCCAGTTAAAGCTACGGCGCGAGTCGGCAATTCTGAGTAGTGTAATGGCGATGCTGCACTTGATGAAAGCGGTGCCAGAAGCGTAGAAGAACTCGGCGATAAAGAAGAGCTTCGCGGCGGTCAGTTCTACTTTTCTCTATTTTCAATTGTAGAGATTGAGAGTACAAACCTTAATCCCCTTCATGGTTTCATTGGGAGGGACGCCCGCAGCAAGCTGACCAGACCCGAGGAAGGAACAGACAATACATAGGCAGGCTGTTACTGTGAAGAGAAGCTGGGGCTCATTAGTATGGTCTTTGGTCTGGGAAAGGATGCGGTGGACGTACGAGGCCTATGCACATCAGCAAGTCATCCCAGCCGTAGTTTTTCCTCCATATTCGCACTGATATCCGTGTGGTGAATGTGAGCCAAGTCACAGCTAAAAGGACTATCGAAGTATACAGAAGCGGGACGCCGTCCCCTGCCGGCTGAACCATAATTGCAGCACAAAATTGAGCGCTGCGAGTAAACGATGGTGATGGCAAATAATAAGACAAGAAGGGAAGAAGGGAAGAGGTATTGATATGGAGAAGAATAGAATACGAGTGCCTCTCCGTTTCTTCGAGGCACTCAACGAGATTTTGATTTTGTGGAGAACTTAGAGTGCGTATACCTTGGCACGCAGGCATATCTGACCTATTAGTTTCCCAATGGCATTGAACCCTGGACGAACAGGGTCAAGAAATGCAATGCTACGCTGGGTTTACCATAAACTGCCGAGTCGGGATTTTTAACATTGCTGATGCTACTTTTGGAAACCCCTACCGACTGGAGTACTGTCGCTCTTGCCCTCGTTGCTATAGCTTTTAAGTTCTTACCAGACTTCCTTTAGTTGCAGTTTCTCCCCTGAGACATTTTATTCCGCTACTGCCCGGGACTACACCGAAGCTTGCGACTCAGTTAGTCAACGGGGGGGACTACGGAGCGGCTCAGTAGCCCGCTTCTGAGGGGTATATGTGGTCCCGGGTATATGTCCTTGGGTCTCCGGCAACAGGGGTCGAGTTTGGGTGGTAGAAGAGAGTGATATGTTCCCTGCCAAGGTGGTGAAACGAGTCGTAGCACTTCATTTCTTGCAGCAGCCCATATGTCACCCAATATAGTTCCACTACGGTACTGGGACTGTATGGAAAAGTAGCATCAAATGCAGCCGAAGGGGTTCCAAGAAACACGTGTGGTGGGACATTTCTCTTGGACGCAGGGTATGTCAAACACGAAAACGGGGCCTGGACGGCCCAGAGGCGGGGCCGCGGTCTAAAGCGATTAGAAGTAGAAACGATCAACACGAGGACCCCATGGAGATATCCACAAAATCCACAAAACACCGTTTTATACCCCGCTCTTGCTAGTTCTGTTACCTATAACGCTGCGAAATAAGGGTTACATTTGGGATGGACTAGGAGACTAGGAGGTTGGGCTACCTGCCAGATCCATCTCGGAACTAAAGCCGCTTGCCCGGTCCCTAGCATATCCATACTCTACTCCCTCTGTCAGTTCTATTGTCTTGACATTGTTTCTCTTGTTCATTTACTTCCAGGATTAGAAGAAATTGATTGCTTTTTATCATCCAGTTAGCTACTCGCAAACCGCATATCATCATTATGGCAGAATTCCTCATCAAGGACGAGGATCTTACTAGCCTCAAGGACAAGGTTGTCGTTCTCACAGGTACAGCCACTTCCCCGCTTCACCGCTGCAAGGCATTCTCTTGATAATTTTTACTTCCAACTAACCAACTCTCACAGGCGGCTCCTCAGGCATTGGCCTCGCAACAGTCACCCTCCTTCTCTCTCTTGGCGCCTCCGTAGTCAGCGGCGACATCAACCCCCCCGTCGAGTCCCACGCCTCCCCCGCCTTCACCTTCGTCAAGACCAACGTCGCCAGCTGGTCCGACCTCCGCACCCTCTTCAAGACCGCCCACGAGCACCACAGCCGCATCGACTATGTCTTTGCAAACGCTGGCATTGGCCCGCGCGCTGACTACCTCAGCCTCGCTGCCGACGAGGCTGGGGAGCTGCAGGAGCCAAGCCATGAGTTGATTGATGTTAGTCTCAAGGGCGTCGTCAACACGGCTGTCCTGGGTGTGCACTACATGAAGACGCAGTCTGAGGGTGGCAATATCGTGTTGATGGGATCGAGCACTGGCCTACAGCCGCTGCGGGCTCCAGATTACTGTAAGTCCTACCTCTTCCCCATACCTACCACGTTGGAGATAGTGAGAGCTCAGAACTTGTCAAACTAACGCACACAGCGACCGCCAAACACGGTGTCCTCGGTTTCGGCCGCGGTTACGCTCGCCTCCTCGACGTGGCTTCGATCCCAGTGCGTATCAACACGTTGATGCCATCATGGACCAACACCAGTGTCATCCCCAGCATGGATATTATCATGCCAGGTATCTCGCAGCCATCGCAAGCACCCGTCGTCGTAGCACGCGCAGCAGTGTATCTGATGGCCACGAAGGAGAGGCAAGGCGAGGTGGTGTACGTGGCAGATGGGAAGTACACCGAGATTGAGAAGACGATACTATTCCCAGCTTATGAGAAGGTTAAGGGAGACGGGAACAAGTCTGATGATCAGGTTTTGGAGAATATTTTGGCGTTTGCGGCCAAGGCTGCTGCTGCTGGACAGTGATGCGGGTTCTATAATTCTATAACTCTAGAGATTTCCTGAATTGAGATATTATTCAGTTGCTTCAGATGGGTTGCTCGGTAGCTAGGGAGTGACCACCAGCGACTACCTTGTATCTTCTATGGTATAGCCCTTTTTGGTCTTATTCTCGACTTTCGACGTTTATAAGGCATGGAAGCCTACGGGGTGAAGCGCTGTTTCAAACGCCTCGCTTCCCATAAGACGGCAAAGGAAGAAAAGGGGGGGGATTACACGAATCGCGGCACCCAATATTGTCCCGCTATAAGTCATAAGCCAATATTTCAACTACATATTGCATTAAATCCAACAAGCCCTCGGGCGCAATATCCACATCTCCCCCAAAAGGGGTATATATCTTAACACACCCAACCACAAAAATTTACATCACCCAGGCCCTCCCCTTTTCCGTCCCTCCCACTCTAAAATATATACACAGAACTCGGGTATTTCCCTCCACATCCACAATCCCACCTCCGTCACCTCCTCCCACCATGTACACTATCATCATCATCCCCCCCAACCGCATACTCCGGATAAAACTCCGCCGGGTCCGGCAACGGCCCCCCACCACCAGACCACTGCCTCGACGCTCCCTCCACCGGCGGCGGCACCGGCAGCCTCTGTGACGGCACAATCGGCGCGCTGCTCGCCTGCTGTGCGTATTCCGGTGCCGCAGCGGGCGCATATCCACCCGCTGCACTCGGCGTCCTAGCCTCCTGTTCATACCCTTTCTGCCCCGACCCTACACCCGGCGCATACCCCATATCATGCGTAGGCGCGTACGCCCCCACCTGCGGAACCGGCGCATACCCTGTATCATGTGAAGGCGCGTACGCTCCCACCTGCGCAACCGGTGCGTATCCCGTGCTCTGCCCCCCGCCAAATCGTGGCGACCCCGCCACACTCGGTGTGTAGATCTCGCTCGAGCGTGCCATCTCAGAGGGTTTAGCCTCCCAGTATCCCGCAGGCACGTTTTGTTCCATAGGCTGGCAGTATTGCTGGGGTGGAGGTTGATAGTACTGCTGAGGTGGGGGTTGAGAGTATGCTTGTTGTTCTTGCGGGGGTGCTTGGGGAGGGCCGGCAACAGTAGGGGCGGTGGCGGCGCAGCGCCGGCGGAAGAAAAGGAAGGCGAGGATGATAACTGCGACAGGGATGCCGAGGCCTAATCCGATTTTGCCACCGAGGGCGAGGCCGGAGTTGGATTCGGAAGAGGAGTCGGTTGCGGGGGTGGAGGTGGAGGTTGGCCCTGCGATGGAATTGGCGGCAGAGGAGGTTCTCGAGTCGGTGGTGGTGGGGAAGTCGCCGTCGCGGTAGCGGACGACTATGCCGGTGGCCCATACCATTTCGTCTGGGATGTAGGATGCGGTTGGGGTCGGGTCGACGCGGAGCCCATTCTTGTAGAGTACGACGGGTGTGGTGGTGCTTTCGGTGATCGATGAGCGGCAGAGCTCGCCGCTGAAGGTGAACGAGGTGGGGCAGCATTGGACAGTTGTCTCGCCATTCTGGGCGGTGGTTACAACGCCCTGCCAGGCGGAGGGGCAGCGTCCGGGAGAGTAGTAGGCGGAGTAGGTGGTGTAGCCCTCAGGATAGCAGGAGCCGTCGAGGATGTAGTCGTATTTCTCGAGGTAGGCGGTGGTCGAAGTGGTGATGGTGGAGATGGTAGAGATAGAGGCGACCGAGCCGCCGGAGATAGTGTTTGTGACGGTGATAACAGTGCTGAAGACTGTGGAGATTGAGAGGACGGTGAGGTCATGGCAGGTTGCGGGCGGGGTGAATATGGTCGTGAGGGGCCCGAGGAGGGTCAGGCCGGAGTTATCCACGGACGCCATGGTGGCTCGCAACGCAGCCCGCGAAGATGGAGGATGGAGTCAGTCCCGAGAGGAGAGCGAGGACGAGGGGCCACCGGCGATGCGACGAAAGCATGTATGAAGTCGGCGTCCTGTGTAAAATGAGCCAGGCGCGGCCGCCGGCCAAGAGTGAAATGAGAAAAGACGAAGGATCAACGGAACGAGACCTGGTAGAGCAATATAACCCAAGTATGGTTAGTAACATTGAGGAGTCGATAATGGAGAGTCTCTAATCCATTTTAAGATTAGTGTTACTATTCTCGAAGCTCCCCGACCCCTGTCCGTCGACATGTCAGTCCCCATCACCACCATAGCTTCCATCATTCCCGCTTTTGACACGGCATGGGCATATTTAATTGGCCAATCCTTCCCGTGAACTGTGCCGCAGCAACCCCCCAAACCCCAAATCCTTCGAGACCATATCTCGGACATTTGAAACACCGTCACGCCGCTTGGCCCTATCAAATCCCCGGGTTTCCCGATGATGGAGACCCACACTGTCGATCCCTCAATCTCAATGGTTTGTGCCAAGGACGGCATCAACGCCAAGTATCGCGAGATTTGGCCCAGAGGTGATTTTGGATGCTTAAATTACCATTCTTGATGCTGTTCGGCGTCGTGGGGCGGCAGATGGCGGGACGGGGTACGCACGGCACGGGAGTTGGTCAATGGGAAAGGCTTGGCGTGGAATTTGGCGGTGAAGAATTGGCCTTTTGAGGGTGTCGCGAAGGGATATCTGAAGGATTGCATAACCGGTCGTTTCTCGGATACTTGATACTTGTGTACCGAGATACTCGGGTACGGAGCAGTTGACTCCCACGAAAAATGAAATATTGCCCCTGGGGGACATGTACAAATAACGATCCACGCCTGTAAAATTGTGGTATATCTCCTTTTGTATAGTTCGTCTAGTATAGGTGAGGTAGATGTATTAACGTGCAAATGCGCCGAGGCGAACTGAGACCGGAGACCAGTTGGCGGTTCTCCTCTATATTGTCTCCATATACCGCTTCACCTCCCTGTACATATGTTAGTAAGATATAAATAACAGACACCGGATAATCCTCAACCAAGAAGATGGGAACTTACCAATCCGTAACAGCCTCATCATACAACCTCACCTCATGCTCCCTCGTTCCCCCAAAATGCTCCACAAACTCATCCCCAAACACCTCTCTTGCCAGACTATCCTTCGCCATAAACCTCACCGTAGCCTCCCCTAAATTCCTTGCCAGCCGCTTCCCAGCGTCCGACTCGCCGCCCACATCCTCGCCCTTCCCCAGTGGCGGCAAAGTAAGCTCCAGCTTCTTCGTCACACCGCGCCATCCCAGCGCTAGACACGCCGCGAGCACGTAGTGGGGGTTCGCATCCGCACCAGGGACGCGGATCTCAAAGCGCGTGGCGGACGCCTTGGCGGTTGGAGGAGCGATGAGCCGAATGCTAGCTGCACGATGCTCGAGGCCCCAGGAGACGGTGACGGGGGCCCAGAAGTTCTCGACGAGGCGCTTGTAGCTGTTTACCGTGGGCGCGAGGATGGGCATGATGTCTGGGAGGCCTTCGAGTATGCCGGCAAGAAAGTGGCGGCCCATGTCAGAGAGGTTGGCGACGTCGGGGTAGGGTGGGTTGGGGTCCGTGGATTCGCGCGCGAAGAGGTTGGTTCCGGAGGAGGAGACTAGGGAGACGTGCATATGGCCGCTGTTTCCGGGTAGGCCCTGACGGGGTTTGGCCATGAAGCATGGCGTGATGCCATAGGTTGTAGCGATGGATTTAACAACGTATTTAAATAGGCCAGCGCGGTCAGCCATGCCTTTTATGTCTCCAAAGGCGAGGGCGGCTTCGAAGACGCCGGGCCCGGACTCAGTATGCCAACCTTCGATGTGAGTGTTGAACTTCTCGCAGGCGTCGAAGATGCCATAGTAGTAGTCTTTGTTGTGGAGGGGTCGCGTCAAGCTGTATCCGAACATGCCTTCGGTGAGGGACGGGAGGGAGTCGACGGGGTTGTTTTGGAGGAAGGTGGCAGTCGAAGAGCTGTTGCGCTCAGATATCGGACCATTACCGGTCTGCGGTGCGCGGAATTGGTAGAATTCGTATTCAGCTAGAGCTACAGTCAGTTACTGTTGCTGGGAAATAGTGACTTGAGGTCTCATACCGCCTGCCATCGCGCCAATGCCCTCGTCCTCCAGTTTTTTTAGTTGTCTATCCAAAATTCCTCGCGGACATGCGCTGAGTGGCTCCTTGGTATCTGGGTCGTAGAAGCTGACGAGGAAGAACGGCACATCATCTTCCCATGGTATCCGCCTGAACGTGCTGAGGTCTGGAATAGCGATGACGTCGTGATAACCATTTTCCTTATTACTGATCTTCAGCTCCTTGAAGTATGTCTTGTCGTGCATATCCCATCCAAATACCACCGAGCAGAAGCCAAAGCCCTCCTTTGCGACACCGAGGAACTTCTTCTTCGACATAAGCTTACCCCGCAGCTGCCCGTCGACGTCGATGCCGGCGACCTTGACCTTGGTGTCATTTTCGAGTATTTGGGCGATGTTTTCGAGCGTCACCACAATTTCCGCCATAATGACAATGGGATAGCTTTGGGTATATGCCGTATTATGCGTTGCTCGTTGAGAATCGGCGTGTCCGAGAAGCTGTTTTGACGTGGTGAATGAGCTGAACGAGGTGAGTCGCAGCCTACAGATAGCTCCGAGGCCAATTTGCAGGGCGTGGTCTTGTCAAGTAAGATATATGAGCCGTACAAAAGTATTTCGCACCAACAGCACCTGTTATGAGATCGTGAAGCGCGTTAACAATCGTATGTTGAATATAGTTGTTCCTGGATTTGTTTGTTCCCATGATCGTGTCCATTGGCCAAGGCAGGGTTCATGATCGCCGATAAGCTTCTACTCACCGCCTTCGGTCTACCCTTGCCGCCCTTTGCCCCTCGTTCTGCCCCTGAATTATCACGTGATGTCTCCGCAATTCTGGAATATTGTGTGTCATTTGGGGTCATTCGTCCCCTCTAGCTCCTCCCAAACCCCGCCGACCAATATTTCTATATAAACAGACTCCTATCTCTCACTTAAACCTCATCCTTTCAAACAAATACCAGATTGCTTCATCTTTGGTTCCCTTTCCCTACTACTCTCCATTAATTATATCAGGTGGCAAAAGAAAGCACCAATATATAAACTACAGTAAGTAATCAATGCTTAACTATACACCGCGCGCCACCCGCGAGTCAGATTATAACACGACCATGTGCCTTATCGCCCCCCCATATATATCACTTCTTCGCATTTTGTTCAAACTTTTCCGAAACTGATCACAATCATTTCCAGCCTATATTCCATTAGAACATCACTTCGACTCTTTATTATCAAAGGAGCGACGTCGATCCGCTCTCCCCCAAAACAAAGAGCATTATGGCCGCCACCTCGCCCCCAGCCAAGAGCGGCCTCACCATCAACAGCATCCAGATGGGCAGACTGCACCGTAAGAACGCTATTGTCACCGGCGCTGCAGGGTAAGTTTCATATTCTTCTTAAATTTCTTCAATCTGGCCACTTTCTCTGTCCCTGCATGTCTCACCCCGCAATTGCCACATATGTCTTGCCCTTCTCCGATAACGGACATCACGTTACATACCCCAAGTCCCGTGAATTCAAATTGAACTCACGATAGAGGGCAAGAATACTGGCGCGGTTGAATTTCACATGGACGATGTAGATACTAACACCATCCCAGTGGCATCGGTCTAGAGACCTCCATCCTCTTCGCCAAGGAGGGCGCCAACGTCCTCATGGCTGATATCTCCGAGACGGCCCTCGAGAAAGCAGTCGAGAAGCTGCGCCAGCTCGTGCCCTCTGTCCACCGCGTTGAAGTCCGTGTCTGCGATGTCTCAAAGGAAGCCGACGTCGAGGCTCTTGTCGCACAGCTTGACAGCTGGGGCGGCGTGGACATCATGTTCAACAACGCTGGTATCATGCATGCGCTTGACGCCGACGCAGTTGACACTCCCGAGGCCGTGTGGGATCTTACTCAAGCCATCAATGTCAAGGGCGTCTGGTTTGGGTGCAAGCACGCCGTGCTCTCGCTGCGCCGCCACAACAAGGCTTCCGGCTCCATCATCAACACCGCCTCCGTCGTCGCGCTTGTCGGTTCCGCCACTCCCCAACTCGCCTACACGGCATCCAAGGGCGCAGTTCTAGCACTTACTCGCGAGCTGGCTATCGTGCACGCCCGCGACGGGTACAGATTCAACGCACTCTGCCCAGCGCCGCTTAACACGCCACTGCTGCAGGATTGGCTCGGTGACGACAAGGAGAAGCGCCACCGCCGTGAAGTTCACTTCCCATCTGGCCGATTCGGAGAGGCCGTGGAGCAGGCGCACGCGGTGCTGTTCCTGGCAAGCGACGAGAGCAGCTTTATTAATGGGCAGGACTTTGTCGTAGATGGTGGGATGACGAAGGCGTATGTCACCCCTGAGGGACCAGCGAAGGCCGGCCCAAAGAACAACGCTCAATTGAGTGAGCAAGTGGATGCTATTCGCGGGACTGGTATTGCGGATGCTTAAGAGAGGAGGGCAGAATGCTGGTTTTTGCGACACAGGATGCGGTAACGGGGATGGGGATGGGGATACGGGAAATGGGGAGTTGGTGGTCGTTGGATAACGATGCAGGATGACAGTCACTGCGCATTTTTGTTTCTTGCTGTGCCGCGATTTTGCGGATATTTTAAAGGGCAAAGGGATTTGCGGGCGCCTCCGTTTTGGTTTCTGATGAATGCATCGTTTCCACCTAGATACCTAGATACCTTTATAGAGAAATTGGTTCTCCGAAAAGAAGACTGGGAGCATCCTAGCATCCCGTGTTAGAATATTGCTTTCTGCGCGTCGTGAAATCATGGTCTAACTCAGACTCACCCTCAACATAACCTTCCCATACCCACTCAAACAATCGTAAACCGCTCCTTCCTTCCCCAGTCTTCAAGAGCCACCCGATCGAATTCATTGCAGTGAATCACCCCTATCCTCTCAAAAACCAAGTTACCCGTTCCCACCTCCCTCAGCACAAGAAACATCCTCGACTCATAAACACTAACCACCACCATCTCCACCCCATCCTTCCTCCCAGCCTGCAACTCCCCCAAAACATCCTCCGTATCCGGATAAAAGAAACCATTCGTCTTCCCCACGGTTCCATCAGGCTTTTTAGTCTCCATCTTAAAGGGGAAATGCCACTCCGATCCCGACGTCAACCAAACCCTGACATCACAAAGATACCCCTCTGCCACCAACTCCGCATCCTTAACACTACCATACCTATTCAGCCCCAACGGTGTGCACGTCACCTGAACATTCGTTAAATCAGGCTCGCTCTCCGCCCACTTCCCGCGCCCATAACTCAGGTTCCAGAATAAAAATGCCACGCGCCCAGTCACGCTACCCCATGACCAGGTGGGCGCTACACTCGGCGTATTGCGGTGACTTTCATTTCCCCATAACCGCCCAAAGTTGATTTCGCGATCAACAACCCATAAGAGCGTGGATGGTAGCTCATCTGACCAGAGTCCAGCATAGTACTCTATATCCGGGCGTCTGACATGGACATGATTTGCCAGCCCAGCCATAGCAGCCAGCCTGTCCGAATGGAACGTAAACTCCCGCTGAGTGTACTGCTCAATAACCTCGCGCCAAAACTCCTTCAAATCCCGAGGCGTGATTTCCCGCGGCTCCTCGAGATCAAGGGGTCTATGCGCGACTATGCCGTGGGTAGGGATCTGGCATTCGCAGCGAGAGGAGACGGTGCATTTGAATGTTACTTCGTCGGGGAGGAAGTGGAGGACTCGGACGGGGAGGAAGGTTTCTTGGAGCACCCAGCCGCGGCGGAGGAGGTAGCTGGCTTCTTGCTTTAGGCGTTGAGAGGGTTGGAGGGAGCCGGGTTCCCAGCTGTTGTAGTGCCGGCCGAAACCACCGAGGCTGCCGTATTGGCGCCATGGTCTGACGAAGATTGAGCCCTTTTGGCCGGCTGGGCTGGTACAGGATATCTCTCTCGTTGAATTGTGCAGGTCTCGCCTTTCGGGTGTTTCTAAGAACCCAGAGTCTCCGTTCTCAGCTGCATCGGCGGCGATGGTAAGAAGACAGTGGGAATAGACTTGGTCCATCTTGGACCCCTGGATGTCCCAGTCATCTTTCGAGTCTTGTATGATGCAGATGGAGTCAATCCATATATAATCTATCAGCAGACTACGACACACAGTAATAGCGTCCTGAAATGTCTTCGGGAAGCTCGAGAAGCGGATACCATTCTTGAAGCCGTTGAGGGTCGCAGTCTTCAGCTGCAGTGATACCTGGCCGCCCCATCGGTGACTGAGAGCAATGTAATCCGCTTGGGCGCCTTTAGGAGGCTCAACGAGGTAGGGATCTCTTCCACTGCCAACAAATATAACACGATCGGGTAGGATTGAGGGGCGATAGTCCTTGCAGCTAGGGTGTTGCGTTTCGCACTGTCTGAGCCAGCCATATATGAGGTTGCGGAATTCATCGGTGTTTGTAGCGGCTAGAGTGGCTATAGTGGTTCTTGCAGTTCTGATTTTTGGCCAAGGGGAAAAGGCCCCTATTTATTGTTTGAGGGGTCCTGTATTATATGGATAGTCGGTGGACTTCAAAAGAACTAACCTTCAAGACTAAACAGCTCCACTGCACGCTCGACTGGGGGATAGAACGCCGTCGTGGGATACTCGGGACCAGACACCCATCCTCCTTTATTGAAGCCTATCATAGCAGCGTCAGTCTACCAAATAACCATATTCACCCAAGAAACTCAGCGGAATTACCCTCTTCCGCGCACAGCTTGCGCGACATATCCTCCGACCCCGGATCAAAAGTATGGCAAACCTGCGAATCCCCAAACAACCTCACATGCACCAATTTAATCCTCTGGTCCGCAAGATCTGCGGGGCTGATCGACTCATACAGCAAGTGGCATGCCGGACAGCCCGTTTGAGCGCCGTGGATGAGTTCAGCGGCGGGGTTGCGGAGTTGGCCATCCTGAAGACCGCGGCAATGCTGGCAGTTTCGGTTTTCTTTCTTCCAGAGGAGTCGCTGGAGTCGATCCATTGTTGGAACAGATTCTGTTCTACCTGGATCGGGCATGAGAACAGAAGGGCGGGGAGATGAGTGAGAGAGTTTATAGTCGGTGGTCCGAGCTTTGCGACCTGTTATGCGGGATATCCATGACAGTCCCGAAGATGCAAGGGACAGCTAACAACCCCTATTTCTGCTCGACTTGCAGCTCGAAATGCTTCTCTCTTCAGATAGCTTTTCCCTCAAAACCACTGATATCATTCTACATACAAGGCGCGTATCACAGCACTTAATACTAGTGCAAGAGATTTACGAAACGTATATATTACCACGTACGAAGTTTGATTCTATCCCATAGGCACGACTTGCATCAAAGAATGGCCGGAACGAAGCAAACGACCACGACCAGGCAAAAGCACTCCAAAGGACCGTCTTGGATGGATCGAGAGTCTATATGTCCCATCATTAACTTTCTCATTGACGACGGTAAGTGGGGAGGTGGTGAGAGGGGTTGCGGTGACAGGTTGTGGGGGCGGTGGGGGGGTTGGAGGTGGTGACGAGAGAGAGACGGGTGACGAGAGAGAGACGGGTGACGAGAGAAAGAGACGGGGAGGGGACAACGAAGGTCGAGGAGATGGGCTGAGCCCTGTCCTAAATTGTAACCCGTCACAAGAAGGTTGAAGCTTGCCATGTTGCCGAGTATTACCAAGTATCTCCTAAACCAGCTTCTTCCCCGAGGATTCATTCCCGTTTGGTGTGTAGCTACATCAAGAGGTCTTAAAAATTGAATATCTGCCTTTTATAGTCGGATGATGAAGCAGTGTGAGACGCTGATTTCAAGCTGGTGTGGACGCCTCCATCTCAGCCCAGGCCGGAACGACATCATTAATTACGGTATCAGTTCTCAGTTGAGCATGGCTGCTCTTTAGGTTCTGTGGCTGCACGAAGCACTGTCAACGCCTATAGAGTAAAATAAATACAACAGCGTATCTCCACAAAAATCACAGGATACGAGCACATCACAATCCACATCAATCCAAAAATTCAGCATGGGAATCTCATTCATTTCATCTCACATCTCTTCCCCCTCCCAACATTAATCCCCCCAACCCAAATCTACCCATCTATTTCTAAAACGCCAAACATTTTTTGTGCAAAAAAACAAAACAACAAACAACTAAAAAGGAAACATGCGTCTCGAGGCCGCCGGGATATCAAAAGTCTATATCATCATGGAAAACCCAAAAACACTGCTGTAGTAGTTTCGTTTGAAGGCGGCCCGCGTCCCCACCGCCCGCACCGCATCCCCACACACCGCCGCCGCCGCCGCCGCCGAGACCCTTAATAGTCACGTGACATATGTACCACCGCTTCAGCAAAAAATAAAAGCTTCTCAAAATATCCAAATCGGCGACGTTTTTTCGAGGTTTTTAGGCCTCATCGTCGGTATCGGGATACCGTGGAGTCCCTTTAGGACTGGAGAGCCACTCAATGTGTCTCAGACGTCTGCGGACCTCTCTGTCCTTGAGATCCTTCTTGGTCATCTTCTTCTTCTTGCGGGCACGGAAAGTCATATCTCCCGTGTCCTCGGCGCCGCTGTTCGCGGTGCTAGGGGCGGCGCTAGAGACAGCGCTGCTGGCCATAGAGGCAACGGTGCTGGGGATTCCGCTGCCAGGGCGGGAATCCTCGAAGCGGTCTGCGGAGACGGCGAGGTGACCCTTGTGGGTGACGCGACCGTCAGCGACGTACCACTGCTCCGGGCAGAGCGCGCCGACAAACTCCTCGTTATGGGAGATCATCACGACACCACCCTTGTAGTCGCGGATAGCGACGGCGAGACCACCGAGGGAGTCACGGTCCAAGAAATTGGTCGGCTCGTCGAGGACGAGGAGATGGGGGTTATTCCACATAGCGCCTGCGAGGACGACCTTGACTTTTTGGCCGCCGGAGAGGCCGGAGATCTCGTTGTGGTTTGCGATTTCGGGGTCGAGACCCAGGTCTTCGAAGTGCTTGGAGATGACTTTGGGGGAGAGCTCGCGGAAACCGAGACCTTCGCGGGAGGCTTCGTGGTCGTCGAATTCTTGGACGAGCTTGGTGAAGCCGCGGTCGACGAGGGTTTCGCGGGAGATTTGGGTGTTGTCTTTGGGGAGCATGAACTTCCATTTACTAGGTGGTGTTAGCATTTCTATTCTCTCGATTTGGGGTGGATTTGGCTTACACTTCGTATTGGAAGGTCTTCTTCCACTTCTGACGACCCATGATGGACTCGATCAGGCGTCCTCCGCGTCCGTCACCGAGATCAATCTCAACCTTCATCTGCTCCTTGTCGGCCTCGGAGAGGATACGGGTCTGCTTCATGTGGACCTCGCGATCGTCACCGTTGGCGTAACGCCACTGGAGGTACTGGTTGGGGGTCTTCTCGAGATGCATCTCCACGTGCTCCAGGGCGTGCTGCTTGATGTAACCAATACGCAAGTTGGGGTGCTTCTCAACACGGCCAGTGGTTGGGATGGTCTCGCCAGTCAGGAGCTTGATGAGAGTGGACTTTCCGGCACCGTTGCCACCGATGATGGCAGTGCGGGAGGAGAGGGACAGGGAGCAGGAAACGTCGTGGAGAGACGGCTTGTTGCTTCCTGGGTAGGTGTAGGAGCAGTTGGTCATGCGGAGGATGGAGCGGGTGTTGGACTTGACACCGGTCAAGATACCGGGAGGTGGGAACTTGAATTGCGCGTTCGAGGCAGAGAGGGTGTAGTAGCTCTTAGCCTCGGGCTTCTGCTTGACGAAATCGGCCAAGTTACCCTTGTAGCAGGCCAGCTTCTTTCCGGGCTCGTAGTGGTAGATGTCCGTGCAGACTTCATCGAGGAAGCCGGAGTCGTGAGAAACGATCAGGGAGGTGATCTCGGTGTGGGTCTTCAGGTAATCCTGGAGCCACTTGACGTTGGCAACATCCAAGTGATTGGTAGGTTCGTCCAGAAGGAGAACATCGGCCTTCATCAACATAGCTCTGGCAAGAGCGAGCTTCATCTTCCATCCACCGGACAGCGAGCCGACCTTCTCGGACTGGCGACCCTCTGGGCCGGCAGTGAAGCCGACCTCGGCAAGGACCTCAGAGATACGCTCCATACCGGCGGAGGCGATGGCAGGATCCTTGGCCACGAAGTTCAGAATGCTGATATCAGCATCCTCACCCTGGTTGTGCTCAACGAAGCAAGTACGGAGAACATCCTGGCTGGGGAAGCCCTCAAGCTTGCCGTTGGAAATGGCACGCATGAGAGTAGACTTTCCGGCACCGTTACGTCCGCAAAGACCGTATCTGTGGCCCTTGAGGAGACGGAGGTTGGTGTGGGAGAGCAAAAGCATACCACCGTAGGCAAGGGAGAAATCGGCGTTGACAATCTCAATCTCTCCATCGTCCTCCTTGACTGGCTTACCGTACTTGCGGTGGTCCTCCTCGACGTAGAAGGCCTGGACGGCATCACCAACGGCAGCGGCTGCCTCAGAGGTCTTCAGGACCTGGGGCAGGTATGGGGTAACTCTGGCAGCGATGCGGGGGGTGTAGCGGTGGTTGGCATCCTCAGCGACCATAGCAGCGATGTATGGGCCAAGGAGCTTGAAGATGGCGCTGGCGTCGCCAGCAAGACCTCCTGCCTTTGCAATCTCAGCATCGAGAACCTTGGTGACGTCCTCGATGGTGACGCGGGCAACCTCTCCGTGGGATGCTCCGGACACATCATCACCCATAGCCTTCTTAATGACGTTAAGGGCTCTGGTGGCCATGTCACGGACCTCGGGCAGAGATGCTCTGTCCTGAACGCCCTTAACACCGGGCAGGAGCTTTGGCAAGAAAGTACGAGCCTCAACTGGGTCGTGGACCAGCTTTGTCAAGTTCTCCACGACAACAACGGTCTGTCTGAGGACCTCCTGTGCGGTGGTGGGTGTGTTGAGGGAACGCTCGAGGAGAGGGGTGAGGAGGGCCAGAACGGGGGAGGTGACGATGGCGACGAAAGTGGTTTGCGACAGGGCGTGGATGGCCTTCTGCAGCGTCTCGGTGGACGGGTTCTGCATGGTCGCAACAAGAAGTGGGATGCGAGGGGCAACATCGTCGTTGGAAAGAAGAGTGGTAAGGGAGTTCATGGTGTTGATAGCGGCCTTCTCGACCTCAGTCTTCAAGTCGTGCATTCCCTCCTCGACAATCGGGATGAGACCAGCAAGCTTGGATCCCAGGGAGTCGCGGAGCATGTCCTTGTCGTTTGCCTCCTCCTTGGTGGTGCCAGCCTCGAGCTTGGCCTTGTCGGCGATGCGCTGGAGGAGCTTGTAGGCACCAACTGTTCCTTGCCACTTGCCGGTGCGCTTGGAGAGGTACAGCGACAGAACTGGGAGGAGTCCAATAACGAGAGCCTCGGAGCTCAGGAGGACAAAGAGAGCGTCAAGCGCATACTGCGCGGCATCTCTGACGACAGCGCCCTTATCGGCGAGGGCGTCGAGAGCGCAGGGAATGAGACCGCCATCTTGTATGATAAAGACAACTTCGGTGATAGGTTGCGGGGTAGGGAAACGCTCAAAAAGGGCGCCGAGGAGGTTCTGGGCGCTCTCACGCTTCAGTCCGCTCTTCTTGTCCGCTGCAGCCTTCTTGATCTCGGCAACGATGCCGTAGGCGTGGAGGCCACGGTAGCCGACGGAGTTGAGGAGGATTTGTGTGAGGGCATAGGAAGCGTCGACGGAGGCGGCGGAGGAGTCGGCAGTGAAGATGGTGTTGAGGAGGGAGGAGATCTCCTCTTGGGTAGGCGCCACGGTGGACGGGACGTCAGATTTGATAAGCATGGTGGGCTGTGGTCGGGTCGGAGAGACTGGATGCGGCATTATCTGAGCGCTTTCGGCGCTCTGTGAAATCGGACAACGGGTGTCTTTTGATTATTGGGATTGTATATTTGTCAAGTCGTGCAATAAATCGTAAATTCGTTCGTAATTATCCTGAAAGTGGGCGTCTTGGCCGACAAAAAAACTCAGAAACGTGTTCGGGCTGGGGCAAAAAAAGATTTGAGAGTGGAGATTTTTCTGACTGAACAGAGGGGTAAAAAGGTAGGAAGAAGACAGCGAGGAGATCTTCTGTATATATATCTCAGCCGCGAGTGGCTAGAGAAGGGTAGAATAAGAGTAGGAGAGAGATTCTCCGAGTCTTATTTTGCTTTCCTGAAGCCGTTGGGAGGTGGAGGAAGAAGGAGGTTGAGGATGAAAATGAAAATGAGGGAGGAGGAGGGGAAGGTGGCGGACGTAGCGGCGTAATAGCACAGATCTGTTTCGATAGCGATTTTTGGGATTTTTAGGGCCAGTTAGGCCGTATCAGTGGTAATCAGGTACGTATCGGGGCCTTATCCATCCCACTAATACACTAAAAAGTCCCACCACAGCAAAATCTCTGGTTCCTACTTTTTCTGTCACCGCCTTACCAATGGGTTCTAGCACGTGCAAAGGACTAAGATTGCACGTGATTATAGAGACTAGACTGATTTTAGTCTAGACCAAGTAGTGCTTATAATCACGTGGAATTGCATCACGTGCTAAGCCCCCCCACTACGCCGAGCTTGGCGCAATGCGGTGCCGTACTCCCGTTTCTGCCGCCCGATTCCGCCCCAATTACCCCCAATCACCCCCACGACAAGCTTCCTCTGTACTCCTGTACGCTCTTGTGAAAGTGCTTAGTCTCATTTTTATGACTGTCACGCAAGGCAGGTATGACTGATCCATGAAAATATTTCAAAGTGGCTGGAAATATATATATCTACTCTATCTCTTCGCTATATATTTCTATATCATGAGCATACCCTGACCATTGGAAAGTCCAGTGATATTAACAAAGACGCCCATTGACTCCAATTGACCTCAACCGAACCCCCAGGGACGACGACGACGCCATGGCTTCAACAGACCCCCAACAACCCTCTCTCATATCTGCCAACCTCCCAGGCGAAACCACCCCCGATGTCGTCGACACCGAGAAGCAGTCTCCAAAGGCCCGCTCCTCATGGCTCACAGAGCTCAAACGCGACGTCAACCTGAACCACACCGACATTCCCGTCATCGCATCCTGCTTCGCCTCCGGCCTCTGCGACAGCAGCGCCTTCAACGCCTGGAACACCTTTGTGAGCATGCAGACCGGTATGTCCCCTCTCATATACCCCTCCCAGTTGCCCGCGCATCTTCTAACCTGCCCCGTCCAGGTAACACCATCATCCTCGCCCTCGGCGCCTCAGGTCAACCCGTCTCGCAACCCTACATCTGGCTCAAGTCCCTAACAGCCATCGTCTTCTTCCTCGTCGGCTGCTACTTCTTCGCGCAATCGCGACGCATACACCCGCACCGGCGCTTCACCCTCGCGGCCTCCTTTCTCGTGCAAGCTCTCCTAATCTTCGTCGCCGCGGCCCTAGTCCAGCGGCACGTCGTCCCCTCACCCGCCGGTTACCACGAGCTCGACTCCGGGCGCGTCGCCTTCATCGAGCTCCTCCCCATTGGCTTCCTGGCGTTCCAGAGCGGGGGACAGATAGTGACGAGTCGGACGTTGGGGATTAATGAGGTGCCGACGACGGTGTTGACGAGCTTGTTTTGCGATTTGATGAGTGATCCGCATATGCTGGCGAGGGATAATGTGAAGAGGAATCGGAGGGTGGCGTCGGCGGTGACGTTGTTGTTGGGGGGGATTATTGGGGGGTGGTTGAGTAGGAGTAGTGTGGGGATGTCGGCCGCGCTTTGGTTGGCGGGGGGGGTGAAGGTGGCGATTGCGGTGGGGTGGGCGGTATGGAGGGCGAAGGAGGAGGTTCCTGTTTGAGGGGGGGAGTGTTTCGAGGTTTGATGAGAGGGTGTTTTGGTTTGATGGGAGGGTATTCTGGTTTGAAGAGAGAGTATTCCGGTTTGATGAGAACGGCTTGAAGGGAGAGTAGAGCGATATACCCATACCCTTAATTATAGACGACATTAGACGAATCGGCCCTGGATATTTCTATCTTCTATCTTCGTCATGGTGGTCATCCTTTCCTTGCGTTCTGTGGGCAAGTGCCCCTTATTCCAAGTTCATTGTGTCGATGGTTCATAGTGTAGATGGGTCCTTCGTGTTGATGGTTCATCATGTTGATGCCCATCACGTCGGTGAGTTCATCCCACCGTGAGTTTCTTCGACCAAAGTTCAAAAAAGCAAGACTCACCACCTCGAGAGTTCCTTTCCATCATCTGTCATGGTGCTCATCATTTCCTTGCATTCTGTTGGCAAGTGCCTCCTATCCCAAGTTCTTTATGTCGACTCCTAGGTTTGTTGTGTCGACTCCAAGTTCGTTGTGTCAATTGTTCACCGTGTTGATGGGGTTCCATCACGTCGGTTAGTTTCTTCTCCTAAAGTTCAAAAAAAACTCCAAGACTCTCCACGCCGTCCCTTCCTTCCATCAAGAGATCAAAAAAGCAAAAGACTCATCAGATATCTTTTAATATCTGATGAGGGAGAAAATCATATTTGTGATTTTACTTTTTGTCGTTTATCGCTCGTTTCCAAATCTCTTTCTATTCCATTCCATTTTTTTCGTCATCGAGTCCTCGCCGGGAGTCGAACCCATAACCCCTTTATCCTCCGCTGGCCAGATTGTCCAGACAGTGGTTCTACCACTGCGCCACTGTGTCGCTGGGAGGAAGGGGGTTAAGTTGGTTTATAAGGGGGGGTCTCGCTTGGTGGTTGGGGGTGGTGATGTGGATGGGATGGGGGTGGATTTGGCTGGGTTCCCAGGGGTAGGCGTGCGGTGCAGACAAAGCCGTCGTTCTTCGAAACTCGAATACGCACAAAGGCGTTCATTGTTCGATAAAGCTCGAATACACACAAAGCCAGTCAAAGCCAGTCGTTGTTCAACAACACTCAAATATACACAAAGACGTTGCCGCCCTTTATTCCATTGTTCACCTCCTTGGTCTCATGGAGATTCTTTATATTCGAACAAGACTATTGTTCGTTATCAAACCCTCATCATGGAGGTTCTTTATATCGGAACAGGACTATTGATCATCATCAAACAGGTTCTTTATATCCAAACAAAACTATTCTTCATCATCAAACCCTCGTCGTCGTTGCGTTCAATCTAAGCCTCGTTTCAAGATGGCAATGCCCATTCATCATGGCCCTATAAGTGAAGCCTCTTCACCCGTCATTACAGTCCTTTCCTCTCCAGACCATTCTTCACCTGATCTACCTGGCGTAGATCACTCAACACAGCAACAACAACAAGATTAGTCTCAACACTCACAACACTCACAACACCACCTTCACCACGTCCACTTTCACCACTTCCACCACGCTCACCACCACACTTCCGGCAATATGTGCGTCACAACAGACACAGTCCACGAGGCCTGCCGCCACACCATCACCTTCACCGACCCCTGCTTCGCCAAACGCCACCCCAACGTCCCCTTCACGCGCTGCAAGCGCTCCTCCATCCTCCAGGCCCCCTCCACCCTCTGCCCCTCCTGCGCCGCCGTCTTCAACGAGGCGCACATCGACAGCTTCTCCGGCGCCCGACTCGCCAACCAATTCCGCCGCCGCGAGAACTACGCCGGCGTCCTGATCCCCAGCCTCGGCCCGCACGGCATCCGTATGATGGACCACGACGGCAATCTCTTCGACCGCGTCATTCCGAGGGGGTCGTCGTGGTTTACGGAGACGGTGGGGGATAGGGAGGCGGAGGCGACGGGGGCGAGACCGAGGAGGGAGCAGATGCAGTTTACGGAGCTGCGGAGCTTGAGGCAGACGGAGAGGCCGGAACAGAGGCCTCCTAGGTCGCCGAGAGGTTCGGAGTCTCCGAGACAGACGGAGAGGCCGGGGCCTTCTAGGGAGCTGAGGGGTCGACAGTCGACGAGGCCGGGGTCTCCTCCTAGGTCGAGGAGGGAGTCAAGAGGTCCTCAGCCTCCTAGGGAGCAGAGAGAGGAGAGAGGTCCACAGCCTCCTAGGTCTCGGAGAGAATCGAGGGGTCCTCAGCCTCCTAACCCTCCTAGAGATTCGCTAGATCGTGATCGTCCTCCTCCTCGTAGGGCTGCGAGGTCTCCGATGGGTCCTCAGGCTCATAGACAGGCGAGGAGACCTGGGCCGTCTAGAGAGGAGAGAGAACCAATAGATCCGAGAGATCCGAAGTATGTTAGGTTTCCTCTGGATTGGAGGTATCCTGAGATGCTTCGACCGAGGGGCTATAAGCCCTCCGATAGGAGTAGCAGTATGTTCTAGATCTGGTAAGTCACTACCCCTATCTCTCTTTATTTATTTCTTTCTTTCTTCCTCTTCTCCCCCCCCCAAAAAAAGGTATGTAGGTATTTAAGGTAGGTGCGGTACAGGGTATCTTTCTATCTTCTTTAGTCAATTCAAAATATTTACTCCAATCATGCTTATCTAAATCTGTATCGTGAACTTTGATCTTTCTTTGTGACTTTAATCCCATGTCATCCCATTAAAGGCGGTCAGACTGGCCTTGTTCGGAGGGGCCGGAAAGGCAATCGCCATAATTATATCTAGCAATGTGAGTAACTATCATATACGACCATCCACTCAAGAAAATCGGACATCCCACCCGCTCTGCCATACACAATCTTGTAATCCACATGATTAATACTCTCAATCACACCAACAGGCATAGCGTAAAATCAGGGCCCATTGCCGACTAGGGCATCGGAGCTGCACACCCGCCCCGTCACCCGATGATTAACACAAGGACCAAAGCTTATGTGACAAAAGACAAAGGATGACAGCGCTAGATTCGGTGCGCCGGCCTTCCTATTTCATCTTTTTGCCGCTACAGTGGAGGAAATGCCCTGTCTCTGAATGCAGGACGACTCCCGATCTCGTTCGCGCGCCGGCCTTCCTTTTCTGCTCTAGTGGAGGGCAGACCCTGCCTAAATGGTTGACAGCTTCCGATCTGATGTGGTGGAAAGGGTTAAGCGATGTCGACTGTCTTTCAGTAGCAGATTTCATTGATCCGGCTTCAAAAATCCTATATTACTTGAAGAGTAACTATCCCGAACGTTAGTCGACAATACTGCCTAGTAGGCAAAGTTCATGGTGCAAAAGGTGTGAGTCCCATATACGCTCTTTTCAAGGTGCCTGATAATCACAGGCTTGCAAAATAGTCTCCGAAGGATTGCGCCAAACCATCTTAACCGCACCTTGCTCCAATCGGTAGTTGATAGACCAAGGAGCTAATATAGTATAAGGCTAAAATTAACCTCCTTCTCCATAGAGCCAAGCAAAGACCCAAATTTATAGTGATATTAGGCACAGCTCTCTGTGACAGCCTCGGGGGCCCTTGCAACTTACATTTGCTTTTTGAAAATAACCGAGTTCGTGTACTTTCAAGAGACCTTTTAACAGCTCCGTTGGTTTCAGGTTCGATTTTCGACCAGCCTAAATCAAGCCCTTCTTTATCTAGTCGACCATAGGGACCATGACGCCTTTAATATTCTGTGTCGGCTATCCACGCCAGTATCATTTAGGAAAGTGATTCGGATTGCTTTATAACTTCGTGAAGTAGCTAGTCCTCAGATCTTGGATATAAAACATAGACCAATTCCCCCAACATATGCAGAGTGAACAGACATCTAGCCCAGTACTCCTCTACCTTTCCTCATCATCCTCCGCCGATTTCCAAGACCCATTTCGGATTGCAATCATGCGCCAATCTATCACTCTCGCCATCGCTGCCATTGCAGGCGTCTTCGCCGCTCCAGCCACCTACACCCATGCCCGCGGCAATTCCACCATCCAAGGGCAAGGAGATTTTTTCTGGGGTGGAGCCGTCCAAGAAGGCCCCCAAGGCACCGGCTGGAACTTTGTCCAAGGCAGCGTAGTCGTCCCCAACTTCAGCGGCGGGGACCCCCGGCAGTCCGCGAACATGTGGGTCGGGATCGACGGCCGATACTGCTCAAGCGCTATCTTGCAGACTGGTCTTGTCGTCTACGGCGATGGCTCGTTCTGGCTGTGGACGGAGTGGTGGAAGAATGCGATGCAGGATTATCAGAGTGGACTTACTTTTGCACCTGGTGATACGTTGCGATTTACGGTGCATTCGACGAGCTATACGTCTGGTACCACGACGGTGGAGAACTTGAACAACGGGCAGTGGGTCTCGCAGACTTATACGAGCGAGACGGACTATCCGCTTTGTGAGACGGATGCGGAGTGGATTCTTGAGGACTGGACGCAGAATGGCCAGCCGGTGCCGCTTTATAACTGGGGGACTATTAGTATTTTCGACACGGTTGCGAGGAACCCTAATCGTCAGGTCACTGCTGCTGGGGCTGATATTGTGAATATCAATATCAATGGGTATACTCTTACTGAGAGCAATGTTCAGTCGGATGGTACTGTCAGCGTCACTTACATTGGGCCCAATTAGGATTGGCTATTCGGGATAGGATAGAGTGAGAAGGTAGTGGAATATGAGTCTCGGTGTCTTGTTTCCCATTTTCCACAATTCACATGTGAGCCATGTAAGTCCGAAAGTGCAGACCGAACAATAGCCTGTCAGGTGGATCATCTCTCTGTGGATCTCCGGGTAGATCCCGGCGGTACATGATCCCGGTGAAAGAGGAATTTGAATGGGCTGGACCGCCGCTCGGTACTCGAGATAAACCATTAAAGTGTATGTAGGGTATATACTCTGCAACAACCTCTTATTGTACTTATGATTCGATATCAGAATAAACTGTCACATACGACCACATATGCTTACGTAACGTAACACATGGGCGATTGTCTCAATCCTGGCAATAGGCTTAGCGTGGAATCTCGACCCCTTGCAGCCTAAAGCGTGATTTGGGGGTGAAACGAGGTCTTACTCCTGCCATCTGAGGATATATTTCCTTCATTAACCATCAGGCGAACATCATCATTTACAATGGCCCGAACAAAACAAACTGCCCGCAAGTCAACAGGTGGCGCTGCCCCTCGGTCACAGCTCGCTAGTGGCAGCAGTCAGCGAGGAGCATATCTCTTTAGTTACGGAGACCTTCCAGTACGACATGATGATGTCTCGGAAGATCCTATAATTCCTGATATGTCAATGGCTTCAAACACAGCAACGACTTCGGATGCTCAAACTGAGGTGTTTTCTACTCCGGACGTTCTTGTGATCATTCTATCTCAGCTTCCTCACTCGTCCTTGCTCAAAGCCAAACTGGTCAATAAGACATGGGCGAGCGTTTTCGATAACGTGGAAATCCGAGCTTCTTTATTTGAGTGTCCCAGGCCTAAAGAATCGGCTCTGTATACGGAAACATATTCGGATCTATTGATGGATAAGTTCTTGGCTCCTTGGCCAACCAACGAGTATGGATATGCAGACAATCAACTCAGTTGGCAATGGCGACAACTACTTGTTTGCCAACCACCAGTCGAAGCTCTAGAGATTGTTCAAGAGGTCAACCAACGTTTTGGCGGTAATATAGAATTTCGAACCATTATTCCTCGTCCCAACGGTTTGCGGATGGGGTTTCTTTATGATGCTATTAGACATTGGCATCAAGTGGAAAGAAGCTCTGTCAAGCTACTTTGGAATAGGGAAACTGGGGACCTTGCCGATAGCAAGCATTATTATCCAGATGGTCCTGGTTACAAGACGTCTGGTGATAAGCCTTGCGTAACTATCTCGGGACGGAATGGTGTAGGATGTGGGCAATATGGCGGTCTTACGTTCGAGCACTACCATTCTTCGCAAACGCAAAAGCCCAGAGTTCGGGTTATAGAAAGCGATGATGAGAAGGTGGAGTTTTCTATGTCGGAGCCTAAATCCGTGGCGCTTGATATGATGTTACTCCTTGCTTCTGACCCGAGAGGTCCAATCAAGAAGTTTATGGCAGAGTCTTTCCCTGAATACAACCAACCTCAGGTTTAGACAAATGGATTATCAAAGCTTTCAAAAATGGTGTTTATTTATTACTGGATATGGGAATTTAGGATTGATTGAATAAATATTTCATCAAAATCGTGAGGGCGGCGTCGCTCACCCACCCAAGACGTCACACACTGGTCGGATCCTCCCGAGCCTTCCTTCGGCCCGGTTGGTCTTTCCTGGCTGACACCTACTCTCGATATCTGACAGGTCGTCCAGGATGTCTAACAAGTCAATAGTTTCTTTTTTTGCATCCCTTGATATTGAGTCGAAAATAGCTCGAAGGAGCAATTATGTAGCCAACATGCGACCAAGGGGCAGAATATGTCCAAAGGTAGTTGGTCGAACTTGCCAAGCAGACCCGATTATTTGTGCCGGGCCATAACCACGTAAAAACGCGGTCTTGAAACTCGCGACCACCTGCCCTAAAACACTAACATGCAGAGATCCTCATCTAATTTTAACCCTGCTCGCAGCTGCGGAAGCTTGTCGCGATCCTTCGGGGACCACGGCGAAGCTGTCCTCTGTCATAAACAAACGTACAGTAAGCACAGGCCCCTAGCATTCAATTACTATAGCACCAAAGCGTGTCTCCCCGCACCAACACACAGCCGCACCGACGTTTCGCGCATGCACCCCCCTGGCTTTTGGAATCCAAAAATGGATTTTTGGGAGGACCCCGACATGGTATCATTGCTGGCCTCGCGGGCAAGGCAAGGCTGTGGGATTGCGTACCCTGTTGCGGCCCGCCCCAACACCATGCGAGCACTGTCACATTAGGACGTGAGATGTCCCGCGAAAGTGTCTGGGTGGGGCCTTTTTTCGTTTTTTCGCGTAGTAGAGGAAGGTTTTCGCGTGGCAGAGGAAGGATGCTTGGGTTTTATGCTGTGAAAAGGACATGGCGCTGGTTGAAACTTCATGGGCCAGGATGACAGGGCTTGATGGTTTGTGATGTATAAGGACGTCGTTCGTCCATTGAGCAATGGGCGGACGGTCAGAGGCTCGAAGCTCGAAGTTAAGCTATGTTCAAGTCTTGCTTTCTATTCGCGCTTTGCTGGGCTACATGCCTCAGCTCCGTTGCTGCTGGCGTAGCTCCCTTGAACAGCAATCTCCAGATCCGCAATGCCCCAGCGACACCGCCGTCGTCGGAAACGCTGTGGGCTATTCGACGCGGACTATCCTCTGCCGCGGCGGTGAAAAACGTTACCACGTTTAAAGGCAACACGTCTCTCGATAGTAGCTGGGATGGAGCGGTTTTGTTCCACTAGTACGTTAACAGTCCACATATCATTGTTCAAAGCGACTCTACATCTTGATGACTGGTGACTAAACTATCCATAGCGAAGACGAAGCCAAGAAGGGCAATCTCTCCGTTAGCGCCAGCGTAGATATTATCTGCACGACGTGCTATATTAAAGGCACCGCCAGTGCGGAGTTTACTATTGATGGGGGCTTCAACTTCACCAAGGCAGTTGGCACCGTCAAGACTGAGATCGGAGAGGAGGTCACCAACATTACCGATACAGCCATTGACTACGTTAAAGATTCGGCCAAGAACCTCACTCAGAGTGTGATAACTGGCAGCTTTGATGGTTTTGAGTTCCCGCCATTCGATGTTGACTTCGATATCGACCTGCCCAAACTCCCAGAGTGCAATCTCAAATTTCAATTCGATGGTCTAGAGCTGTATATGGAAATCGACACCATATTATCTGGAAGTGCTACGTACACTCTCAATCTGTATACGTCAAACACCCCAATAGGCTTCGCTGTTGGCAAGGAATTGTTGGTTGGTGTCGTCTTCTCTATCGATTTAATTATCAGTGTAGACGCCGAGATCGATATTAGCACCGGCTTCCACATCCAGCTCAATGATGGGATAGCCATTGATATCCACATGTTCGACCACGACGTTTCCAGCATAACCTTGTAAGCCCAACATCCCGTTCAAACTCCCGCCAGAAATACAACATACTAACCCACCACCCCCCAGCAACGGCGGCAACTTCGAGTTCCTCCCCGTAACCCTCGTCGGCGCCGACCTCATCCTCACCGCCGTCCTCCGCCTCGGCATCCGCTCCGGCCTCGAATTCAGCACTCCCACCTCATTCATCGGCGGCGTCCCTGTCAAATTCAGCACCGGCATCGAAGTCGGCGTCTGGGCCGACGTCGCCAAGCTCGTCACGAACGTCACCGCCGCCCCCGATCATGCCGACTGCCCCCTGCAAGTCGTGGAGGAGTACTCCATGCTCGTTGGCGCGAATGCAGGGGCCTCGCTGGCGGTGGGTGAGCATTCGTGGGGGCCGGCGCCGAGCACGCAGGTGCCGATTTGGTATACCACGCTTGTGGATATCTGTGCGGGTGCGAAGACGGCAGCGGCGTCGGCGGCGGTCACGAGCGCGGCGGTTGTGGGGAGAGAGGAGGGGATGACTACGACTGTTACGGTGGTTACGAAGACGGCGACGGTGTGTTTGTCTACTGGGCTTGTGGAATGTCCGGCGTCGCTGCAGTCGGCGGTGAATAATGTGGTCACGAGTACGTTGGTTGCTGCTGTGCCGGTGGGTACTGCTGAGGCTGCGTTCACGACTGCAGCGGGGGATGCGGTTGTGAGGACCAAGGCGTTTGGGGCGGGTGTGAAGCTGATAGGGGCGACGAGTGGGAGTCCTGTGTCGTATGTCCCGACGATTTCGTCTACTACTACTTCGTCGGCGCCTACGAGCAGTGGGTCTACGTCTACAAGCACAGATGACGGCATTCTTGAGGGGAAGACGAATGGGGTGAGTAATAAAGTCATCATTGGCGTCAGTGTGGGCTTGGGCGTGCCTGTTTTGATTCTTATTATTGCCGGGTACTTGTAAGTTTTCCTCTCCTCTCTTTCGTGGCGCTCAGCTTGGTTTCGTATACTAACCACGCGACTTGGGTAGTTACTGCTACAAGCGCCAGAGATATACCCCTGTGCAAATGACGGATACGGTGAATAGTGGTGGAAAATCGAAGTTTGGGACACCAGAGCCGGATTCTAGTGGTTTTGACGTGGCGCCGCGTAGGGGGTGAGCATAGGCGGCGCTCGTGGATGTGGTGTGTGGAGTTCGGCTCGGGATTGGATAGCAGGGCATTTTATGAGAACCAGATGGTTTGGGGCATCTATGAATATAGCAAAAATATAAATGATATAATGCCTTTTTCACGTATCTTTCGTGTGTCGTGGATGTCGTCGTTTCAGAGAGGGCACGGGCTTTGTTTCAGGGGCTGTTGTAGTTACAGAGTGTCGACCTGAGGCTTGCGTTTCGACTTCAACAATAATAAGTCTCCCATTATGAAGCCATATATCGCAATAAAAGGTAGCTCTAATTAATGGCTAGAGACTAGAGGCTATCCTTCCGTACTTATATTTGAATATTCGTGTTGTTGAGGTAGGTTATCATTTTTATGTAGTTATCCCCCGAATATAATAATTAAATTCCGATTCCACGAAATATATTAACTTTCTGAACACAAAGATTATTCCAACCACTTAACATCTCAATAACGAAACCCTAATAGAACATATCCATTTAAAAACACCCCGAACTTGCCAATGCAGTCGTTTCTTATTTGTGCGCTATTTGATGGACTATCATGTTCACGCAACCTGCGAGTGGTATCACGTCATTGCCGATCAAGAATGGTAATATAAAAACAGGCTGCCCACCACCCCCTCGATTATGTTGTTGTCCATCTCTTCTATGGACATTCGACATTAACTATTTATATTATATTCACTATTCGGATTACAATGGAAGTAAAGGTAGGTCTACGTAAGGATATTTGTTACTGATGACATTCTATTTCTAGTGTGGCGGTTGCCTCATAGTTGCTTCCTGACTCTTACGTCGGTCGTACCTTCCTTCTGCCTTGCGTATTGTTTCCGTTAGTCGTACCTTCCATGTTATGGTTTCATGGGCTATATCAAGAGGAATTTATATTTACGATTGTCAATAACAAATTCCATAAGTTCTTCTGCGAAAAAACTATTATACCTTTAATTAAATGGGAAGTCTTCCATAGTCCAAGGTGTGTTGATAACAAGAGAGAACAAGAAGCAAAACACAGGAGCAGTCACAATTCACAAGCATCATCAAGAGTATGTATAAAGGCAAACTTCTGATCCATTACTAGCACCATTAAAACTAAGGCCACAGGAGATCCCAACAAGCGTCCCCGTCCATCTCAACTTCGCGTGACAAAGGGCTAGAAAATAGTTCATCCACAAGCCCGCATTATCACCCAATCTCCTCCACTCCAACCCCGAGAAGAAACAAAAAGGAACCATCTCGCTCATGCTACCATATGCGAGAATATGTAAGGAATGTCGACCATGCGCACGCCGATCACGCGCACCGGCGAGGGTATGTGCAAAACAGTGCGGCGGACCCGACCAATGCGGTTTTGGCGAGTCGCCGAATCAAGTCGAGTGTTGAAGCATTTACAACACAACGTTGACCTGGAGACCGTTCTGGTTCACACAGTTCTGGGTCTTTGGGGATGTTAGTGACTGAAGATGTGGTGGGTGGATGAGGGATGGGAAAACTTACTCCGGAACCGGTGTTGGAGCAGCACACTTGCTGGTTGGCGCAGGCACCGAGGACGTTCTGGAGAACACAGCCGACGGCGAGGAGACCGGCCTGAGACTGGCAGCAGTAGTTGGAGCCGTTGGAGCACTGGACGTTGCCGGTGGCCTGTTCGCCACCGTGTCCACCACCGTGTCCACCATTGTTTGGGGCGGCAGTGGAGACACAGGCAGTGGCCACAATGGTGGTGATGATCTTGGAGATTTGCATATTTGCGGTTGGTTGTTTGAAGCTGAAAGGCTTGAGAAGAGTTGATTGAAGGTGATTGAAGTGAGTGAAGTGAGTGAAGTGAGTGAAGTGAGTGAAGTGAGATGAAGATGATGATGAGAAGAGTTGGGATGAAGGAGAAGAGGGTGGTCTTTATAGATTTTTCGAAGGGCAAGAGACGTACGAGCTCGCTTCCTGGTTTCCCAGTTAGGACATCTCTGTCCGTTTGCTGTTGAGGGCTGTTCTCAGGAAACAGAGATCGTCCTCCCGCTAGTGGCTGTGGTGGATATGCATTTCAAGACAGGAGGTGTGGGCTGGGTTGATGCAGTGCATGGTCGCGAGTGGATACGCGGTAAGAGTCTCTAGCTTATGCACCTTGATCCGCCGCAAACTGACAAGTGAGACAGTAAGATGAGAGAAACGCACGGGGACAGACAGTCAGCTACGAATTTGGGATATTGACCAGGTCATCTTGCAGCTCAGCGTTGCACTGGAATAGGTGGAGCGGGCTGTTGAAGCTCGACTGAGCCAGCCGAGCAGCTAAATTCATATGTTCCCACCGCTTCGGGGAAAGATGCTAACTCTGGCATTCACAAAAACGGAGGCAATACGGGATGGCTGACGAAGATCTGCGGTACTAAACTGCACATGCCATTCTGCAGCGTGGAGTTGCCTTCCTGTTTCTCCGGGCAGATGACAAACCGGCGGCATTGGGAATCCCGCCGTTCCACAGCATAAACTTGCCGCCGAGAGGAAATTGGGGAAATAGACTGACAGTTATTTTCTTTAACATAGCTCTATTAGGGATAGCTGGAATGCTCAGCGGGCCGATGTGCTGTAGCCATGGGAAAGAGCCTCCTTTCCTTCGACGCCGCAACCAACCAGTTTGACCCGCTAATATTGATTATAGCTGTGGCCCGTGGTATGATTTGCCACCCGTCCCGTCTGAGATTAAAAGAGCTGTCTCTCAACGAGATTTGATTCAAGGCCTGAAAACTACCTTGAGGCCTTCATGGGGTCCGATGGAGCCACTCGGAAGAAGAGGTTGGTATCCATGTTTCACGGTTGAGACACGTGTTTATACAGCGCCGAGACACAACAAAAAATGCAGCAATAAAACTACCTGTTGCTAGACAGCTTTATGCAATACCTCGGTATGTAACCGTTGTACCCGATAATTGACAACGAGGAGGCCAGGAATTTCTGTGCCACGTTTCGACGTACAGACAATTTTAAAAGCAAATGTGATATTTACAGTGATTGGCCGGGTACTCCCGACTCGTACGCAATAGCCGAAGACAGGAAATGAGAAGCAGCAAGGAGACTGAATTTCCCAATAAAGAAATGAAGAGGTTTCAATCATATCGAACATATCAATCATAATCTCTCCTTTTGATCAGATTTGATCAGATATCGATGTCGGATGCTTATTAGGGCTGAATTAGATCGACGTCGGAGGCACGGACAGGGCGCTACTCCTATGGTGGGGTACACCATCACGGACCATCACGGACCACCTAAATCACTAAATCACTAAAGCTACTGAAGCCGGCCAGTTATCCGGAGAACCCGGCCGCCACAAACACCGCCAACAATGCAGGGGGGGCCGAAAGTATGGGTTGGCGTTGATATGTGTGTGATTTGTTTGTACTCCTTTCTCCTTTCGGCTTCGTACGCATATCGGCCTGGGCATTCTCCTTTTGGAGGTATCACTTCCGATATCCTTCCGCCAGGGGGTAGCTCGCTGCACGGGATATGTCTCGAGAAATGGGACAGCAAATATAGACCTGGACCTGCCTGGACTTTCAACTAATTTTAAAACGCTGGCCTGCGGTGCTGAAAACGGTAGTACAGCATAGCATAGGCGCCGTACAGTATCATACAGTGCTGTACATACTGTATGGTAGGTGTGTTTACTGAGGGTGTGGAGGCTTAGGGGGTAAGACTTCCCCGCAATTAGCCAGGCCAGTCTGGGTGAATCTGGCAAGGGCCATGTAAAACTCAATCTGTGCGTTCTCCGATTGCAGGTATGTATTACTTGTTGTGGAACTGAGCTGGCGGTGTATGTTGGGGATGATTGGCCAAGACGGGCATTTGTGAGACAACGGGATGTGATTGCCGTCCACAGAACTAACGATTCATTGCAGTGCCAACGTCATCTTGACATTTCCGCTTAGGTGTGTTTGTTTACGAAAATCGATGTAGTATAGTCGATCTCGTAGATCGCTCAAGACACTAGTGGATTTAGTAGAGTGGAATCGCGATCGAGGCGAAGTGACGGACTCTCCCGATCCTACTGCACTGCGATGGAGCTCATTACGGCTTACACGGCCCCATAGTATTTTCTGTTGGCAAGATTACTCCTTAACAGACTCCTTTACCTTGCATTAGGTATATCTGCCTTGCCTTGGATTTTACCTTGCCTTCCCGTGCCTTTGCCTTGCTTTGCAGGCACGCTGCAAGGGGCCTTGTCGATAGATCATTTTTCGATGGAACAAACAAAAAGGGGATTTTGCGTCGGAGATTTCCTGACGACAAAACAGGGTAGCCAAGCCTCAACCGCATGAGGCCCCGCCGGGATGGCTGCACTCCTCATTTGAGGCTCCACGGGGTGGCTTGATATTTGGAAGAGTTCTCGCCAGTTAAATACGAGCCGTTACCTAACTGGGTGTCTTACAAACAGGCACGACCTTGACTCTCCTTCTGACCTTGTCATTCCGTGCCCTGTGTCATACTCTCGACAGGTGTCTGGAATATATCGATACGGCAGACATCGGATGATTGGACGCTATTGAAATCTTTGCAGCGCGAACATGTATCACAGCCTGACCAGCAGAACATGTTGTTGTTGTTGTTGTTGTCTCACGGGCTCAGGGGAATCACCGCAGCGACAGTGTAAAGTGCCGGCGAGGCTCTCTTCCGATGTTGCCTACGGTGTGTAGGACGGTGTGTTGACAAGTCAAAATGTGCCACACAAGTAAGACCGAATCTCTATTCTTAGGCAGGATTAGAGACATGTCTGGATAGTTCCGTCCAAGAACGTACACCGCCAGCTGAAGCCATATCGAATTCGATGACCGAAGCGTGGGTGGATTGTTCGGTGTCAAAATATGGAACGATTTGGAGACTCGAGCTGAACCTCGGGCGAAACATTTCATTCAAAATATGATCAAGAATGCAAAAGACCGGTTCTATGTACAACCTCATCATATCCAGATATTCACAGTCCCCCCTTCTCCTATCCAAAGCCGTCCTGCCTCCTACCTCCCACGCATCGCCAACTCTCCCATCCTCAGCTCCATCAGCATTTAGCAAGTGAACAGAGCTGGGCCGGGGATGGTGTATGTCTGCGCCTTGTACGAATCGTATACGATTCCTGGGTCAGTCGCCTTGTATGCGCCAGGGAAGGCGACCTTAAAGCTCGGTCCCGTGCTTGTTCCCGAGCCGGTAACTTGGATCTGGTGGCATGAAGGGTACCACTGCGCTCCCGGGTATTCGTACGCAGAGTGCAGGGCGATCGTCTCATGGCGCACGAGATAGTATCCCGCCTTGAGGCATGAGGGGATCGTGTACTTGTAGTTGGACGGCGCTGTCATGAGTTGCGTCTACGAGATCTTTAGTTAGCGGCGACACGAGGGAGTGGATGAACGGTGGTGCATAGACGAGGAGAGATGTAAGACGTACGGATCCCCAGACGTTGCTTGTTCCAACTCTGCCCATCTCAGCGACCTTGAACCAGACGGCCCTGTGGGTTGTTAGTCGCGCTGGAAGACATGATGATCTTATGTGAAACTCACGAAGTCCCAGGCACCCAAGTCGTGCAGTCACCTTCGCAGAGTGCCATATATGTAATCGTCGGTCCCACTGCATCGTGTCAGTACCCCGCACACGACTCCTAGTGACCACATCACGATTCCTCAAAGCACGACAGAACAGACACAGACGGGCTCGCCTCGCCCTCAAAAGGACAGCGAGGTACGGGCTCACTCACCATGAGAATCTGGCCACAACGTCCAGTTAAGGCTGACTTCTGATCCCGCAGCTACAGGACCGCCAACCAACGACGCTGGCTTCGACCCGACGACGCCGCCCTCGGAATACCCATTGCACTGGATGTCGATGCTAGTCAGGTCCTGGACTGGCCCGTTGCCGGGGACGGCGCGCACGATGCGTGGCGGGGGGGTTTGGTAATACGGGTCCGAGTAGGGCTGGTATCCCTATTTCCAGCGGAGTTAGTTTCTGGACATATATCTGGCGAAGGATGGGAGGGCATACGGTATACTCAGTCCCAGCGATGACGAGTTTATCGACGTAGCCGTGGGCGGCGACGGTGGAAGCCAGGGAGGCGGCGGCCACGATGGAGGTTTTCTGGAAACGCATATTGAAGGGCTAGAAGAGTGATATGGATTGCGGTGCGATCGACGATCGAGATCTCTCTCCAACCCGCATCCCCGACCTACTCTCTTCTTATATGTCCCACGCCAGGGCGCTTCCCCGGAGCTAAACCCTCCACCGCGCCGCAGCGCCGCAGCGCCGAAACCCTCCATCTCTAATTAGTCGCCCACTGACCTCATATGCCCCCCAAGCCCGGCAGCAGCGCGGCGGCACTGGTGGAAATATTTAGGTTTGGGCGCCACGCATGCTCCCCGGTGATGTTTCCAATCTATTATATTGCGGGGTGGCTAGGATGGTGGCATTAACCGGGAGCGACAGATTTGCGGACCTGCGACGCGCCAGTCCGTCCGCACTTTATATAAAGGATCCGCGTGGCCCACTCGGCGATCCTGAACGAATTCCTGCCTTGTATGCCGTGGAGGTGGTGGTGGTGCGAATCGCGGCAGCTGAATTCTGGGGATTGTGGAGGTGAGGGGGCTTGGGCTGTTCTTGGGATTTGGGGTTGGGAAGGAGTTTGAGTTTGGGGTTGATGGCGTGCCCCACGCCGCGCCTGGTTGGCACGCCGTGGCGGCGGATAGGCGGGACGTTCTCCATTGATCAGCTAGCCCTCGGGCCTTCCACGTGGGGGTTTAAGTGCCGTCTCTCCACGTCGGCAGCTTGGCTGGCTACTCTATTTTTTGTGCTGGTGATTTTGTCTTATTTTTTCTCGGAATACGGCTCTCAATGGCTGATCTTCGCTCTATGTACAACAACTATCCCTGGCCCCCCTTCCCCACCGGCAAGCCGCCCCTCCGGACCTTTTACTCTAAAACTGCCCCTCAGTATTTCCCTCTCCCATACTCTTGCTGCTGCTGCTGCCGCTCTGGATGGCGCCGAGGATGCCATCAATGTAGCTCGCCCCGCTCCACTTCTGGTGCGTCAGCACATCAACCCCCAACTCCTTCTCGGGGCGTTGAATCAAGTTGACGTAAGCCAACATGCCCTCATCCTTGAACTTCCTCGACAGCTCCGTCGTAATGGTAGCCGTGGAGTGGATCCCCGCCAGCGAAATCAGCTGCAGCACAAACCCATGCTTCGCAATGTCCCAGATAAACGACTTGAGCGTCTCATCCGTGAACCCGTGCCCGCTCCAGTTAAACGACGGCGACAGGTTATACACGAGTCCCTTGCCCGGATGACGATCGCGGATCTCCCCCGCGAACCGCGCCGCGTCCTTAACGACCGGATCCCCAGTCTCGACCCAGAGCAGATCCGCGTACGGCGCGTACTCGATGGCGCGCTTGGTCGCCGCCGTCATCCCGGCGCGGTAATGGTAGTACCCCTCGCGAGTACGCGGCACGTCCCACGAGAAGTAGATGGGCGAGTCGGTGAAGCGCTGCGCGTACTCGTTGCGCTTGGTAACGGAGAGATCGCGGTTCGCAGCCGTGTGGGCGAGGTAGGCGTCGATGTCTGATTGGGGCACGCCACGGGCCTGGAAGGCTTGGACGGCTGCCTCGTCGAAGGAGACGAGTTTGGTGTTCTTGACCCAGTCTGCTTCGAAGATGTCGATTTCGTAGCCCTTGGCGCCGGATTGCTCCATTGCCTGGAGGGTCTCGGCGAGGGGCTTGATGGCGGGGTCGGCGACACCGAGGATGAATTCGTGGTCGCGGACGTCGATGGCGCTGCTGATAAGCTTGCCGCTCTCAGAGTCGGTGCGCGCGATGACGAGGTTCTCGGAGCCCATGACGTCCCACTGGAAGCGGGCCGCGACGAGGCGGTTGATGTGCTCGCCGACGGGGACGAGGACTTTGCCGGCAAGGTGACCGCACTTCTTGCCGCCGTGCATCTGGTCCTCGAAGTGGACGCCTGCGGCGCCGTTCTCGGCGAAGAGCTTGGCGATCTTGAGGACCGAGGAGAGCCCGCCGTGGCCGGTGTCACCGTCTGCGATGATGGGGCGCAGGAAATCGGTGTATGGGGTCTTGGCGCGCTGCTCAGAGGTCATCTTGCGCCGGGCATCCCAATGTTTCCTGTCGTGCATGGATTGTGCTTTCGCGAGGCGCTGGACTTGGTTCGGGACGGTGTTGTAGGGGTAGTCGCCAAAGTCGGGGGAGACTTCGTTGGTGGTGGTGAGGACGGCGGAGCAGGCCCAGCCGGAGACATAGAGGACTTCTTGGTTCGGTGCTTGTTGGGTCATTTGGACGGGGTCAATTGCTCCCACTGTGGTTTTGTCAGCACTGTGTTTTAAGGAATTGTAGACTTCGCAGGGTGTATGGTGGTAGTACGTACTTGTGTGAATTGGCTCTCCTGCCGCCTCGCGCTCCTTGATGAGGTTGAACAGCTTCCTCGCCATGACGGAGCTGGGGTATGACTGCAGCTGACTGCCGCGCTTCGAGACGATGTCCGCGGCCGTGTAAGGCCTCTTGATGCCATCGTATCGCGGGGTCGCCCACCACGCCTCGACATCCTTGATCTGCTGGTCGTACAGCGCATCTTCTGCCGCACCGGCCTTCTCGCTCTCGGGAAGCAGCTGGAAGCCGTCGGAGGGCAGCTGCGTGGATATGGGTGGGTTGGCGGGCTTGAGCGCTGCCATCTTGGGGACGGCGGATGAGAGGAGGCGGGTGCGGGGTTGTGAGAGGGCGCCGGTGAGTGTCGCTGGGGCTTTGCGAGGGAGCGTCGAAGCTATCCTGCGGAGCATGGTGAAGGTAGTGGGGGTCGGTGGTGTGGTTGTGTTCGCACAGCTGTGCGGAGGTGGTGGTGAAGCTCAGCAGCTGTGGTGGAGCAGTTGTACAGTATATTCGATGTAATCTCGGTGTTAACTATGCTTCGTATGCTCTCTATCTGCGTATGCGTATATAACAAATAATATACAACAACTCGGTCATAAGGATGAGGATAAAGATATTCTCCCTGTCTCTCGATCGTCACAGCGAAGTTCGGCCGGTAGATCGCTGAGTTAGTCAGTCAGAGTTAGCAGTTGCCACATGCAGTCTAAGCAAAATATGTTTATCCATGGCTAACTGCGGCCGTAAGGCGGTCAATTGACCGATTACCGGTTAGAAGGTGTCTTATCCATCTTATCCAGCTTATCGTCTATCCATTGACAGCCATCCCTCGGCATGTTTCGGCATAACGATCACACCCATCAACCAACCACCATCGCCAATCCACGCACCCAACAAATGTCACAATCCCCGAATTTTTAGCTGAATTGTACCGTACCGCCGAGGGATTGTGAGCTATATTTTCTTCTCAGCCTCTTTCTCTACCTTTCATCTCCCTATAAATATCGTTTATATATCATTTCTACCTTCTCTTGAAGCTTAATATACCCCGGTCGCCTTCACGGATACCGTCGTAGACGAGCTCTTAACGCATAACTCCCCGCTCCTCTCCCCGCTTTCACCGCATACATCACAATGGCCATGAACGCAAGAACCACGACGAGGGCCTTCAGGGCTCTACGCGTAAGTCCACGCCCTCAATTGCCTCAATTACCTCTACCTGCTCAATTCCTAACACCCCCCAGCCCTCCACCCTCCGCCCAGTCGTCATCAATGCCACCCGCAGCTACGCCAGCTCCTCGGAGCCCAGCCTCAAAGACACCATGAAGGCCGTCATCCCCGCTAAGCGCGAGCTCCTCAAGAAAGTCAAAGCCCACAGCTCCAAAGTCATCGGCGAGGTCAAGATCGAGAACACCCTCGGCGGCATGCGCGGTCTCAAAGCCATGGTCTGGGAAGGCTCCGTCCTCGACGCAAACGAGGGAATCCGCTTCCACGGCCGCACAATCAAGGAGTGCCAGGCTGAACTCCCCAAGGGAACTTCCGGCACTGAGATGCTCCCAGAGGCTATGTTCTGGCTCCTCCTCACCGGCGAGGTGCCTACCGTCGGCCAAACCCGCCAGTTCTCCCGCGAGCTCGCGGAGCAGGGCCAGCTCCCTGACTTCGTCAACTCCCTCCTCGATTCCCTCCCAAAGGACCTGCACCCCATGACGCAGTTCGCCATCGCCGTGTCAGCGCTGAACCACACCTCGTCCTTTGCCAAGGCCTACGAGGCCGGCATCAACAAGGCCGATTACTGGGAGCCTACCTTCGATGACTCCATCTCCCTCCTCGCCAAGCTGCCCACTATCGCGGCCAAAATCTACCAGAATGCTTATAACGGCGGTGGTGCGCTGCCGGCTGAGATCGACACCGCGCAGGATTGGTCGTACAACTTCGCTGCCATGCTTGGGCGTGGTGGCGAGAAGCACGAGGATTTCCAGGATCTTCTGCGTTTGTACCTGGCTCTGCATGGTGACCATGAGGGTGGTAACGTCTCGGCGCATGCTACTCACTTGGTTGGCTCTGCGCTGAGCGACCCTTTCCTTTCTTACTCTGCTGGACTCCAGGGTCTCGCTGGTCCACTTCACGGGTTCGTCTCCCCGCCTTCATCCCCCCCTCCCCCACCCTCTCAACATTTTACACCCTTGAACCCTACTAACACGCCCCCAGCCTCGCCGCCCAAGAAGTCCTCCGCTGGGTCCTCCAAATGCAAGAACACATCGGCGCCTCCCCCACCCCCGCCTCCGTAAAAGACTACCTCTGGTCGACCCTCAACAGCGGCCGCGTCGTCCCCGGCTACGGCCACGCCGTCCTCCGCAAGCCCGACCCGCGCTTCGACGCTCTGATGACATACGCCAACAGCCGTCCCTCCATCGCTGCATCCCCTCTCTTCCAGCTTGTCAAGATGAATAGTGAGGTCGCGCCGGGGGTGCTGACTGAGCATGGGAAGACGAAGAATCCGTTCCCGAATGTGGATTCTAGCTCGGGTGTGCTGTTTCATCATTATGGGTTCCATGAGACGCTGTATTATACGGCGACGTTTGGGGTGAGCAGAGGGTTGGGACCGTTGGCGCAGTTGGTGTGGGATAGGGCGCTGGGGTTGCCGATTGAGAGGCCGAAGAGCATTAACCTCCAGGGTCTGCTCGACCTGGCTGAGAAGCAGTAGAGGATTGTTGAATTGGCTGAGAAGAAGTAGAGGATTGTTGAATTGGCTGAGAAGAAGTAGAGGATTGTTGAATTGGCTGAATAGCGAGGTTGGTTTCGTTGAGATTTGAGGTTGTTGAGGAGGGGGATTTTGTGATATATGTCATGGAAGGCGCGGGGTCGGATGTCCGTTCCAAGTAGCGTCAGTTAGATAGATCTTCTTTGCAGTTTATTGTAGGAAGGATTAAAAGTAGATTGAGAGTGAGTGAGGTGCTATTAAAAAAAATTACTTGTTATTACATCTTATGATTGTGGCTGTTGTACTCGTACATGCTCCTACCCAAATTACTACAGACAGCGTTCTATAACCAACCCGTCTGCGTGCATCCACGTAAAATCATCCAACTGTCCCCCCCCCCACCCACTGAACTCCTCACACCAAACTCTCTCTCCCTCCTCTCACTATACTATACCAAAACCCCTCCCTCTTCTCTTCTCACTATACTATACCAACCCCCACTCCCTCCCCCCCTCCTCTCACTATACTATACCAACTAAGGATCCAAAACCGCCAACTCCAAACACTCCTCCGTCCCAATCGCCTCAACATGCTTCCACCAATCCCACCCCTTCGGATCCCCCATCCCATTCCCCCTACTAATCTTCGCCTCATACTCCTCCCTACTCCTCGTCGCATAATGATGCAACGCCACTCTCCTCCTCGTTATCGGAACCCGCCACGCATACCGATCAACCGTATCGCCATCCTCCCCCACGGTGCGCGCTCCCGGTTTGAGTGTGAATTTATGAGGACTGTCGGGGCCGAGGGAGTGGGAGGGCTTGACGAGGACTTTTATGTGCTCGTTTTCGGTGCCGACGGTGGGGGGGTGGTTGGGGTCTTGGTCTTCGATGCAGCGTGTGAATCCTTTGCGTGCGCTCGCGGGGCGCGTGAGGAGTCCGCCGCTGGTGTGGATTTGCCAGTTGATGCCGAAGGCGCCGACGGTGTCATCATCGTCATATGGTTTCAGGATGTCGAGTAATGTCTCATTCCCGTAGACGTGCAGGAACTCGTCAGCGTCGATAAACGCAATCCATTTATGCTTATGCCCGAACAAGCGGATGCAGTCGTTGTAAGACGCCAGCTGCTGGTAGCGCACATGCAGCGCGGGATGGTAGTAGCGGTGCGTGATTGCCTTTGGGTCGACGAACGCGGAGTAGTTGAGCGTGGCGAGGGCGGGGGACGAGCCGTCGTCCATGAGGTAGAAACGTCGGATGCCGATGTGGTGGTAGTGGTGCGTGAGCCACTCGGTCAGGTCGGCGTATTGGTCTTTGATGGCGAGGCAGATGGCGACGTGCTCGGTGGTGTCGCCGGCGTCAAAGGGCGCGACGGAGGTGGGGATGGGGATTATGGTTGTGGCTGCTGCGGTGGGTGTTTTGGCTGATGGGCTGGGCTCGATGGGGCCGAACTCGTCGGCGTAGTTCTTTGAGTCTGCGCTGGGAGTTGATGGCGAGGTAGCTGCGTTGCCGGCGGGTGCTGTGGCGGCGACCGGGGGTTTCGCGTTTGTGCCAGATGATAACTCGGCTACCTTCCCGGCGCGAGCATTATATGCGTTCTGGAGTGTGTCGTCCAGGAAGGCGAAATGGATAATCGTCAGGACGACGATAGTAAGGACCACATTCCGCCAGCGCAGCTTGCTCAGCAGCCCCGATGCGCGGTCCAGCATGATAGCTGGGAAAGGAATCGAGACTCCTATCGTCCGACAACCCGTGCGGCTGATTCTTGGCTCGAGGGGGGGGGGGGGGTGGTCAGAGGTAAACGAAAGACCGGGCAAGAGCTGAAAGAGAGAGAAGAAGGGAGGGAGGGAGGGAGGGAGGAAGGGAGGAAGGGAGGAAGGGAGGAAGGGAGGGAGAGACAGACTGAGAACAAAGAAACGGCGGAGATAGCGTCGTCATCGACGCCACCAGCCAGGTAAAGGCCCCATGCCCACCCACTCATATACAACGGGCCCTTATGCTTTTCTCCGGGGGGAACAAAGGAGGTGCACACCACACCACACCTCCCGCCACCGCCCGGCCGCAGCCACCACTTACCACTGGAAATCTAATACGGGGCGGCACTATTCACGGTCTTTCGAATCAGGCCATGCCCCTTTCATTCAACGCTCAGCACAGGCCAGACGGGAGTACTCTGCGGAAAAAGAAACGCACTAGTAGAGGGTCGTCAACAGGGTCGCCATTTGGCTCATCACACCAGGGACCCCTTGCCCCATTGCCTCGTGTGAAGACGATCATAACCATAACCATGGCGCCGAGTAGCAGGTGGGTGTGTGAGTGTGTGAGTGAGTGTACTGTACAGTACATCTGAGAGTACTGTAATATGAAAATGTGCCGCGATGGGGCCAGATCAGTGGCCGGGCGGACTGGGGTAGCACAGCCCCTAGGTTCCTAGCTCACTCAATACAGCAATCATCGGTGCATATCTAATGGCCTGCCAGCAAATCTTGGTAGGCGTGGTTGATGGGCCTAGCCTTTTGCGTCGAAGGAGGAACTATCGAAGACGGGTGGGTGGTATCTCGCTGGTAGTGGTTGAAACAGAAAAAACAGAAAAAAACAGGATAAAAGGGGTGGTTGGTAGTGGATGGTAGCGGGTGGTAGTGGGCGATGGTGTGGTGGTGTTGTTGACCGCGTGGGTGTCTTGAATCTGTTGGTGGTGCTCCGTATCCGGCACATATTGGTGGTTCGTGCCATGGTCTCATATTGTGGAGTAAACCGGAAACGAGATCTGCACTATAATAAGGGCCTATAATACTAGTAAGGGCGCGGCACGATACGAACGGAAGAAGACGGTTCGCCCTTTCCTCCACCGATCGCCATAAATTGCGCGGTGTTTTCCTGCCCGGCGGTCTGTGTCTGTCCATGGCCGCAAAGGAAGGTGCAGACAAGGTCTAGCGTCGTCGCTGTTGCCGTCGCTTTGCCGCTTCCTCTTCCGTGCATATGGCGAACGGGGATGATATTGTAACTCTACAGCAGTGCCAAGGCCGGGGTTGCATGGATGAGAGTTGTTCGTATCGCCGTGGTTGTATGCGAATTGAGGGGTATCCCCGTCTCACAGCTGCCAATCAACCCATGGCCAGTCAAGTCACGACATCTTTATCCCCTTCCCCCGGTTTTCCGTCGTCGCATTGGGGGCGCGGCTGGTCATTTCCTGTGTGGACGCCACACAATGCGCCTCATGGGGATGGAGATGCGCGGTTTTTTGTGTGGATGTACTGTACTTTCTCCGCGGGAATCGACAACACGTGTGTGGCGACGGCGACGGCGACGGCGACAGCGACGATGAGGTGGTGATGGTTATTCTTTTTATATTTATTATAGGCGTAAGTGCACTATGAAGTGCTGTGAGATTGTAAGTTCCCCTGCGCGCGTCGTGTGTAGTCAGCATCGCGATCGGCGAGAAACAAGCTTCTGCTAAGGTGCGATCGCGTCGCTGGTCGCCGATCGCGTTCATAGATGGTGGCGGCAGGGAGATAAGTGCCGCCACAGCAAGTATGTGAGGCGGCAACGATTATGATGAGGGATTGGTGATCGGATGCTTACTTTGCTGAACTATTTATGAATTAATTTATGTTACTGTACGATTGTACGATTATACGGCGTCTATTGCGATTAATCAATGAGAGTGTTGGCGGTGGTGAGGTGAAGGGGTACTTGGAGCTGGGGTAACGAATGTCTGCTCTATACATGATAATAATGACTCGTCAATATAGAAACTACATATAAAAATGTCAATTCTTGTTGCTATATGCTTCCTTCCTGCTCATTACCGAAGTAATGAAGAATGCAAAACAGAATAGTGATCAATGCTGACACTAAAGACGACAAGCAGACACGCACGCCGCCGCCCGCAGAGTACCGCATCATGCTACCGTGTGGGCCGCGGTTTAAAAACATTATCCACCGACAGGCTCGACGAGTTCGCCTGACGTTCCTCTTTCTGGTTTACATCAATCACCTCGCGATGGCTGCATCTATGAGAAAGCCATCACCAGAGCACCACAGGCAAGCTGGAAGCTCCTAGTACGGTCTCGAGCTTCGATGCTTACGCGTGTAAATGCTTTGTAATTCCCATTGGGCATTCATTCGTATTGGGACAACACTTCAATCCATGATACACCTACGTTCCAATCGTATAGAAACGGATGCTGGAGCTCAATACGGATCGGATAGATAAGTAGATAGATGATGGAATACCGTCCACATCGTATGTATTTGCGCAAATTGGGCTACAAGCTCGGGAATCTGCGCCAAAACTAATGTATGCCAAATGTATTTAGAATGCATTCACCAACGCGGGCTTAATGCAGGCTAACAAGTAAACGTCCGTAAAAACCAGGAAGCTTCTACTATAGAATCAAAAACCTGCGCTAAAATATTGCGTTTATATATCGTAGCTTTACTATATACCCCATCCCGGTATATATACCATTCCATTCCTCTAGTTATAAAAAACCACCAAACACGATGATGATGAAGAGCGAGCTGTGAAGTTCTGCCCCTCGCCGGGGGACTAATATACAAACAACAATACGCCAAGCCATATATTACCCAAAACCCACAAACGCCGGCATTGACAACGGGAGATGCGCCAAAAAATCAAAAACGACCCGGGGGAGGACTAAAGAGCGTCGCTCCTTCCCTGCCTTTGCTCCTTCCTTCCTTAACCCCGCTCCGTCCGTCCCGTTGCTCCTTCCCTCGTCTCGTTCCTTCCCTTTGATCTTCCTTCCGTGCTTCGATCCTTCCCTCACCTCGCTCTTTCCATCTCGTCATTATTACTTCTCATCGCTCCTTCCTTCTTCCCCATCTTTTCATCGCTCCTTCCCTCCAACCGCTCCTTCCTCCCCAACCTCAACTCACTTCCCAAACCCCCCACCCCCACCCTGCCAAATATCCGCCAAATCCCACTGAAACACCATCGGCGCAAACGCGCCCTCATCCGCAAACATCCCCGTCGCACCCGTCCCATACCCCAACCCCGCACCCCCATCATTCCCCCCCACCGCGAACGTCTCGACCTCCACCCCCCCCGCTCCACCCGCTGCTTCCACGCCGCCCGGAGCGCCGGGGAAGGCGCCCGTGTCTTGCCATGCGTAGTTATTGAAGTCGAACGCGGACAAGTCGACCGAGGGGATGGTGGAGGAGAAATCGGGGTCGTAGGCTGGTGGGATGATTCCAGCGCCGGGGGTGCCGGGGAGGCCTTGTTTAGGGCCGTAGTACTCCAGTTGTGATTGCAGTTGTTGCTGTGATGGGGTGCGTTGTACGAAAGGGAGGTGGGTGGTTGATTGGGATGCGGAAGTGGCGGGGGAGGGGGTGGAGAGGGGGGGGAGGGAGGTTTGTTGGGAGGCGTGGGAGATGGATGGTTCGAGGCGGGGGAGGGCGTCGGAGACGGAGGCGTCTGTGCCGGATGCTGAAGGGGAGACGCCGGAGGAGGCGACGGAGGGGGAGTAGTAGCAGTCGATTGGCGGGGCGGGGAGGGTTGATGGGTCGAGGTAGGTGTTTGATGGCTCGCCGCGGGCTTTGGCGACGAATTGCGCGGCGGTGCGGATGATTTGCTTGAAGATGTCGACGTGGATTGCGGCTTTGGCGTTGCAGGAGGAGGAGAGGCTGTCGACGAGGATGCGGGTTACGCGGTGCATGAGGGCGAGGTCGGTGGTGGCGCTTGGGGCGGAGGGGTTTTGGAGGATGTTGGCGAAGAGGGTGAGGGAGGCGGTGAGGGGGTAGTAGTTGCACATGCTGCGGAACGTTAATTTGGGTGGCTGTTGGGGCCTGGGGGGTGGGGGGACGTACGTTACTATACCTATATTATGGACGTCGCTCTGGTCGCAGTTCTCGTAGTAGTGCAGCAGCCCGATTATCTGGCGCGCGGCGGTCAGGCAGATAGTGCTCGACTCGAAAACGCGCGGACTAAGACCGATGTTCCTCGCGTCTCGCACCGTGGTCGGTTTATCAGAGTAGATCCACGATCCATGATGACTCGAGCCGCGGTGGATAGCCACGAGGCAATTGTAATACGCAAAGTGGATCATGATAACATCCATCAGGTGCTTGCTGTGGCACTTTATCGGCTTCTCCGGCCGGATCTCGATCGGCAGCTCATCGCGCCACTGCTGGAGCTCTCGATCCAGCGACCCTACCCACTTCAAGCGCTCGAGATCGGATTTCGTGTGCGACCTCGCCGAATAGAGTTTGGTGTACACACGGCTCTCGAGGAGTGCGATGGTGGCTACGCAGCGGTAGCTGCCAAGGACCGAGTCGGCGCTCGATAGGTCCTTGTAGGCGTGCACCGTCTTGGGTGGTAATTCGACTCCGATGTCGTCGTCGCTGAAGACGGATGGGCGACCGGAGCGGATGCTGATGCCCTTTTCGAGGCCGAAGACGATCCAGAAAACGTTGCGGCGCTGCTCGATATCCCGCGCTTTCAGTCCATATCCATCTAATCGCCGATGGAGACCGATTGCCTGGGCAAGTCGTGCTGCCATGCCCACAAGCATATATGATGGATGAGGGTCTTCTGACGCTTGTAGGATAAAGGCCTGTTATTGTTAGTGGAGAGACTCTGATAGTTTAGGGGGGGGGGGGTTACCATTCCAATCATGGCCTGTACAGCTAGCAAGCTAGGTCCATTAAACAACAGCTCTGAGAAAACACTAGCTGCATTCTTGAAGTACTTCTCGCAAAGTCCATTCGGTTCCCTCTCATGCATAGTGATAGACCGTCCGATCAAGAATATAACATTCAGCGAAGCGTACCACGCCGGATCCTTCTCACGGCTCACCATATAGTAATCCTTTCCGTACCTCTCCATCACACACTCCTTATCGAAAAGCGGAAAGCTGTTGTTGAAATTGTCAAAGTATGCGGCCATATACTCATTCGCTATATCCTTGGGTGGTAGAGGTTCCCTCTCGCTATCCAGGAGCGGTCGGAATGTGTCCTGCCCGCTAGTTGCCTGGTGCTCACATGAGTTAGAGACTTCCTTGATGACCTGCTCAAAGTTGTTGTCTCCTGTCTTCTCAGAGATCCAGCGCAGGCCTTGCGGCGAGAAGAGTGAGAAGCCTGATGAGGGGCCCACGAAGCCGGCAGCGCCGTCATCGCTGATCATGAAGATCGAAAGCTTGTCTTCAAGCGCCGACTGTGCTGAGACAGCGGGAATGGCGGCCTCTGGGTCCGCATCAATGGCGATCCCGGAGGCGTTCATGGCAGACTCCATGCGCTTCATGCGATCCTCGATTGCAGAGAGATAGTGACTGCAAGACGTTAGTATGGCAGGGGTAGCAGGGGGAAAAGTGAGAACGGGGTGATGACAAACATCTTTTTTTCCCGCTTCTTTCTGCTGACTAGAGTGACCTGACATTCGGTATTACGGGCTGTGCACCGAGTGCACTTGTCGTTTCCCGGCAGTTTGATGCACTTGAGCTACATAGGAAGTTAGTATCATATCTCGTAAGTGTGGAGCAGCAGCGCTCACCTTGGAGCGTTTACATGAATCACATGATGTTCCTGATATTTGTCGTTAGCTGTGGACGCCAAGACTTGAGATGGGTGTCTTGCTCACGCTGGCCTGTGCCGCTGCCGCCACCGCCTCCAGCACTACTCCCACTGCCCTCCATAGTCGTTGACATACGCTGTCCTAAGGATCATATAACGGCCGGAACTGCTCGGTGAAACTGGTAAGCAAGGAGGTGATTGTGTATCGGTGGCGAGATCCGTGATATCTGCCCTTTTCAAAGTGGGCCGGCGCGTCTTGTAATACTCAAGTGGTAGTGGCATAAAATTGTCGTTCGTCTCACGCACCCCGCGTATACCAGTGGCAGCCTGATTAATCAACGCGCCCCCCCCCCCCTGCTTACTACTCCACTGTGCCGTCTTCTGTCTCTGATGACTGGTCCTTTCGGCGACGCTCTGGCCAGATCGTCGATCTCACGTGATGGGGATAGTTCTCGCCGCCGATGATATCCTGTGCATAAAATGCAAAAATGCACACCGCACAAGTGAGAGTTCAGTCAAGTTGAGCCGGTCAAACCCGTCTTGCAGTATACCAGTATACGGCAAGAATGAAAGAGAACACGGTAGCTTGAAAGTCAGATCTTGGCCTTTGATTACTCTCTTGGGTATGTATGTGTTTGTTATGAGTCTCTGTATGGCAAGTTCCGTCCTTTCTGTGAATTCTCTTGCTGTCTAGTCCTGTCATCATTGATCTGGTAACTTCCAGTAGTTTCTTTATATACGTCACGTGACTGTATTCGGATGTCTCGGATAAGCGTCAAGTTCCGATCCCTTAATCACGTGAAATAGAAATGTCATGTCGCTGACATAAGCAGCTCTTTCTTACGAATCCCAAACGTCTGGACCCCAAATCCCAGTAAGATCAAGTTTACCGCTGACTGGGTATAGTTTATGGGATAGCTTCTTCATTTCCTATAACGGCAATATGTGGTCCCTCTGTGAGTTACTTCTCCATAAACATGCTCAGTAGCTTTGTAAGTATGCTATTTTCATTATGTACCTGACCTACTGTACCACCGAGCCGCCCCACTGCGGAAGCGATTGCCGCCATCAGGCACGCAATCGGTGCCTTGAATTACAAATGCGCCACAGAGGCTCTTTTCTTTTTTTATACGCTATCCATACTCCCCAACGCGTCTAAATACTTTCCTTCTCTTCAACCTTGACAATACAACAATCCCACGCACAATGGCTTCCCAAACCCTCTCAACCGCCACCTCTGGCCTCCTCTTCGGCGCCGCTCTTTCCGCAGCCGGCGTTGCCTCCCCATCAATCATCATCTCCCAGCTCCGCCTCGAGAACTTCCACATGCTCGAGGTCTTCCTGACCGCCACAGCAGGCAGCGCGTAAGCACCCTACCCCTGCATATCCCCCCACTTCCCCCCCCCCGCCTTCTCACCCCTTCCCCAGAACCCCACACTAACCTCCCATCTAGTCTTATAATCCACCTCACCAAGCGCGCCGCCCTTGCTCCCTGCCCGCCCCGCTCCCGCGCTGCCTGGGGATACTTTCCCTACGATGGCAATATCGCCGGCTGCCTCCTTCTCGGCGCCGGCATGGCTCTCACCGGCTCCTGCCCCGGCACCGTCCTTGTCCAAGTCGGGATGGGTTTGCGCTCGGGCTTCGCCGTGCTCGCCGGATCGCTGGTCGGGGGTGCATTGTTCGTTGGGTACTCTGCGGGGTTCCGCCGCCCGACGCCGGCAGCTGTGAAGGGTGAGGAGAAGCCGAAGCTGACGTTCGCTCAACGCTGCGGTGTTGCGCACTTCCCGGCAGTGCTGGTGTATCAAGCCATCTGTCTGTCGGTTGTCGGTGCGGCATTGCGCTACCTACCCGATGAGCAGGGCAAGCTACTCAACCCTCTTATCGGCGGCTCACTGATGGCTCTGGCTCAATTGGCGTCCCTTCTTTTGACAACAAACACCCTCGGCGTGTCCTCGGCGTACGAATCGTTCGGAAAGCTATTCTGGCGCGCTGTCACGCCCTCTTCATCGCCGTGGCCTTCCGTCTCGCCCCTCGTCTTCGCAGCAGGCGTGGCAGGTGGCAGCGCGGCATTCTGGCGCCTCTCGGGTACCTTCCCCGCAAAGGGAGTTGAAGTGGGCGATGCAGCGGCAGTTATTGGGGGTGTGTTGATGGCAATTGGGTCGAGGGTGGCTGGAGGGTGCACGAGTGGGCATGGTATTAGTGGGATGGCTGGGCTGAGCGTGGCCAGTTTTGTGAGTGTGGTTGCGATGTTTGGGGGAGGTATTGCGGTGGCTCTTGGGGGGAAGTTTTTAGGATTCTAGAGTGGAAGGGATGCATGGGATGGTGTTCAGGGCATGGATGGATGCTCTCTACTTGTGGTTATGATACCCTCGGCTTCTGTAGCTATTAACTGGCTGTGTGGTGGCTAGCTGGGATTGACAGCAGTCAAGAAATTATATCCAAATCTGATATCCGATCTGAGACATGGTCTATGTTTTATCTGATAATTGGACAGTCTTTGCTATGGTGGTGGGAGAGAACGATAACAACCGCTTTGAGCCACACACATAATTTTCAATTGCAGGTATCCGAGCTGGAGCTCGTTAAAGCATATGATCGATATATCCGCGTCGTTGACTTTTCCGAAAAGGGGGGGTTGGCGGGGAAATGTATGTCCCTTGGCAAGGACGGGTTCCACCTCAATGTCTTGAAAATGACCAAAAGTCTCTCGCCCTCGCGACGCATACGAGTCTAGATGCAGAGGCGGGACCTGTCATATAATTGGGTTAAACTTTAAACCCTGGCATTCACGGCCTAATATTGACAACGTTACATGGATTTGGATCTCGCCAAGGTCCTAGTGCTGTTGAGATCTCTCGATGTTGGAATCTGATATTATTTCTATGCATGGTGAACAGGAATGGGTGTCCTACCTTATAGTGCGATTTGGAGTGTCTCCGACCCTTTTAACATCGATTGGTTTGTCAGTAACTAGTTCACTTCCGTAGTTAGTTGGCACGCAGCAGACACTGAGACAGTCTCATACTGGCTTCAAAAGCCAAGACTTTGTAACGGCCCGTCTTTAACTTTTTACATAACCAATCGCTGCAGTGATACTATTATCTGAATCTAGTGAAATATATAGCGTCAGTTGGTGAGTACTTATAGGCCTTGTGTTCCCAATATATCACCCCTTGCTTCCATAACCACATTCTATCACAAATTCAACTCCAGTAATCGGAAAAGCAACCCTTCAATCGCAACTATGCACATCAACACCGCTATTTTTGCAATCGCAGCTCTCTTTGCCTCGGCGTCTGTGGCAGAAACTCCCGTGGCGGACAAGACTGTGGTGGAGCCACCGAAGTGCACGCCAATCGAAAGATTCGGGTCGTTTAAAAATCGCTGTGGTGGGTGCCGTCTGGACTGGCACTTCGTCGCCAATGATATTGTTGAGTGCAACGTGGAGAAAGAGTGCTGCAGAGGACAATGTTGCCCAAATATGATGACTATTCAAGAGGAGGCCAATTAAAGCGCGCATAGTGAGTTGGATTTACCTATCATCTCGGATTAGGAGCTGACTGTAGTCCGTTGGGAAGAGATATGGTGGTGCTATGTCACATATCGTTTTGTATCGGTAGATATTTTGGACTATATGTGGTCTCACTACAGTATTTGGGGCGGTCAGATATCTTGGTGGTTTAGTCGTGGCATAGTTGGCGTAGTTATCACAAACCAAAAAGTGATAACTTGGGCACCCAGGTTCGAGGTGCACAACTGAGCTACTTGCAGTGTGGTATAACATATAATAATTGAAGTGTTATCAATGTTTACAACGAATTATACTTAATATACATATATTCGTACCTGATGTGAGTAATTATGTTGCTTCCCCTTGGTTTACGAAACCCATTGTGTATGTGTCCATCCATAGTCCAAGCGCGACATGTCAATTGGCGTAGCATTTTCTCGTTCTCATAATAGAAATGGCACAGGCCAAGACCACAATTGAATGAACTATCGAACTTCTTTGTAATCTGAGCCACCAATGCTTCCGACGAGTCTTCATTTGGATAACCGAAGCTCTCGCCTTAAGAAGCATCACTCCAAAATCAGCCGGCCGAGCTTAAATTCCAACGGAGAATTCCATACAACGGCTACATAAACCTTAGGCCCTTTGCTCAGGAAAGGCTACCTCTAGTGCGCAACCAAGCTACCTGTGCCGTATATGTGACAAGGTTTTCGAATGTGGAAGTAAGAGAGATGTGCATCAGTCACAGGATCACCAATAGTACAGGATATGGCGGGGGATGGGGGCGAGTTACAATAGACGAGATATGACAATGTGATTGTCCTTTGCTTTGGCTCCATCTCCTCCTCCATTATCTCCTCTGATGCCCATCCGCCCCTCTTCGAACTCCTCTTCGTTAAATTCATTTGGCTTGTCTAAGTTGTGAGAGAGGGCTTTTTGTGATGATATAATTCTAGCGGGTGCGTTCGGCTCAGTTTCTGCATCACCATCAGCGGTGAGGGCGACACGGCTTTGGTATCCCCTTTGGGAAGCGGATGTGAGGAGCTGTCTGCGATCGTGGTCCGAACTAAGTAAGAGCTGTGTCTTTAAAAGAGAAAATATGTATATATATCTATAATCACGCAGTTCTAAAATTTTGGATACAGTCTATCTCAAAGAGCTACTTGCCGCGGGAGATTATAAACCCTTTTAGCGTTTTTGGGAACGAATGAAGGCAGTCATGAAGAAGTGAGAGAGGATATAAGACTATATCACGTGCTCGAATCTAACGGTGTCATGTCATTAACTCGGCGCTAGCTTTTGAGAAGGAGCAGGGAGAGACTAATTTATTTAACAGTTGTTAGACTGAAGCTTAAAGTTGAATAGACCGGCGCACTTTGTTAGCTTGCCGACCATGTCATAAATATCACCCAAACCAACATGTATATTTTCATCACTTACGTCTACCTACGAGAACGAATTCCCGCCAGATTTAGTCTATTGCAGTAGAGTGTGGGAGCACAAATGCAAGGTTTTGGTAGGGATGTATGAGACAGAAAGGGAACATCACAACCCTTACTTAACGTTCAAGTTCGGTAAACCAACATCAAGGTTGCGCCCAATATTAAGCTGCAATGCAAGGTAAATCACAACTCAGGGCATATATCTGATAGAAGCAGTAGTGCATAATCAATAACTATACCGTTCGGCTATCGGCGTTTTGTTTCATATCGAAAATAGCAGTTATGTCTCACGGAAGGGGAAAGGATAATAGGTTGACATATTATCACCGAAACAGGCCGGTGGCAAATATACTCCTGCCTTGTACGGTACCATTAAGAGGAGAGAAGTGGACGTACTATCAAGCTATGTTTAGATGGGCAATTCATCCGGAGATGTTAAACTCAGCAAGTATAGTGTGACAGCTCAAAAACCCAAATAGTACACGGTTCCCTTTCCTATGTCGCAGAATTTATGCTAAGTCAAGGGGTAGACAATATGTAAACCTCTTGGTCCCCAACTCAGGCAATCCTAGCGGTTTGACGACAGTGTGCCAAGCTGCAACCAACAAAAAGGACCGAAGACCATTATAGTACCAAGGTAGCCCAGTCTCCTGATTTCTAGATCTAGCCGATATATCAGATTCTAACCTAATTCTATAGTGACAAACCTGCGAGGAAACGCCCTGCCAGGTGTATCTAATAGCCCGTACTTGGCCAATTCCAAATCTATGATATGTAGAATTTGGTCGCGACGTGCAGTGCTCTGCCCAGAATATTCTGAGTCGACGCTGAAGGGAGAATTGCTACACCCCAGTGTCGCTGCAGAGTATCTACTAAAACATCATTTATGTATCACAAAGAACGTTGCGGATTGATTCGAAGCGCACTGTCTGGAGTAGTAAGTAGGAACCCGGACAAAGGCCAATGCTCCCTTGCTTACTAGGTATTCAAGGCACACGTCAACTCCAAATCTTTCTACTATCTCGAAATCTACAAACACGAAGGCTTCCGAAGGCTTCGATTGCTCTCCTGTCTATCCTCATTTCTCTGGAGCAGTGAATCCCATTGAAGAATGTGTTCTGCAAAAATAAATGCGGACCATGGGGTGGTTGCTATGGAGGCCTATGGGGGCCGTCATTGTGAAGTAAGTTCCTACACAATGAGTAGCTTAACTCAGCGTATCCTATCTTCTCACAACATAAGTAGTGATAGGGGGTGCATTTAGTAGTACTGTAGTGGAGTTATCTAAAGTTTCAGCTCGGCCATGGCAGTGTCACGTAATTCCAAATGTATAATCCAGATATACTTTACGACAAGTCAGCCAAGAAAAACTTAGAAAGTATAAAGTCGTTGTTTTTGTCTCTCGTTTTGTATTGATTCCTAGCAATTAAATTGCATCTCTACTTTTACATATCCCCGCCATCTTGCAATTCGTTAGTATGAAGATCTCAATTACTCTTTTGGCTGTCCTAGCCACACTCGCAGCGGCGAACCCTATTACAGACCTTGCAAGTGAATGTCTTGCCGAAGGAAAAACTTGCTATCATTATGGTTGTTGCGAGGGACTTCAATGCATAGTAAGTTCTTATATCAACAGCTGCCTTCGTATGCTAACATGGTTTTGCCTCAGTACGCTTCCGTTTGGCAAAGATACGCTAAATGTGAAAAGAAATAGAGACCTGCCCCATACGTCCTTGTTCAGCAACGTGATTTAAGAAAAGGTTGTGGAGAAAAGGGCGCTTCAGTCGTTGCCTGGAGTTCTCCACTGGAGTTTCAGCTCGGCCGACTAAAGTCAGATTTTAAATAAGAATCGTAACATGAATATATATTTTATCATCTGTTCTTTTCGCCGTCTTACCTACCCTCAGAATGGCAAGCCCCTTTACAGGGCTTGAAAAACGTCGCAATATTGGATTTCAGTGTCCCTCCTTGGCTTATCGGTACCTGGCATTTGATTTTACTTCCACAAATCTAAAATGACCTATCTGCTGTAGTAACAACAGTACTACTTCGCTAGGCTAGCAATTCCGTGTCTCTGCCACTGGGAAATATAGCTTGCGGACTATAAAAGACAGTGTATTCCTTCTTTCTCGAATTTCAGAATAAATATTTACCCCAAATTCGCTGTTATATCATCCTGTCGTCTTACAATATACCAACATGAGGATTCCAATTACTCTTATCGCCATTATTGTCTCCCTCGGAGCTGCAAATCCCCTAAAAGAGGTGCCATGCAAGACACACGGAGAAAGGTGTGGCGGAGTGGGGTTTGGCGATTGTTGTGAAGGGCTTACTTGCATTGTAGGTGCCATTGCCACGACCAATACGTCTATTGTCAGCGGCATACTAACATGCCTGTTAACTCCAGGGGACAAACATTTTAGCTGGGCATTGCCGCTGGTAGAAAGTTCTGTCTAGTATTATAGTTTACAAACAGATATTGAAGGGTTGCGGGCGATACTTCGTCATTTCATGGAGCTCTTTACTTGAATCTCAGCTCAACGAAGTTGGGTTTTTGCCCTGCCTTTATTTTCCAATTTAGACCAACCCAATAAAGTCCCAAAGGTTGTAGTTGGGAATGTTAATATGGACTTTGTCTCAATGGAAATTAGCAGCGAAATGACACATAACGGCGATTCAAAAACCCCTTGCTTAGGAGACTAGAATTCAATTTGTGTTCAACAGGTGATATATCATAACAATGTATCGTTGCTGGGTCAGTTGTTTCGGACAATGTTATCAATTGAGAATTCAGTTTATGGCCCAACCCACCGTCCGTTTAAGAATTACAACATATAAAGCCAACGTCCCCACCCCCTGGTTTCAAGAACCACGTCGACTGAAATATCACTCAGCTGTTTATAATCTGTCAACATGAAAGCCTCAATTGCTTTGTTAACTCTCATAGCTGCACTGGGAGCAGCAAATCCTTTCGGGCTTGAAAAACGATGCAAAAACGAAAATCAATTCTGCCGTTCAGACAAACCTTGCTGTGCAGGGCTTACCTGCAAGGTAAGTTTTTGTAGAGCGTGGAAATACTCTGACACGCTAACATATCTATCAACTCTAGCTACAGCCCTATAGCTATACTACTGGGATTTGTTACCAAAGCTAGGGATATATCCGCCTTCCAGCAACGTGATTTACAAAGAAGCTATACAGGAGTGTTCTATTGGAGGAATTAAGGGTGATTTAGTCGTTGTATGGAGTTCTCCGCTGGAGTTTTAGCTCGGCCGACTAATTGCAATACTGTCTTTACCATACATCTTACTCATGCTACCCAGAAGTCTGGAGAGGGACTGTGAATGATAGTAGTGATTGCTGTAATTGTCATATTTGTTACCCAAAAATAGAACCAAAGAAAAACATCCTATTAACTTAGATTGCCAGTATCAATCCTCGGCTACATACAGCCCCTCTTCAGACTTTTGGGCGGCACGAATACTTTGGTTATCCAAAGACCGAAGTTTGCAGCTGGACATGTTTGAGCAACTAGTATGCAGTGTGTGTACGACGTCGCCAGGCTGGTAACATAGTGTCTCACATAATATGAGTAATGCAAACATCAGGATATAGTCCAACCGAGGATACCAACGCGTAGGTTATAAGAGTCTACGCGACCCCCATGAATTGTGCCTGATATTCAAAAGACACTTCGACTCATACAGTACTCGGTCGCTTCGCAACTACCAACATGAAGGCCTCAATCGTTATTTTTACTATCGTAGCTGCGCTAGTAGCAGCGAATCCTTTAGACAGCAAGCATTGCGTTATCAAAGGAAAGGCCTGCATGGGAAGCATGAAATGCTGCTCAGGGCTTAGTTGTGTCGTAAGTCTTGCTATTATAGCTAGCTTGCACCGATAACTAACTACCTTTGGAATGCTAACATAAATGGATTTTAGCCTCTTCCCGCCCACAATTTTGGAACGTGTTCTAAATAATAATGATTTGTCTCCTGTGTCTTTGGAGTGTGGGTTCTGAAAAGACTGGCGAGAAATTAAAGATGCTTTAGTCGTTGTATGGAGTTCAATAGAGTTTCAGCTCGGCCGACTAAATGAGGGGGTTCTTATATTTATCATGTACTTCGACCAATTGAGAAATTTGAAGAGTATAAGATACCTCTTGCTTGTGGAAGGCGCCGCTCTTACATAACATGTGTAACGACAGCGGGATCGCGGGGTGTTAGGCACATTGAAGTTGATCACATCCGTGGCTTATAAGATAGTCCATAACCCGCCCAAGAATAATTGACAAATAATAAAACCGACACATTGGTCTCTGCCACTGATCTAGAATATATCTCGACTTTCACGTCTTCCCACTATCGGAATCCGCCAGCATGAAGGTTTCAATTGCACTTTTGACTGTATTGGTCACACTTGGAGTAGCAAGCCCAATAGAAGAGCGACAACAGGCTTGCGGAGGGACAGGGGCTGAGTGTGCCTACCGCGCGTGTTGTATTGGGTATAGATGTATTACAGTGAGTTCTCATTTGGTGATATATGGAGTCCAAACGCTAGTGGAACGCTGACACGCTCTTTAACTATAGCTGTGGCCCCATGGCAAACGTTTTTGCGCACAGAGCAACTTGGGTTGAGATAGCTATGGATGGTGGATTGGAAGTTGGTTTATAGTCGTTGTATGGAGTTCTCCTTGGGAGTTTCAGCTCGGCCGACTGAATTGGGTTTCTGTCATTACCATGTACTTTGCTACGATCTGTAATCAATCGAAAATTTTACAGACATTGACTACGTTATTTCCTATCCCTTGCTGCGATCTGTAATCAATCAAAAATTTTACAGACATTGACTGCGTTATTTTCCACCCATTACGTTATTGTAGCTAGAGTTAATCAACAGGGCGTAATATATGAGGCTTGCGATGTTACACATAATGTCGCCGACCTCGAATTCGCCAAAACTTATAAAACCACGCATTGCCATTGATATCAAATTCCACCTTGCAATCCACAATACGATTGAGAATAATATACAGACCGCAAACTCAGCAATATATACCTCCACAGCTTCAAACAGCCACAGCTTCCCACAGTCGCAATAAGCAAGATGAAGCTTTCAATCGCACTTTTAGCCGCCTTTGTCGCCCTCGTGGCGTCGAGCCCGACAGGGCCCCAACAGCAATATTGCAGTTACAAAAAACAATATTGCAACGCCTACCGAGATTGCTGTGATGGGCTTACATGCATTAAAGTAAGTCCCTCTGTGGTGACTGGTATTACAAAGATATATAATTTTTGGCCCGGCATACTGACATAGTTCCAAACTTCAGATAGTTGTTGGCGATCACGACGGACGTTGCCATTAGAATTGGCGTTGTTTGCACGATGGCTATGGATAGAGGGTTCTAGGATTATTTGCCCCTTGCTTCATTGTAGCTAGAGTCAACCAACAATGTGTAACATATTAAGCTTGCAATGTCACACTATACCGCGATCTCGAATTCACTGGAACTTATAATCTACACATTGCCATTGATCTCAAATTTCAGCTCACAATCTATAACACGACAGAGAATAATATACAGACCCCAAACTCATATCTGCCTTTTCAGCTTCCCACAGCCGGACCCAGCAAGATGAAGCTTTCAATTGCGATTTTAACCGCCCCAGCCGCACACGTGGCGTCAAGCCCAACAATGCCGAGGCAGCAAATGTGCATGTATAAAAACATGGTTTGTCAAAAGGGGAATGTGGATTGTTGCGATCAATTTATATGCATTTTTGTAAGTTTCAGGTACTGTCGCGGAGGGCTGCTGCACAGGTTTCTTCAGCCTCACGAATTGCCTGGTATGCTGTCGCGGCGTCCGAGCTGCCTGGTTTGCCGAATCGCTCTTTACTCGGGGAAACACAGATTAGCTTATAGTAACTTATTGTGCCTGTAGATAGCCTGGGATTTAGTGACACTCACTTTCAAACTCGGGGTCGCGTGGTTGGCTGAAAGCCCAGGCAAAGAGGGACTCTATGTCCATGCTGCAGATTAAATAAGTAGATCTTTGGCAATTTTAGAAGATAGGTTGGTAGTCGGGTCAATAAGTCAATAACTGAAGGAGAAGTTTGAGATAGAGTAGGTTCAGAAGAGCGAAGCTGACTCGGTACTGTTGGTTTTGACTGCCGTCTTACTGCCAATCCTCGTGGGGGCCAAACTTCGATATGCCTGCCTTATACAAGATAACCGCCCCAGTGATTCACAGAGTACTAAGGCGTCTAAATATTATATCTCATGAGCTAATCAACTTTGAATTTGAAACCACAGAGAAGAGTTGGAATACTACAGTAACCAGACGGCCATGAAATCGATAACAGGCCCCAGGCCCATGAACAATGCAGCCATCTTCTCTGAGATACAGGCGGAGATGGAGCAGTTGAGCAGGGACGAGTGAGTCTCAGCCAGTACCTCGGTTTCCTTTTGTTAATAGTGTATGAGGGGGCGTAGTCGGGTTGACTGGAACTACAATGGAGAAAATAACCCCTCAAGATCTGTTCCTTTGGATGGGCCGGCTAGGGTATCAGAGAGGAGATGCTGGAGATGGCGTGCGAAGACGATGAGGAACCGGGATAGTAAAAGGATGGGTGAAGGATGGGTGAAGGAGGAGTGATGAGGCGGCTACGTAGGTTGTATATTCACATGAAGCAAGCTATCTCGTCCCAAATTCCATAACCACGGCGTTGGGTCAGGAGACGGTGATATCAAGTAGCAGTCATGGCCACGCACGGCCATCAAATTGACAACATGACAGGATATCTAACTGCCGGCTGGGAGACATCGCTTCCCTCGACCAGAGTTGAGGGCAGCTACTCATCTGCCGTACCCTGCGTAAGGCACCTACAACGTCATACCCAGAGTAGATTCATATCTCGTATAATCGCGATAGTAGCAACGGCAACGGCAATTCTCGAAATGTCTGTCTATCTGCGAGCCTATAACGTTGCTTAACTTATCTGCCCGTCGGCCAAGGGCGCGTGGTGTGTGCGTGATGGCGGGCTTCTGGGTGAGACAGTACATACCAGACTCATTCCCGCCGCTACGTACCACCTCGCCGGGTGGGAATTTAATTCCGCAGTGGCGGCAGGAGCTATTCACATGTGCCTGCCGTTTAGAGAAGTAAGTAACAGATGAATGGTTTCCCCATACGCATAGCTAGGCTGAGTCAGTCGCTCCTTCTCCGCGGGGAAAATTGCTTTGGGCATCACATTGACCATATTGGGGAGAAGGCGGTTCGTAGCGAGTTCCAGTATTCGGACACCGGTGTCCGAATACTGGAACTCGTTCGTAGCGGGGTTGTGAGGGGGAAGCAGATACAGGTTGACATGTGCCACCCGCCCTTTGGGAAAGCTTCAATTGGGGTCTGGACAGGACGATGTTGGGACGGGCTAGAGCTATAGCTTCAGGGTAGAGTCAATAGTTAGCTGTCTGAGGCGGCCACTTGTATGGCCAGTATCTTGCTCCTCCTTTTTTCTTCTCTGGCGCCGGTGAAGCTATGGTTTGCTGACGGCTTACTGCAAATTTCTATGTATGGTACAGCTAAACAGCAACATACTTCATATGAGTGGTGAGGGAAATATTGACTATCCTAACCTTTCCTAACGGACGTTACATCCCAGCGAGTAAAATCCGCGAGTCATGTCCATCTATCAATAGTTCTGTGAGTTCTGTGGATACTAGACCCGGATTTGCTCGTCGGTTAAACGTTGATCCTTCGATTTTCACAGCGATCATGGCAGGGAAGGGAAGTGATTTGCGCCAAGGTGCGCGTATCTGGAACTACAATGGTAGTATGAAGAGTTTCCGATGGCAGGGCTGTGCTCTGTAGGGGGTTATTGGCTACTATTGACGACGACGCGCATCACCGCGAATACACCGAGGTTTATGCGTTTTTGCGATTTTTTGGCTCATGATATTAACGCCACCAAAGACAATATTGTCAACTGTAGACGGCAGGAACGATGATACTTGCATATGCCCTCGTGGCTCATCGCCATTATCGTCCATTGATGAGCGGCAGTCACACATAACACACATAAAACACTCTTTCATGCGCATAAAATCTCACTCAGCCACGGTTCGTAAGTGCACACCTCCATGTGCATACCTCCCTAGTCCAATACGCTTCCACTCCCCCTCCATCTTCGGCCCCTAGAGGATACTTCACTATCCAACCAGGCCCTTGATCTTCCCCCTTCGAGCCATTAAGCCCACTCCATTCTTTGGTTCCCGCCACTTTCGGCCGCCACTCCAAATACTGGCCCGAGGCACACGACCCACGCACAGGCCTAGAATACCATATTGTACGAAGTAAGGCCGTATGGATGTAAGTGAGTTCTCTCTCCAGGCCGTCACCACTCCTGTCAGCTACACTCGCCCCGGCAAGTCTCTCATCCTCTCATCCTATCCCCTCCGCAAATCCCCCTACCATTCCTTTCCCTATCCCCTCAATCTCTTTCCCCATTGGTGCCCGCAGCCTCCTTCCTCCTCCTCCCCACCATCCCATCAATGCACAATTAAGTGAACCCCCAATTGCCCGGAGAGTAGACCCTTACCACAGGGCTCCTCGAACCAACAGCCACTGCTCCAGCCGACTGCGGATCCGGGCGCCAGCGGGCCAGCCATCCAGGAACAGAAGCCGTGCGTCGACGATCTGGACCACCAGCTGCACTTAAAGGGCCTAATATCCCCCGCGCATCGCGCCTGCACTCCAACTCTCCCTAACGCCTCTCGATCCGATCATAGTTGCATGCCGTGCCTCTTCGAAACGAAACGCTCCCCGAAAACAGACACAGCAGAATAGAATAGGACAGGGCCCCATGCCCGTTCCGCAAGCATGAGGTTCCCGCCGCCCGAGGTCATGGCGACCTGGCCAAAGCCGAATTATATCGATCCTGTGCGCCGTGGCAACGAGAGTATTATTATCCAGGCCGTCCTGGTGGCGCTGGTGACCCTGTTTGTGTCGATTAGGTTATATGCGAGGTTAGCGATTACGAAGGCAGGGATTGGGTTGGATGATGTGATTATTGTTATTTCCGCGGTATGTTTTGTTCAGATCGCCTTGCTCTTTTTGAGACAGGTGCGGGGTTGACTTGGTGGTATAAAGACTAATGAGATATAGATTGTTGGGCTGGGCCTGACGGCGGGGGTTATACTCGCGATACATAATTATGGATGGGATATACACGTGTGGGATCTTCCTCCGAAGGATAGCATTACGAGTCGAAAGGTATGTGCCGTCAACTGCACAGGTCCTCATCTAGTATCCTACATCGACTAACAACATCACAGGTCAGCTGGGCAAGCATGCTCCTCTACCTCACCTCCTCCTCCCTCACCAAAATCTCCATCCTCGTCTTTTACCTTCGCATTCTGGTCGAGAAGAAGGACAAGCTCATCACCAAAATCACCCTCGGCGCTATGATAATCTATTACGTCGTCTTTCTTATCGTTCTCTTCGCCCAGTGCCGGTTTGTCAAACCCCTCCCCCAGCCAAACAACCACCTCTAACACATCCTAGCCCCCTACCATACTACTGGGAAATTCTCATTCCCGGTGCCAAGGGCACCTGTTTGGATGAGGGGGTGCACATGGTCACCGCCGGCGTTCTCAACGTCATCTTCGACCTCATCATCTTCGCCATCCCCCTCCGCTCCCTCTTCACACTCAAAATCCGCACCACCCAAAAGCTACAAGTTATCTCCCTCTTCTCCGCCGGCCTGATCGTCATCGCCGCCGCCTCCATCCGGCTGTACTACAACGTCGTCGTCTTCCTCCAAACCTACGATGTGAGTTGGTACGGCTACGTTGCTTGGCTCTGGGCAGCTGTCGAAGTGCACGTCAGCATCATCTGCGCGTGCGTGCCTAGCTGCCGCGCGTTCTTCGCGAGTTGGACGGTGAGGGGTTCGAGTAAGAATCGCAGCGGCCAAGGAACCTATCCTAGCAAGCCTGGAGGAAGGAGTTTTAATAATCTGGATGCGGAGGAGGACGCGAGGTTGACGAGCGTCAAGATGGGGAGTATGGCGAGGGTGGAGGCGGGGAGTGTGAAGAGTGGTGTTAGTGGGGAGAGCGAGGAGACGAGGGAGGGTGTGAGAGTGCAGATGGAGGTGCTGCAATATCATGAGGGAGTGGGGGATAAGAGGGGCGGTGTGATGGTGTAGACATATTAGGGGGATAAAAATAATTTCTATTTATGAGGTTGGGATTGGAGTAAGTAATAGATGAAATAGACGCCATAGAATTTAGATAAAGGGCCGCAAGGTAGAAATCTACGAATTGTACAGTACTGTACAGAAAACAAAAGCACTCGTTCTCCCTCGCAGTGACAGTGAGTGGGTGCCCCCGTAGCCATCGCCCCTGTCCAGGCCGTTCTAGCTGCAGGAATGCAAATGCACCCCCTATACTGTTAACTTGACATCATACTCCCAGCTGTGGTTGCCGCTATACTTCTCTTGCCGACGTGTCCGCGATGATCCTCGGCGGCAAATTGCTAATCGGGGATCAGCGGCCATGAGTGGATTCGCGGCACTGAGTCCCGATCGGTGAAGCTTCTACGATGCAGCTAGTACCCTTACGAGATAGAGAGGGCGTGTTGTTGAGGGGCTAATGCGATAGGCGGTATTATTCCGTGGGCAGAAGGCTTACTGTAAGGCTTTTTTCTCTAGTTCGGGGAATAACAAACTTTATCATACCTGAGGCCTATCTGAGGCCTTTTCTACCATACATCGCTGGTTTTTGAGGCTGACATTTTATTGATGTGGGGGTGTTTCCAAACCCCCCTCTGATTGGCCGCGCCATCTCGCGCGTTGCTTCCCAAAGCGGTTTAAACCCTGCTCTCTCAGCCTTGCGCTGAACGGCCGCGCAAGGCCAGCTCGAGTAATGGCGTATCCACGGCTTCAAAATGGCACAGAAAAACAGTGAGTCAATGGGCCAAGCCTCGTTGACATTGGCTCGCGATCCTAGGTGAGATGATATATTTTGAGGCGTCTCGCGGAATGGTCCTCTTTAAAGCGATTCTTCGTCCGCCATCTCTTCGATACAACCATCTTTCATAGCTACCTCTGTTACTATCACATACCAGCATACCGCTACAGCGCTATACGAAGCAAGATCTACTCTATCTAGATCGCTCTTTCTGAAATTACCACAATGGTTGGCGTCCCAGGCCGCTCAAAGGGTTGCAATACCTGCCGCAAGAGGAGAATAGCTGTTTGTCCCCCTCTATCTGTCCCAATTGGAGTCTCGTCTATGCAAGCCGGCGCTAACATGTGTGTATAGTGCAGTCTCGACACCCCGGCCTGCAAGCAATGTATCAAATCGAACCGCGAATGTGGCGGCTACCAGCGCGAGCGGTTGTGGGTGCCGAATAACCAGGTCAAGCTCGAGGGCGGGGTTGCGCTTGGTGCTTCCACCCCAACAGCAGCAGGGACATTGCCTACTAAAACTGCAGGGAAGGCGCCCAAGGATGCCACAGTAGCGCTTGTATGGACAGGTACTCCTAATAAACTACACAATGGCAAGGTAGTGTCGCCTACACCTCGTCTAGGGCGGATGGTAGACTCGTACCGGCCGTTCCAGCAGCAGCTACTAGGCGAGTTTATGCACGCCTTCATCCCGCACTATGGGACGCCCGCGGCGAAAGAGGACTCAACGTGGCTATTATGCGTGCCGGAGATGGTTGGCACCGCGCCAGCGCTCGAGGCGGCGCTAATGGCGCTGAGTACTTCACAGTTGGGGCGGACGCACGATTGTATGGAGCTGGTGCATGAGAGTCGGCGGTTGTACTGTGTTAGTCTCCGGGAACTGGGGAGGGCGCTGAAAGATGAGAGGGTGTATCAGAATGAGACGCTGGCGGCGTGTGTGGCGCTTGCGTTGTATGAGGTGGTGGAGTGTCCGGCGGAGAGTGATAAGGGGTTGGTGACGCATTCGGATGGGTGTATGCGGTTGATTGAGGCGAGGGGCCCGGAGGCGCATAAGGGGGATGTGGGACACATGCTCTTCCTGTCGTGTCGGTACAGCTCGGTACATACTTCCCTGCATCCCCTCTCCCTATCATGAAGGCCGAGCTAACCCTGTGCGCAGCTAATGCAAGCCATCCCCCGGAACCGCGCGACCTTCATGAGCGACCCAGAGTGGCTGGAGGCACCATGGAAGGGCAGGACCAAGTCTCTAACCGACAAATTCATGGACGTATTCCTGCTAGGTCCCACCATCTTGGAAGCCGCGCAATCCATCGGCGACCTCAAGACTCCCTCCTCCCTCCTCGCCTGCCTCGCCGTCATCGACTCCTGCTGGCGCGCCGACGCAGCCATGCGCGCCCTCTACGCCGAGCTCGAAGCCAGCGTCGACGGCCCGCTCTTCTGGCCCGAGCTCTCCACGCTCGATAACCCCGCTGACGACGCCGAGACGGGGAAGCTGTTCCCGGTCGCGTTTCACTTTGTCAATTTCCGCGTCGCCAAGATTTGTGAGCTGTACTGGGCTATGTGCATCATATTGTGGGGCGGGCTGTTCCATCTCTACCATGCGGTGGCGCTTATGGAGCCGCTCACGCCCGATGAGGATGAGTGCGCTTGCACCACCCCTGTTCACGTATGTCCCCGCGGCTTCAACATTGCGGACCTCCCGCCGCTGCAGGACCGCGACGTCATGACGGCGGTTCGTAATATCTGCCAGTCGTTCGAGTACTGCGTGCAGCCCGACAACCGGCTTCTGGGGGCATCGAGCATCGCGTTCCCGCTGCAAGTGGTGATATCGACGCTGAGGGAGTTTCCGGGGAGGGAGAGGGAGATTTGGTGGTGTGCGTCGGCGCTGGATGTGATTGATCGTAAGGGGTTTCGGATTTTGAAGTTTGCTAAGGCGTGATAACAGGGGTGGGGTTAGGGAGGTCAGGTTTGTTGGTGTTTGAAGATAGGGGATTGGGGGCGGGGGCGCGTAAATTGGGGGGAAATTGCGAGGCAGTTGGGTGCTATGTTTGAGGATCTGAGGATCTAGGCAGTCGACGGCGATATGGGGTAGGCGGGTAAATGCAAGGCTCTTCCCTCGCGTGGGTTTGTATGATGGCGTTTTGGAGATAAGCAATTGATATAATCCCATGTAGTTATGATCGCTAAGTTATGGTTAATCAGACAAGGGTAGTTTTGTTAGATGGTCTAAGTCGTTGCGGTTTGATGGAAGTGATAAATTAGAGGGCGGTCGTGCGAGTTGGTGGCTGCACTCCAGCCATACGGTTTAGTTCCATGGCTTATAGGTATTTCCCTACATGAGGATAATGGGCGAGTCTGTCCTCGATAGTGATGAGAAGGTATTTAAATGCTACTCATAGCCCCAGAATCGATGTTATCAATATACATACTAACACACAACTACGTCATCATCGTTGGTCGTTTCTTCCCTATAGTAGAGTGAGTCGTTTCTTCCGAATAGAGATAATAAATAAAACTCAATCGACAAAAGTTAGTCGTGATTATATCGGCCCGCATCTACCTCGGGTTGGTGAGGTTTAGGACGTGTTTAAGAGCATCATGGACGCCGACAACGGGGATCGCCAGAACGAGGCGGCCGGGCCGAAGGAAGTTTCATAGCCTACAGTGTTTCCTCGTGCCATTGTGTATCTGTAAAGATCATTCCTTGGATGTCTCTTTAAACTAAGCGTATAGTTGAAGTGTTTAGCTGTAAATTCTATCATCTAACGTGGGATTGGGGTTTGTTTATCTCACAACTCCATTGATTCGAGGCGTTCTGTGCTGTCGATGTCAGGATTTATTTTATAGCTGCCGGACCTCGCACATGATCGGTTGTTGGTCCAATTGGCCGATTAGCCTCGGGTGTTGGCACGGACACCCATAACGCCGGCAATAGCCACAAAACCACCGCAATGCCCCAAGCCAACCCCGTAGCGGCCAGAATCGTCTCATAAATTCCTTTCGGCGGCCACTCCCTCTTACATCACCATATTCTCCCAAAATACGACGGCTCAGCCATAAACTGCACCATAGCCTCTCAATTGCCTATTTCGGAGATATCTGTCTTGTTTGGCAGCAGGACAATGTCGGCGATCAACAGAACTCTGCGAGCTGCATCTGTCCAGTCCATCCGCTTACCGACTAGAGCCGTCCGTGCTCAGGCTCTCAACCGCATCAACTTCACCAACCCCGCCATTCGCACCTCTGCCGCCCTCAGAACCAGCAGCTTCTCCACGATGTCTAAACTTCAATCTGGTGCTCCCCCGGCGCCGGTCGCAAGAGAGTACGACCCAGAGATCAAGGATATCGCTTCTTTCGTCCACAACACCCCGATTGACTCGGATCTCGCTGTATGTTGTTACCCCCCGAAGGATTCTCCCCAGCTAACACAAACCTCAGTTCGACACCGCACGATTCGTCTTCCTCGACACTCTAGGATGTGGTCTTGAGGGTCTCAGGTTCAAGGAGTGCACCAAGCTCCTTGGCCCAATCGTTGAGGGCACCGTTGTCCCCAACGGCCCCAAGGTTCCCGGTACAAACTTCCAGCTTGACCCCGTCAACGCTGCGTTCAACATCGGTGCCATGGTCAGATGGTTAGATTACAACGACTGCTGGTTGGCCGCTGAGTGGGGTCACCCATCTGACAACCTGGGTGCCATCCTCGCTGTCGCCGACTGGATTTCCCGCACCAACCGTGCCGGTGGAAACCTTGGCAACGGCAAGATCATCACCGTCAAGGAGGTTCTCGAGGCCATGATCAAGGCCCACGAGATCCAGGGCTGCCTGGCTCTCCTCAACTCCTACAACAAGGTCGGTCTTGACCACGTTGTCCTCGTCAAGGTCGCCTCCACCGCCGTCATCTCCAAGCTCCTCGGCCTGTCCGAGAAGCAGACCGCCGACGCTGTCTCCCAGGCCTGGGTTGACGGACAGTCCCTCCGCACCTACAGACACTCCCCCAACACCATGTCCCGCAAGTCGTGGGCTGCCGGTGACGCTTGCCAGCGTGCCGTCAACCTCGTCCTCAAGGTCGCCAAGGGCGAGCCCGGTGTCCCAACCGTCCTCTCCGCACCAGTGTGGGGATTCTACGATGTCCTCTTCAAGGGCAAGAAGTTCGAGTTCCAGCGCCCATACGGCAGCTACGTTATGGAGAACGTCCTGTTCAAGGTCTCCTACCCTGGTAAGTCAAGATTTTCCACCGCTCAACATTTTCAGTGACTAACCCGATGATAGCCGAATTCCACTCGCAGACCGCGATTGAGGCCGCCAAGGCTGTCTACCACAAGCTCGAGGCGATGGGCAAGTCCGCCGCCGACATCAAGGAGATCACCTGCCGCACCCACGAGGCATGCATCCGCATCATCGACAAACAGTTCAAGCCCATGGACAACTTCGCCGACCGTGACCACTGCATCCAGTACATGGCCTCGGTCATGCTTGTCTACGGACGCCTCGAGGCCACCGACTACACTGACGGTGGAGAGGCCGCCACCTCGCCGCTCGTCGAGAGCCTCCGCCAGAAGATCAAGTGCGTGGAGGACGAGCAGTTCACCCGCGATTACCATGACGAGAAGCTGCGCACCATCCCCAACGCGCTTACCGTCACCCTTAACGACGGCACTGTCTTTGACGAGATCGTTGTTGAGGCGCCGCTCGGACACAGGATCAGGAGAGAGGAGGCCAAGCCGGTCATCCTCGAGAAGTACAAGAGGCATCTTGGCCCGCATTTCGATGCCGCGAGGGTTAAGGAGCTTGTCGATCTCGGAAACGACCGCAAGAAGCTGGAGAGCATGGCTATTGATGAGTATGTTGACTTGTACACCGTCAAGGACAGCAAGTTTGTGTAAATTGAGAGTTGAGGTGTGTTAGATTTAGAAGGGAGCTTTGCTTTGGATGAAAAAGTTCATTGAAATGCGTAGATTGTAGCTGGTAGGTATGCCATTTACTATAAATATCGAACTACATACCAGAAATCCATGCCGCTACTTTATTACCATCGTGATCGTCGTGCCCGTAATATTCTCCCATACTCGTTGTTCACCAAGAAGGTACAAAGGAGAGCAATGGCGATGAACGCATACCCGCTCATACCCGCCTCGCCTCACTGACCCACCAAAGCTCAACATATCCACCAAAGCCCCAACCACTCGAAGACCTCCAAAAGGTCTCAAAACTGTGCAAAAAAAAATCCCAAAGTCTCTGTTAATCATAATTAGTCTTTACAATACGCGACCTTAAGCGACAAAAAAAACCCCAAAAAATATAACCACTGAAATGCACGCCCCACCAGGGTCTCGAACCCTGAACCTTGGGCTTGTCTTTTAGCTGACGATGAATCATCTGCATAAAAGGCCCACGCGCTAACCAATTGTGCCAGCAGGGCTGGTGGTTGTTGTGGGGGACTGGCGAAATATGCATTATGTAGCGATCAGGTATTCTGGAACAGCTAAGACGTGTAGGGGATTGGGAAGGTTTTTAAAGATGAGAGTGGTCTGGGGGGGGAAAATAGAGGGCTAGTAAATATTTATTCGAGGGAAGGAACCATTTGCGTGGCTAGTGGATCGTATTGAGTCGTTCCTTCCGTGGTTGTTTTTGCGGGTACATTAATTTATAAGAGTCATACTATATTTTCGTGCACCTCCCACATTTATCACAAATGAAGATTTCAAAATACTTCAAAATTATAACGGGGTGTCATTTAGGAGACTAAGAAAGGGCCTGGTCCATCTAAATCCCAATGCATACTCCATCATCCCAGGTCCGCTTACGCGATGAAACCAGCTAAAATGCAGCAAATCAAAATATAAGACCGATATATAAATCATTCCGAAATTGCTTCCCTCTCGTAATGCTGCAGATATTGCTTCTTAACCTGGCGCAGTACCCCCAAGGTAACATGCAAATCATACCCCTCCCCCCACTTCATAATCCCCAGGATCGGAATCAGCTTGTGCTTCCCGGTCTTGATGTACTGATGCATATACAGCACCGCATTGCCCATATCATATGGTCTCCCGACGCCGCTTGACAGACGGTCCACGCATACCATAAACGCATAACTCCACCGCGGCGCCAATACCGTCAGTCCCTCGCTGCAGTACACAATGTCGTTCTGCTGCTTGGAGAGTTCGAAGATGTCGCGCGCCACCTCGGGGCGCATATCCTTCGCGCTCTGGCCGCCGAACCAGCCCTCGCCTAGTTGGACGGGGCCTCGCGATTTAGCGTAGGATGCAGCGCTGGCGAGCAACCTGCGCTGGGCGGTGGTGAGCGTAGATCCTATCACGTCGACGTCGGTGGTCGTGGGCCAGGCGCCGAGGAAGAACGCGGACACCACCCCGCCGACGGCGATGACGGTCAGGTCGGCGTTGTTGTCGTAAAAGTACCGCGCCATCAACCCGAGTCCATGGTCGATGGCTCTCCGGTCCAGGACGCAGCAGCCGGCTGGGATGGGGACATTACTAGAATCAAGAGGCTGCCTGGGCGGCTCTGACTTAGGCACCTCCTTTGCACTGAGTGTACGAGAAGGCGCCTCGGACAGGTCGGGTGTCGAAGGCCATTGGGGACGCTCCATTTGAGGTTGGGAGATTGTCCTGTGGTGATTGCCTGTTGCTGCGCTAAGTTCAGACCTCTTATTCCTGTAGGGGTTCGTATCCACGCGGGGTGGAGTTGTGATAATGCGTGGGATGGGCCTGGATTGTTGTAGGCTCGTCGCAGACAGTTCATAATGTTTGGAATTTAGCTGTGACTGGCTCGCAGCATTTTGTTTCGGGGTATATGGCGGAGTGTCGGGGTGTGTAGTGGTTCGAGATTGTGGATTAGACACTGCTTTTCGGAGACTTGTTCGTATCTGTTCAGCACTGACTGCGGGCTCTTGTTGTCCGACAGCCGGCCTCATCAGATCGACTATGATCTGGCGATAAGTCTCGAGTTTCAGATTCAGGGCCGCTATCTGTTCCGGGTCGGTGGGCTCTCGTGTAGTTACTAGCAACCCTTGGGATGACGGGGGAAGAGGCGATGGTTGTCTTGCATTTGTGAGAGTACCGTAGGGTAGCTGCTGTTGGCGAGTTGATGGTTGTCTTGCATTCGAGGGAGTATCGTAGGGCAGCTGCTGTTGACGCGGCGATGGTTGTCTTGCATCTGTGGGATTATCGTAGGGCAGCTGTTGTTGATGAGGCGATGGCTGTCTTGCATTGGAGGGATTATCGTAGGGCAGCTGCTCTTGACGAGTTGATGGTTGTCTTGCATTGGAGGGATTATCGTAGGGCAGCTGCTCTTGACGAGGCGATGGTTGTCTTGGATTTGAGGGATTATCGTACGGCAGGTGCTGTTGGCGAGTTGATGGTTGTCTTTGAGTTGGGGCCATACTGTAAGACGGCAGCTGTTGGCGACTCGACAGTTGTCGTTGTGTTGTCGGCTCACTTGGCTGCTCGTAGGACGACTGTTGTTGACGACCCCAAGGTTGTTGGGCGGTGGAATTCAGCCGTGGTGTCGTCACACCTTGGTCAGTAGCTGTTGTATTCATCCGGAGAGTTGCCGTAAGAAGTGGAGGAGTCGGCATGAACTGTAATTGCGCCATCTCAGGCTGTTTGCGCCTTCGACCAGTTGCCACAGGCTCGGTGAGACCCGGGGGCGCGATTGAAGACTGCTGATGTGTCTGAGCAGATTGTCGGGCGGCTGTCATGGGCGGGTGAAGTCTCGTCCTTGGCTGCTCCGCTGTAGTAACGGTAATTTTTGGGATAGACTGCGTGATAGATGTCTTCTCTCCGTATCTACAACAGAAACCCGTCGTAGATGCCGCGTCTTTGTCGTCAACGCAATAGAAAATCCCTACCGTGGAGAATGAAGAGCAATCGTATCCGAGGAGCCAACGCATTGACAGCTAACAATGAGAATGGCTCGATGCTGCATCCCAGCCTCAACACCAAACTGTAACGGAATAGAAAAGGTGAGAGCGGCTTCAGCAGCCTCGCCACACAAACTCGCAGCGGAATAGAAATATGGGAGTAGATAGTAACTATCATGACTTAAGAAAGGAAGACAATTCCGTCCCTCGACTTACATACCCACAGATTCATATACACCGATCATCGTGAAGGCACCTATGCATGTTGGACTTCCAACAACGCCAAATGCAGGCAGACTGTCCAGAAACCCTCAGCCTTCCCGTCATGGCAGACTTTACGGCGTCAAACCCTACATGACGGCCGCTATGACTCGTCTATTCCAACATCTGCCGTGCATACCGTTTCACCACCGAGCCGGGCGCATAAACGGGGGACGAATAAATGGGGAAAGCCTGGGTTGTGGACGGGGTGGTGGTTGTTTAAGCGCTCCCGAAAAATGAGGTTGCATGAGCCACAACCTCGGGTTTACGCGCCCTCGACGCGTCGCCAATCGTTTATTTTCACTTGCAACCAACATAAGCCTCGCCACTACTCGCGCGGCCTAAAAGTCAACAATAGGACGATTTGGAGCTGGGAATCGATGTCAGCACTTATCTTGTTTTTCTGGGCCGGGAATCAAAGGAATGAATGCTATTTCTTCTATATCTGTATCTATATCTATATCCATGTCTACGTCTACGTCTATTTTCCCTCAATATCGCCTGCTCTTGAAGTAACCATCACCATAATGTCCCAGTATCTCCTCCCCATGCTTGATCTCCTTGGTCGTCAGAACCATCACCCTCAATCTGTTCAGTATCCGTACAATAGTAAATTCAACGTTCTGCTTGTCTTCATCCTTAGTATGATTGATAAACCTCGTCCAGTTCCCACACAGCCGCGCCGAGATAGCAGCGATATTTCTGTCGTATACTGGGTCATATAACACGAATTGGTAGGTGTTGTCGCAAATCTCAGAATGAGGATCGTAATCAGCATTAGGCACCAAGATCCCCGTGTACTCACCTATCAGGACATTACGAGCAAATGCTTGCAGGGACCGCACCCCGCGGTTCACGACGTTCGGCTGATTCGGGAACGGGGGATACTCAACTATCTGGATCAACGCACCTTTCCACGAATGCATTATGTCGTAGCATAGGCAACCAGTAAATATGTTATGCCAGTCTTCTTCCCCGGAGAAGGGGAGGCCGCATTTCGAGCAGCGGAGAGGCTCGCGGTATACGCCGTCTATGTCCGGGGCATCGCAGACTTGGGGGTGGCATGGCCAGGTTTGCCATGGCCACTCGGGCGTAGGGGCGTATTGGCGGAAGAGATCAGGGTCATAGGTGCACTCTTCGATGTCTATAACTTGGAGGTCTGAGGGCTGGGTATCGTTGTAGCTCGGGGCTAGGATGGGAACTATCGCGCCTGTCACCGATAGATAGTACGTGTCTGGGCCATGGGCGTTAAGATCCTGGTGCAAGACATCATCGCTGATGGAGTTGGGAGGTTGATGATAAAATCCCAAAACATGATCGGTGAAGGCGCTCAAAAGAACCCCTGAGTTCCGGCGGTATAAGCCAGGGATCAACTCCCTGACGGCTCGAAGCCAGGGCACGCCCCGCGAGCGCGCGAAAAACTCGATGCTTGATTTGTTCGCTGCCAAGTGCCCAACGAGTAATGTCCAGAGATCGTCAACAGCGTACTGGACTGCTTCGATGAAGGCCGGTGATATCGAAAGAATGGCCACGAATACTAGTTTGCCCCTTTGAGGACCGGGGATTGCAGAGAAGAGGATGCTAATGCGCTCACGCATGTCCTTGTACCAGCGGACCGCGGGAACTAACCTTCGCTCAGGAGCAACAATGAATGTAAAACGCTTAGAATGGTAGTCTCGATATATTTCCTCCAACAGATGCTGTGCCAGACAACTGGTGGTGCCATCAGAGTACTCCTCCAGCATCGGGATTATCACTGGCTGCGGTTCGCCCGTTGGCCATCCGGCCAGTGGCGCTGGATTGGCCATGATCAGCGGTTGATAGAGACAGAGGAGGACGTGGAATAGAGTGGCAGGTGCCGAAATAGACTGCAAGAGAACCAGGAGATAAAAATGTATACTGCACAGCAGTAAAAGCTAACAAACAGTGTCGTATGGTGTTGGTGAGAAATGTTTTTAAATGCGAATGGTGCTGCTGAGATGATAACGGTCATGTTGATAGCGGGGGTATTTATGCAAAAATGGCACAAAGGTTATTATCTGAGACTCAGAACAGTGAAGAAATACAAAGCTTCTTTGAAGAATTATAACTTCCAAAACCTAGACAGCATTATTATTGTTCATCGATACAAGGAAAGAAGGAAATATCACCGAAGCAAGCCCTATAAAGGCCCAGGACAGTAGATCTATGTTATTTGGATAAAGCAAAACAAGGAAAGCCAAGAATCAAGCAAAGAATCAAAGAATGTTTTGCATTCTTGCTAAAAATAATCTCGAAGAACAAGAACTGAAATGGATTGTCCAAGGACAATGGGAACTGACCCAGCCCCAAGTGAAACCGAATAATGCAAAGAGACAAATGAAAAGATCAAAGGATTCATGTTCACGAGGAAAGAACCTCGTTACTGGGTGTTACTGCCGCCGCGCACCTGAAGCATGGATTGTACGAATGACGAAGGTGAAGATGCGCGTTGACCGGGAGCTTGCCTTGTGATCTTCAGCCTCGTCTGGGACGACGCGACAAGGCTGATTATCTCGGCAGCGGATAAGGAGTATAGAGATTAAAGCCTTCCGCCAAACAACCGAGCTCAAACCAAACACGTCGTGACAACAACACAACAGCGACTGAGCTAAGTGACTGGGATGAGACAGGCGTAGCCGACGTCCCAATTTCACATTCTGAGCACTTCTTAATCTGGAGATATTGGACCGACTACGTGGGACACACAATGGTAACGAAGAACTTCGCAAAAGGGCTCGCCCCCCTGCGCCTCCAGCTCCAAGGCAAACCGACTGGATATGGACAGCATGCACGACATCTCATCTATTCGTCATCCTCACCAATACATCGAACAATCCAATTTTCGCTCTCCCAATACAGACAATACTCAACTCCACCCTCTCAAACCCCCGAGGCGCCAACCCCCCGTCACAACGACCTCCGCTCCCAACTAAATGCCTCCACACCACCACCACGACAGTCCGCACACTCACCGCCCCCTCCTCGCGACCAACGACAATCAATTCGCCGCCTCATCCTGGCCTCCGGCTTCCTCCTTCTGGGCCTCACGATAGGAAAGTTCAGCTCCGCGATGCTGGCGCCCCCTCCGCTCCCCAGTCCCGAGTCCCCCGAAGGCCAGAAGCTCTCCGCGGCCCTCCGCGCGGACGCCGAGGCGCTGCCGCTCGCTAAGTCGATGGCCGGGGAGGAATGGGAGTCGTGGGATGCATATACGACGCCTGGGGGGGACGGCCTCGAGAACAGGCTGACGAGCGGACCCTTGGCGGGATACGGGGGGATTGGGTACCAGCGGGTGTTCTACAACAAGACGACGGGGGAGTATGTTGTGCTCGCGTGGCTGGGACGGGGGCTATCGGGTTGGCCGGGGGTGGTGCATGGAGGCTTGTTGGCTACGCTGCTGGATGAGTGTCTGGCAAGGACAGGGATGAGGGGGTTGGACGGAGGCGTGGGGGTTACGGCGAGACTTGAGCTGGGATATAAAAGGCCTGTTAAGAGTGCAGGGTGGTGGGTGGTGAGGTCGTGGATGGAGGAAGGAGCAGATAATGGGAAGAGCAAGAGGAAGGCGTGGGTAAAGGGGAGGGTGGAGGATTTGGCAGGATCGGTGTACACGGAGGGTCGGGCGCTATATGTGGTGCCGAAGAAAGTGAAGCTGGCTGGCCTGGGAGATAAATTTTAGAAGAGGACTCTTGAGCCTCAGGTATCGTTACACCGGGCAGGTTTCCGTTTCGGGCCATCGCAAACGAGTCTTGTGCTCTGGGCGTCTGGCGCCTGTTGTCCCGTATTTCGGGTACGGTCAGTGGCTGCGGGGGAAGGGGTGCAAGGGGTGTTTGTATTCGGCTGCTCCGTGTCTTAGATCAATGATGGCCAGAATGCCGCCCTTCCAAAACAAGGCCTCAGCTGCGGAGGAACGAGAATATATTTTTGTTGGTGTATAACCAAACCAGCTCTGAACACCCTGAATACCCTGAACACTCCTCGCCAAACCTTCCCCAATCAAGCACGTTCGCAACCACCTCCGACGGCAATAGACAAGACGGGCAAGAACGTGACAAAGTGGCGCAAAGCTGAGGATCCGTGTCCCTGTCTTCTCGCGATCGTGGGGTTGGCTAGCCCGTTCTCATTCCGCTTATCCCAGCGCCGATCCTGTTTGTGCGAGCGTGTTCCGGGGTTTGGGTGCGTCGAAAACAATAACATCTTGTCTCTTTTCATATAATCCATTCTTCACGTGTCCCTTTTTGATCTCAATCACATTTCCACACTTCCCCCTCCGTGGAACGGTGGAGTCTGCTACGAGTAGTGTCGGCGGAGGCGCGCGGGAAGCCAATGGCAGGAAAGATAGGCGACCACGACTACTGCAGCCTGCGATCCCTGTCGCGCTGGAATGTGGGAATTTCCCTCCAACTAAGTAGGGAATAGAGGCGCCAGAGGGGCTCGAATTTTGACGCTACTGTACAGTTTTATGGGCGTTGTGGGCCGCGTGTGTTGGCGTATATCGTACGAGTATCGAAGAGTACTTCCGGATCGGATCCATATGTAGAAGAGATATGGATCCAGATTCACAGAATCACACAAGGCGGATGTGAAACTTCATTGTACAACTTCCTCGCTGTACCACATCGCGTATACATTGGACGTACAAAAGATTACCTGCTAATACAGAATTAATGCAGATACCCCTCATATCTCAGCGGCGGTGAAGAATTTCGTGGTTGAGAGGAGGTTCGTGGAATTACGAACCTCCAGGAATGACACTCCGAACAGTACAGCACAGTACATCCGGACACGCCAACACGCCAACTGAGACATACATTCTGACATACATCCTGACATACATACAGCCTAAGGTAACTGTGCATTTGTAGGGTCATCACGCCCCCGCGACGGCAATGGAAAAGCGCCGGGAGGCTCTATCTAGTCTAGCTGGGGGGATCCCGGATCTCATGGACCCAAGTCCTCGTTCCCGAAAGTGAACGCGCGCTCGGCCTCAACGCCATCGACAAACCAATGAGTGGGCAGATGCCCATAAACGCGCTAAGCTGCCTCGATGAACTCGATGGGCCACACATACTGCCATCATTGGACGCCTCGGAGTGATAATGTTCGGACTACAGAGGCTATTCTTTGTTGGATGGACCAGGAACTGGGCATCGCGATGCAGAAATCCGCTCTGTGCCTCTCCTCTCCACCACTGCCTTGCGCTTGCACATCCCGTCTCACTTGTTTCACAACTCCCGATCTCCTCTCCGTCCCTCCGTGCTCGCTTCTATCCTACTCCACTACCAAGTTTCCCCCACGCCCCCAGCTCCTAAATTGAACGGGATGCAGCCGTGGTGGTGATAGTTCGTGACAAGAGGCGCCAACAAGGAGATCTCCTTACCACCCCCATTCTTCGTGCCACTCCAACTGCGGCTGAAGCTCGTGGAGTCCACGTTTGGGCAGCGCCGGTGCGACGCTCCCTGAGCGCCGGGAATGGCGCACAGCGCTCATAGGCCGAGCGCGGTGCAGCTGGACCCCATCTAGCCCGCTTTTGCATTCCGCGGGCCCCTTGGGACGACTGGTGGCACCCTGTGTGACCGACGCCATTCTGCGGGCCCTTCCTTCGGGGCTAAGGAGCTTGCTCAAACTTATGTCATCGGCATGGCTAGATGCTATATAACAAGCTCATGGCTTGTCGGTGCTTGTGCCCTTAGTTGGGGCTAATGACAGCTCTAAGTCGACATCGCTACTGCCATGATTCCGCGAGTTCCTGACAGATTCAATCTTCTTCGACCTCCAATCCTATTGTTAGACGTGTGAGAGACACAAAGAACAATGGCGCCTCCAAATATTCTCATCTACCTCTTACGGAGGGATCTCCGCCTGGAAGACAACCCAATCTTCCATGCTGCGGCTACTGATGCCGCTAAAACATATACGCACCTCCTCCCCGTCTATGCTTTTCCGGCGCAGCAGATAGAAGTCTCTGGTTTTATCCCCAAAGACTCTGAAGAGAAGAGTCCATATCCCGAGGCACGATCCAGCATCGGCAAATTCTGGAGATGCGGGCCGCACCGCGCTAAATTCATCGCGGAGAGTGTTTGGGAGTTAAAGGAAGTCCTTGGAGATGTGGGAAGCGGACTAGAGGTAAGAGTCGGCATGTTGAGCGATGTTCTGAAAGATCTCCTAGCAGGCTTCAAATTTAATGGGAAAGGGGTAAATATCGCTGCTGTGTGGATGACTGCCGAAGAAGGAGTCGAGGAGAAACTTGACGAGAAAGATTGCAAGACAATTTGTGACGCGGCAGGTGTCGACTTCAAGCTGTGGAAGGATGAAAAGTACTTTGTAGATGAGTATGTCTCCCCTTGTACTGTGTGCTTTGCCAAACCCCATGCCATATTTGTGATGCTCATATGAACGATTCTAACCCAAACAGCGATGATGTCCCGTTCAAAGACATCAGTGAGCTTCCAGATGTTTTCACCACCTACCGAAAACTTGTTGAGCCACTCCTCAATGCGCCTCGGGCTCTCCTACCCACGCCGGCCAAAGGGACACTACCACCGTTACCTCCTATGTCAATAATTCCGCCTCAATCTCCACCATTCATTATACCAAACTCTTACGAAGACCTTGAATCATGTCTCCTCTCACCCGTATCCCAATCGCCTCTCCCCACATTCCCACTCCGCCCAAGCCCCATGCCACCATCCCCCACCCTCCACGGCGGATCCCAGGCCGCCCAATCCAGACTCCTTCACCTTCTCGAATCCGGCGCCATCACCACCTACAAAGACACGCGAAATGACCTCATGGGCGTAGACTACAGCATGCGCCTCTCTTCCTACCTCTCTCAAGGCTGCATCACAGCACGTCAAATACACGACTCTCTCGTCTTATTCGAATCTGGCGACTCCAAACTCCCCTCCTGTGCCTCCACTCCTGGCTTCGGCAAGGGCGAGACGGACGGCACGTCATCCATCCGGTACGAACTCCTCTGGCGCGACTACATGCGCCTCTCCACGCGAAAATACGGTGCACTCCTCTTCTCCATCGGTGGCTTCCGCCGCGACTTCTCCCAACCATGGACCACACCCTCGTCCGATCCCGCCAGCTCAGCAGCGCTCGCGCGCTTCCTCAACGGAACAACCGGTACAGGACTCATCGACGCGAGCCAGCGCGAGCTAGCACTCACGGGATACACATCTAGCCGCGCGCGGCAGAACGTCGCCAACTTCCTCGCGAAGCATCTCGAGCTAGACTGGCGCCTTGGCGCGGAGTGGTACGAGTACGCGCTCGAGGACTACGACGTTAGCAGCTGCTGGGGGAACTGGCAGTACGTGGCTGGTGTGGGCAACGATCCGCGCGGCGACGGCCGCAGCTTCAATCCAATTAAGCAGTCGTGGGATTACGACCCGAAGGGGGAGTATTGTCGCGCTTGGATCGTGGAATTGGGCGGGGTGGGTGAGGATGATGGCGGGTTGGAGCTTAGTCCGGGGGAGTGCTTTCAGGCGTGGACGATGTCGAAGGAGAGGCAGGTCTGTTTGGGGATTCAGGGGCTGGAGTGGGTGAGGATGCCGCTGAAACCGATTGAGTTCACGGTTGAGCGGAAGCAGAAGGGGGCGAGACGAGCAGATGGAGTAGAGGGACAAGGTTATAGAGGTGGTCGGGGTGTTGGCAGAGGAGGTTCGGTGATCCAGAACAGAGGACGTGGCGGTGGGTATGGTGGTGGTGGTGGACCGTACGGTGGCGGTGGGGCAGCATATGGTAGTGGTGGACCGTATGGCGGCGGTGGAGTGTACGGTGGTGCTGGCGGGTATGGCGGTGGTGGTCCATATGGGGTTGGCTACATTGCTTATAATACCCGCGGTGACTGGAACCCCCGCGGCAATGAGCCTCGGAGAGGCCCTTCCCTTCGCGGAAGGGGAGGCAATGGAGGCCGGTGGGGTCGCGGTGGATACGGACCTCGTATTAGAGGGGTAACTGACGCCCATCCGAACGGAGGTGTTGCTGATGCGGGAGTAGATGGACAGTCTACCACGGCTTGATTTTGGGCGAGCTGATGCGTGTCTCGCCGAGCATTGTTGTGTTCTTACTGCTTTTGATAAGGTTGGGGGGCTGCTACGGTAATAATGCAGGTCGTTGTTTGGATTTAGAGGTTAGGATGTTCCATTTCGCCGTTATTTACCTTTTACGGTTTCGATTTACCCAGGTCGTTTAGGATAAATCATCCCATATAATAAGAGTTATATAGGGTCTCGTAGTAGTTACCTTGATAGACTAGAAATGTTCCAGAAGTGATAAAAATAAAAGAGGATTCTCAGTCGTGTATTTGTACTTGGGAGCAGCTGAGTTTACTGTTTAAATTCCTATAAATGGTAATGAACAGATAGGTTACTGGTTTTGCAACCTCCAGAGCCAGTGATTCATTTTAATAGTCTAGTTGTTAGAAACTGTTGGAATTATTGTGGTTGATAATGACTGGAAGCAGCACGGTCCTTGTACAGACTTTTGGGCCGCATGAGCGATGGGGACACCAGCGCCAGCGGCGCATCTTCGGCAAGCGCCGATCGAGGTGACACCCGGCGGCTTACATAGTGAGCCAGAACCAGCCTCACTCATCATCCACGACAACCTGCCACGCTCTTAACTACCACAAAGAGGATTTCTAGAACTGGCATTTGGCCTTCACATAGACGAATCTTTTGCACCCCATCGCCTAGCCCTGTGCATTCGAACAGCCACCAATTACGAACAAATGACAGCATATCCCTCTCTACCCCACGGCCTCCAACGATAACCTTGACGCTAAACACAACGACACAATGGCTGCACCCTCCGGGCCCCCAACCTCAGGGAGCTATCCCATTTTCCTCAGCCCTGCCCTCCTCAACCAAGGCCTAAGCAACAAAGATCTCATCACAGCCGTCAAATGTACTGTCCCCCCTCTCCCTCCATTGACAGCCCCAGCTAACGCACACAGACTCCCCGCCCCCCTCGGCTCCCGCGACCTCCGCCCTCCTCAAACCCTCCACCTCCGACCAGCACAAATATAACTTGACCATGTCGACGGCAACATCTACCTCCTTCTACCACGGCCCACGCAGCTCCGGTGCCCCCAAGAAAGCCGCACGCTACGTGCTGGTCTGGGACGCCAGCCGTTCGGGATGGGAACTGCGGCCCGTCGACTCAGTATTTGAGATGGCATTTGTGCGGTCATCCGGGGTGGAGGGCGAGGAAGGGGGACCAGCGCAGGATGAGAGTCCCGTGAAGGCTGCGCCGAAGGGTCGGAGGAAAAGCGTGGTGGCCCCGAAGGAGGAGGTCAAGAGGCAGAAGACTGCGGGGAGGGGGAGGAGGGAGAGGAGCTTGAGTGAGAGCGAGAGTGATGATGGGTTGACGATTGAGTATCCTGGGGGGAGAGCGCCGACGAGGACGTTTGGGTTGGGGCTTGGGACACCGTTGGGGGGAAGGGAAGAGAGAACGGTTGAGCGTGTGGATGTAGATATGGATGAGGATGAAGATGCAGATGGGGATGGAGATGGGGATGTGGAGGCGCTGGACCTGGGGAGTCCGGCGCAGGGGGGGATGGAGGAAGATGAGAGTGAGGAGGAGAGGGAAGAGGAGGTTGATCTAGAGGCTGAGCTGGAAAGAGAGTTGGCGAAGGGAGGAGGGGAGAGTAGCGAGAGCGAGGAAGAATAGTGGGACTGTGGACAGGAGTATATGGGTGGCTTGAAAGGTTTGGCGTTTTAAAAATGTACGAGAAATACCATAGCTATATACGGGAACGAATAACACAGTGCACAATTATTTTCATTTGTCTGAGCTAGCTGTCACAACAAGATTGGCGCCCGAAACTCCACACCCAAAACCCCATTGAAAGACATGCCACAAGCCGTTTGAGGTAGCTGTCAGAACAAGATTAGCGCCCGAAACCCAAATGAAAGACAGGTTGAAAGCCTACCTTCTTCCCGTCTACTGCTTCTTCATTGGTTGGCTCCCGGAAGGTGCAGCCTCTCGGGTGTTTTCTTCCTCATCTGAATCGTCATATAGCTCCCCCAGCACCTTGAATGCTATCTCGGGCCCGGTAGATTTTGGGGACCGCATATCTATTTTCTCCCAGTTAGCTGGCTATAGACCATCATATAAGTTATTAGAAGGGTATGGGAACTCACTTGGCCATGGGTGCTTTTTCTCATACGCCTTGAACTCCTCGTCGTTCATGTTCAGCATCTTGTTCATGATGAGGTTACACTGTTCCTCGTGATCAGAAACGTCGGCAAACTCGTAATCAAACTCCTCGTCAGCATTTTCCGTCTCTGCGTCGTGGCGGACATGGTCCTTTTGGGTCCCTTTGGCCTCGTCTTCTTCGTCCTCGTCGTACATTTCCCTTAAATACTTAAATGCCACCTCGGGCCCGACAGCTCCTGGAGATGACATATCTATTTTTTTGCGGTTAGCGGGATATTTTCCTTTGTCTGAGCTAACAGAAAGGTATGGGAACTCACTTGGCGAAGGGTGCTTTTTCTTATACGCCTGATACTCCTCCTCGTCCATGTTCATCATCTTGTTCATTATGAGATCATACTGTTCCTCGGGATTAGACACGTCGGCAAACTCATAATCAGACTCTTCATCAGTCTTTCCCGTCTCTGCCTCGTGGCTGACATGGTCTTTTCGGGTCGCGTGACCACGGTCCTTTTGGGTCGCGCGGTTAGAATCCTTCTTTTTGGAATGGCCGGAATCATTTAGAGGCATGTTTTCCGCATCATTATCATTCGTTGGTGTAATGTTTTTGGAATCACTGCCACCACTAGGAGCAGCCGCCTCTTGCCCTGTATCAGGAGATGAAAGTGAGTTGATATCCGCCATCGAGCTTGGTTCGGACTAAGCAAGAGTGAGTGTTTGGTGAGAGAAAGAATATGTACGTCGATATAGTTTCGAAGAGGCTAGAAATATATCTGTCTAGAGGATAAGCTTTCTGCAGAGTTTGTGTGATTTCGAAATGATTCTACAAGCAGAGAGAGGTGAATATGGAGTAAGGAAAGATACAAAACTATGCTTAGGGGCGCAGGTCGAAAGTTATCATGTATGCCATGCCATTTCCATAGTGACTACTTGAGGAAGCTAATTTAGTATGCAGTACCTGCTTTAAAAGTTTAAGCTAGCACAGTCTAGCATATATCACGCCATGTAAAAGTCCAAAGACCGGCAGTGACTGTGTATAATTCAACCTCTAGAAAGCAAGTCCGTCGCTCCTTCCCTTGGTGAATATAGTCGATCGTTCCGTCCTCTAGAAAGCAACTCGGTCGTTCCTTCCTTTAGTAAACCAGTCAGTCGCTCCTTCCCCTAATAACTATAGTCTGTCGCTCTGTCCTCGGGAAGGCAAGCCGGTCGTTCCTTCCTTTGGTAAGTTAGTCGCCCCTTCCTTCCTTTGTGAAAGGCAGTTGCTCCTTCCCTTAGTAACTGTAGTCGGTCGTTCCTTCCTTACTTTGGTAAGTCAGTCGCTCCTTCCTTTGGCAAGTTGGTTGCTCATTCCTTTGGCATGTCAGGTCATTCTTTCACATTAAAGACGAGTAGCCCCTTCCTCTATTCCTACCGACTAGTCGTTCTTTCCACGTGAAATATTGCCATTGTTCTCCTCAAGGGTGTTATCAATGCAGTTGCGCAAAGTCCTCACTTCTTTCGAATCTCCGAATACTTCTCAAACTCGCACACCAGCGGCACATGGTCTCGTTCGTAGGCACACGCATCGGCTGTCGGGGGTCCAGCTCGTACAAATCTTCATTCATGGCCCTCTTCTATCCCATATATACAGTTGCCCCTTTGCCATCAGTCTCAGTCTCCTCCGCCACCACCAAGTTACGCCTCGGACTTCACAAGCCCAGTAACCTTATCCTCGATCTCCTTATCCGACAACCCAGCCAATAGCTCGCTCTTCTCCTTGCCGAAGTCTACAAATCCATTGTCAGCATACCGTTCTCATATATCTTTGCAGTGCGCCCTAGATATCCTTTTTCTCTATGGCTGATGTTGTACTAACCGTAGCGGGCGAAAACCTGTGGTTGTGTCCCTGCGGCCTCGCGGATCATGATTGGCGTGGACGGGTTGTTCTTCTTCATCGTGGGGTACGCGCGTGCGAGGAAAGATCTGTGAGTTTCATAGAATCAGCAAATGTCCTCAACTACCTGCATGCTTCTGCGGCTCGCATTCAATTGCATCCGGGGCGCAATGGGGTCCCCGAAAAACAACGGAGCTGGGACGAGGGGAGTCGCACCTCGTAGCATTGCTCGTCTCGCCAGTCTGGCACAGCAGGAATCGCACCTCCTTGAGGCCCTTGGTGAATGCGTATTTGCCCGACATGGTGATCAGTTGTATGCTTGAAGATTCGAGCTGGCGGTCTTGTTACCTCCAATTCCGAATCACGAAGCTGTTGATCCGACGTCGCCTAAACGTTGTTCCGCGCCGTGCACAAACACCCGATTTATGCAATATCGGCAACTGATTGGCGGATGCACAAGGATTATTTCCCCAAACTCTCCGCAATAGGCCGTTCAACATTCTTGTGAGTCGTCGGCCTCGCACCCCGAACTATCATCTACTCCACCTCATCGGCCTTATTGAAGCTTAACTGCACCGGCCTCGATACTCGCCTTCCCCTCCCTCCTCCGAAGAACGATCAAGTTGATAGAAGCGCCCTTGCTTCGACACTCCGTCACAATGGCAACTCTCTTCCGCACCGCCCGCCCGATCCTCAACAATGCCTCGAGGGCCCAATTCCAATCGGCCTTCGCCCGCAACACAGCCCGTGCTGGCCGCCGCTACCAGGGAACTTCCTCTGAGGCACAGGGAGCCGCGAAGGCGAGCTGGTTCAAGACTGCGTGGGACAGCCCGATCGGAGTTAAAACGGTGCATTTCTGGTAAGCCACGCGACCCAATAGGTTGAATTCATATACCGGCGTACAAGAAAGCTAACTCGCGAATAGGGCTCCGGTCATGAAGGTACACTTTCCCCATTACTTGGAATCTACGATTCCTCAAGCCCCTATCGATGCCTGTATAATTTGAGCACACAGCTAACTCGAACCAGTGGGCCCTCGTCCTTGCTGGTGTTTCTGACTTCGCACGCCCAGCAGAGTCCCTCTCTCTTACCCAGAACGCTGCCCTCACTTGCACCGGCGCAATCTGGACACGCTGGTGTTTGATCATCAAGCCCAAGAACATTCTGTACGTCCTCCCCCCACCCCTACCATATTCGTGCCGCTGCTAACCACCGTCTAGTCTTGCCACAGTCAACTTCTTCCTTGGATGCGTTGGTGCTATCCAGGTGACCCGTATCTTGATGTACCAGAACAGCCCCGAGGGAAAGGCAGCAGCGGCAGCTGAGAAGGCGAAGAAGGAGGAGACCCCAGAGCCAGTTGTGGTGAGTGCCTAGATCCGTCGATAGATGGTATTCAGTCTGGTATGGAGGGATTAGGATTGCGGAGATAAAGTGAGGCGTTAAGCCTGTTGGTGGAGGGGTGGGATGTCACACTGGATATAGAAGGCCGGCGAAGAAAACTACGGCCCGATGTGGAAAATGACACGAAGTGTCTGCGAGACATGGGGCATATTGGGGGGGGGGGGGTGCAATGAGTGTGGATTTAGACGTCCTGGCATCTAGAGATGTTCTATTACTTTCACGGTTTATATGCCAGAGTTAGACGAGGATGGAATTTCTTTCGGTCCGCTCTGATGTGCGTGTTGTTTGAAGAATATAATTCTGAGCGTGTATATAAATGGTATTGACTCCATGACTAGTTCCCTCGCCCTATTGAAGTGACGCTGATGCATCGGAGTTCCAGGATTGTGGAGGCCATCTCGGAAGCTATCAAGGCTGAACTTGATACCTGAGCCTTTACGGAACAGCTGACGTCCACAGCAACTATGGTTGAAATAATGGCTCTCAGTCACTGAGGGCTCCAACCAAATAAGCCAGTTCCTCAGAAATGGAGCTGAAGACATGAAGCCTATTATCTTAAATTTCTGATATCAACACCAAAACAACAAGACTTATCTTTCCAGACCCCTCAATCACATCGAAGATAGGCATTTAACTTGCCATAAATATCATATATGTGTGGCAGCCGTAAGGGCGCCTTATCATAGCTCGTTATAACCGTATGTACTCCGAGCAAACCCTATTAAAAAAGAAGAAAGGTATAGACAAACGCACAGCAAAGAAGTATATCAAACCCATTCACCCCCATTGTACACCAAACACGTCATCAATATACACCAAACCACAACCAAACACCATCACCATCACAAAACACTCAAAAGAAATTCCCACTCGGCATCGCCACAAACACCCCCGTCGCCACCGCCGTCCCCAGCACCGCCACCAACAACGCCTGCACAAACAACGTATCCTGGACCTCCCTCACCGCCGGCTCAACGACCTTAACCTGCCTCTCAAACACCCGTCTCAACAACCCCCTCTTCTTATACCGTCCCACCCACGGCGCGTCCCCAGCCCCCATCATAACGCTCAGCCCACTAGTCGTAACACTCATCCCATCCAACTCCGCCTTCCCCATCTCAACCTCCGCCTCGCTGTCCCCGAATAACTCCCATGGCCGCACCTGCCGCGCTCGCATTGCATGGAGGCAGACGCACAGTCCCTCTCTTGCCATACCGAACGTCGCAGCGCCAATAACCCACGGAATCGCAGCAAGGATCCTGTATCCCCTCGGTGCGCGGGACAGGGTGAGCAGCAGCGCCACCAGGGTACCGAGGAATAACAACGCAATACCGCCCCACCACGCGAAGGAGATGCGGGGGGGGTTTCCATTAGCGATGGCCCAGCGGATGAAGTTGGGATGGGATTGATTGCGGAGAGAGTCCTCGATGGCGGCGCGGGCGCGGATGAAAGCTGAGGGGTGGGTGGTGCGTTCTAGAGCTGCGAGGAGGGCGGCGCGGTCGCGGGAGGAGAGGTTGAGTTCGTGGGGGGAGGAGGGGAGGAGGTAGGTGCTTATTACGCGGGAGATTTCGGCGCGGAAGGGTTGTGTGGAGACTATGTGGTGTTAGTAGGGGGTTGGAGACGGGGAATGAATGGAAAGGGGAGGAGCGTACAGGGTGGGCGCATGCCTGTTTCGGCGAAGGCGGAGATGGCGAGGGTGCGGTTGGGTTTGGTGGGCGAGGGAGTCTTTTGGCCGGGGATGCGGACGTTGGACCAGGGGAGGGAGAAGACGGCGGGGCCGTCGGTGAGGTCTGAGTCTGAGGAGCGGGGGGTGCGGAAGGGGTCGTTGTCGAAGACGGTGCCTTTGAAGACTTCGTTGGCGAAGCTTCGGCGTTTGGGGACGGCGGGGAGGGGCATGGTGATTGGGGAGTTGCGTTCGGGGGAGACGTAGATGTATTGTGGGGAGAGCATTTTGGAGGACTCGGTGAGGTTGTTGAAGCGCTCGGTGTAGTCGTGTAGCCATAGGAAGAATTTCAGATTCTCGGCCGAGTACTCGACGTAGAGCATGTAGTCCATGAAATCGCGGAGTGTGCATGGCTGGAGTGGCATTAGTATGGTCGTACATCGACGAAATTGGCAGATGAAATAAATGAAATATTGCAAGAAACAAATCAGATACGCTGGTATCCGATGAAATTTGCTGCCACATGGAACATCACAACTGAGAAACGGGTACTCACAGGACAAGTCCCTCCCTTAACAATCTTATCAAAAGCTAATGCCGCCGGAATTCCCGAATTCTTTCCAGACCTCCCCGACCGAACAGACTCCTCCTTACCCTCACTCTCACCCGACTGCCTCGACGCATAGATCTCAGGCTCCACATACGCCGGGCGCCGATACGCAAGTGAGTAGACCATCCTGGCTCGTAGAACGTCGTCTTAGAGATGAAGCAATAGGATAAAAAAACCAATGAGCAAAACCGCAAAAGTTAAGCTGATAGAGACAGATAAGAGACAGATGCGAGCTTCCCCATTTCCAAAACCAAGCGACAGGAGAAACGGAGAGAGAACCCACCGTACTTATGTGCTAGAATCTGTCAGGAGGCGACCGACCACGGCACGAACGGGACAGATTCATCGCATTTTCCCAGCCATGTCATGCTACGACGCCTCTTCCTGCATCCCCGGCCTGGCACAAAGCCGACTAAAAAAGCAGGAAACAGGAAATAAAAACGCAGCATTAGAAGCTGGCTTGGCGGGAGAAGATGTGGAAGCCGCGGGATCGGCCCCTATCGACCCCTCATGCACTGTCTCTCTCCCCTCGCCATCGCATCTTTCCACTCCCTCCCCAATCCATCCATACCAAGCCCCCCAAAGAGGCCCGTGGCATATCCGTAGCTACCCCCATGCACCCGGGAGCTCTATCAAAGAGCCCCCCGCCCCCCTCTTTCCGTCTAGCAACCCTGCATCCCTGCCTCCTCACCGAAACAAAAACCAGGAATCTCACCTCTCTACTAACCCCCTCCCCTGCAGCGCGCATCAATCAACCCCAACCCCTCTCGCCCTCCCATCCGCATCCAGAACTCGCGGCTGCTGCACGCACCCCCATCGAGCATCTGGTCGCCCCACTACGCGCCAGAAGCGGACAATCGCTCGGCGCTAACGCTCCGTGCCGCGTGCCGCGCACGACCACCATGCCCTTATCGGGTGGTGGATGCACGTTCCCTGTCCCGATCCCCCGCGATGGGATATTTTTTCTGAGATCTGATGGGGGAGGTGGCGCGGGTTGGATCTACTGCGCGTACATGAGTAGTGGGTGGTGGTGGTATTCGTATCTGGGTTTTCGGCAATAGGGCGGATTGTGCCGGTGGTGGGATGTGTTGGCGTGGGGGAATCGGTAGCGGGCCGTGAGGGGGAGGTGATGGTGTTATTGCGTAAGGGATGGATTGAGGATGTTACACGTTCTTTCTGAGATGTGAAGTATTGATCCCCCGCTTCTGATGTTGCGGACAACTGAGCTGAGGTGAGTCGGGCGTTTCTGCGCGCTGGAGACAGGTTTTGCTGATCTGGGGTCCCGAGGTCTGCGACCTGACTTCTCTTTACGGCAGGTACGGTGAGGGTGGATGTGAGACGGAGATGCGCATAGCTATCTTGAGACCCCCGTGTTTCTCCAGTCGTCTGATCTCAACTCGAGTGATAGGGTCCAGCGGGTGTGAGCCCCTGAGGATCTGATTCAAGGATGGGATGAGATGATTGGGGTCTTGACGAGTTGGGATGACGGCAGACGAGGGAGTTGTAGGGATTCTACGAGGCCTCGTCCTTCTGGAGAGCTCTCACCGATACAATCCCAGACTGGGAACTGTTGACGCCGTCGTACACCACACCGCCCTGCTAAAACCAAGCTTCTGGCTTCAGCCATGGCTGGGCAATATCAAGTGGCTGGCCTCGTACAACACATGGCATGCCGATATACCTGCAGTTAATACCCGTCTCACTTAGCTGTAGCCGCATCAATGGATTAGGTTCCTGCAACGGTGAGACAAGGTTTGCCACCATCAAGCCACGCAGGGGGATCTCTGAGGTATCCTTATCGTATCGTGGTATGCGCACAACCTAGCCAGGCCCTTTATTTGAGTTGCAGATATGGATCATTGGGGTGTATGTGACCCCATTTTAACAAAGTCGTGCATTTATGTAACCTCCTTTTCACTTACTCCTGCATACCAGAGCACGGCACAACTACACAACCCAAACCATCCACCTGGGCCTTTGCATAATAAGGAGAAGGCAATACGATATACGACACACCACAGCCTCGCCCATATTTCCCTGGCCAAGTCGGAGGCTTAGTGAGCCACGTAAGACACAGTACCTGAATTGGCGTGTTGTTCAGCAAGCCACGATGAGATGATCTGAGCCGTATCCGTATAGCGAGGGCTTTGGTTTGAGTATATGCCATTATTGGAATAAGAAGTGCTGTGGATTTCCCCCCTTTTCCGCAGCTATACTCGAAGTGATCCCTTTTACCTTTTCCCTCATCCTCTGTCCTCCCTTCACCTCCATGTTTTAGTGGGTTTACCAATGCTTCGCACTGATCTCAACACTATCCACATCAACCCCATCTTTAAACCACCTCTCCTCCTCTGTGATTGTCACGTCGTTCGCGCTCATCATGCGCTTCTCCATGCGTCCATCAGGTGCAAAAGTCCAGTCTTCTAGGCCATAGGTGCGGAACCACTGCCCAGAGGTGTCATGGTGCTCATACCAGAACTGTACTGCGATCTGTGGGTTGTCAGTATTAGTTTTCTCATCGTCCCGTCCCCATTCCCCCCTTTCCCCACCAACTCAACCCACCTAACCCGCACAAGATGGGAGCCGGGGTGGGAGCCAGGGTAGACGGGATAAAACAAACCTTATTCCCCGCAAAAGCAAACAGTTCCTTCCTTAACCTATACCCGCTCTCAACGAACCATTTATGGGTCAGGAAGGCTTCGATCTCCTCGCGGCCTTGCAGGAAGCGGTCGCGGTTGCGCCAGATGGAGTCGGGTGTATAGGCGAGGGCGACGCGTTTTGGGTCTCTGGGTGGTGGGTGTTAGGGTCTGTTTTTAAGGCGGCGGAAGGGATAGATCGAGGAGGGAACGAACGAGGAAGGATGGGGATGAGAGGGAAGGAGCGAGCGGGGAAGCGGATAGGAGGAAAGAGCGAAAAACAAAGGGCGATGGGAAGGAACGATGGGGTTACTGGAAGCAAGGAACGAAAGAGAAGGAGCGATGGAGAAAAGTGATAATAAGGAAGGAGCAAGGGGGGGAGGAGGGAAGGAGGAACGAACGAAGGGAGACCAAACGAGGGAAGGAGGAAAGAGCGAGGGGGGAAGGAACGATGGGATGAGGAGTGAAGAAGAGAAAGACGGGGACAGACTTTGTGTTCCACGCTGCCTGGGCGGCTTTGACTTTCTGTTTCGCCGTCTCGAGAGTGAAGGGCGGGTAAGGGGGTCTCTGATCGGGGGAGAGGGTGGAGGTAGGCATGGTGCGTGCGGCGTTGATAATTGGCTGGGGAGTGAGGTTTCGGGAGCTGAAGAGTGAAGCCTTGGAGGGTGTATTGGAGGTAGCTTATTATATTTATATACGAGGAGTCTTAGGAAGGTTATCTAGGGTGAGGCTTTAGAGATATGTATGTGCTACAGCTTCCTCGGAGGAGGGGTCATGATTATTAGTCATTCATGCGTACTGAGGTAAGCTGAAGGATCGAAGAGTGTTTCGAAGGTGATGTACGCGTGGATCACTTCGCATTATCTCTTTGCCATTACGGCTTTGTTGATACTATCCAATACTCACATCCCATTTCTCTTCTCATATTCCCTTCTCACTTTTATTTCGCGTATAACATCCGCAATTCGGAGTCCTCAATAATATAGCTATAGCTCACCTATGACGTCAATTCCACACCGCGGGGTCAATCCTCACCGACACGCCGACCGCCCAACCAACCAGCCAACCACGGAACAAAGCTCGTTCTTTGCCGAAAGGATCCATCCCTTCCCCTCCCACCTCAACAAACCCCGCCAACAAACCCCGCGGGCCCAGCGAGCGAGCCATTGAAGAAAAGTGTCCCATACCCGTGGCTTTTAACAAGCTATAATTCCAAATAACCAACTCCCCTGTGCGCCATCTCCGGTGTTCGGTAAAGCTTCCGACAGGGACGGGGCAAGGATGGCGATAGTTGGTCTTACTGACCAAGAAGTTAGTGGTGGAAGTGGTAGGAGATAGACCGCGTCATGGGCCCAAGGAGGCGAGACCCCATTCTTGTTAGTTGGGCGGCTTTTGGTCGTATTCGCGATATCGGATGAGGGGGAGGGAGAAGGGGATTTATAAGTTTATAGAGGGTTTGTAAAGGTTCGATGGCCTGGGCCTGGTGGTGGAGCTGCTGTGGCGAGTGATTTATACTCTTTGTATGTTGTATGTGGTGAGGCGGTTGTTCTAGGTCGGTCGGGGAGGGTCCGGAGAGTTGGAGATGGCCGCGTCGGGGGTCACCGAAGGGTAGAGGGGTAGAGTCAGAGACTTAAGATCAAAGACACGATAAATGGAATAAGTTAAGCAGAAATATGAATTCCAGTATTGTAACTGTTACTGTGATGAGCTGTATGTAACTTACAGCGCAGTATGTGTGTCTAGTATGTATGTGACACCCTTTTAGGCAAGAGGAAGACAGGAACAGAGCAAATAGATCACCAAAGCCGGGTGTGTCCGTCCAAGTTAAGACAAGAAGTCTTACAAAGTATGCAACTATTGATTGTATAGTGCAAACACAATAAAAAAGGCCGCATTCAAAAGTCAAAAGAGATTAGAGATTCACACGTACATTACATATACATACATACGTATTTACTAGTAAAAGTCTCAGCTATTCAGACATTCAATCCCCCGCCAAGCACATCGTCATCATCACCACTCTATAAAAAACACAAATCAAACAATGACACCCCCCCACTACACCGCCCCACACCCAACCTTCTTCCACTTCGACCTCTATATATCACCCCACCGCCTCCTCTTCTTATCAACAACAACAACAACAACTTCACAAACTCCCAACTCAACCACAACATAACATAATACAACACAACACATTTCACACACTTCACACACTTCAACCAACCCTACCAAATCAATCAAGATGTCTGCTCCTCAAGTCGGAGATGCCCTCCCGGCCGATACCACCTTCTCTCACGTCCCGTACAGCCCTGAGAACGCTGATTTCAAGGCCTGTGGCATGCCAGTGCCATACAATGCTTCCAAGGGTATGTCTTGCTCCATCATTGCTTCATTGAATTCACCTTCACTTGATCCTGCCACCCACCACTCTCCCTCACTGGCCCCAATCTACCTTTCAAACCCCTCCCCCACTTCAGCTTCACCTCCATCACCCCTCCACCGATCTCGTAGCTAACACCTCCCCCCACAGAATGGGCCAACAAGAAAGTCGTCCTCTTCTCCGTCCCCGGCGCCTTCACCCCCACCTGCTCCGTCTCCCACCTCCCCGGCTACCAAGCCGCCCTCCCCGAGCTCAAGGCCAAGGGCGTCGACATCGTCGCCGTCGTCGCCTCCAACGACCCCTGGGTCATGTCTGCCTGGGCCAAGGCCTCGGGCGTCAAGGACGACAGCATCCTGTTCCTGAGCGATACCGATACCAAGCTTGCGTCGACCTGGGGATGGGCTGCCGGCGGACGCACTGGGCGTTGGGCGGTTGTGTTGGAGAATGGGAAGATCACTTATGCGGGGAAGGAGGAGGGACAGGGGGTTACTGTTAGTGGTGCCGAGGCGGTTCTTGCTAAGTTGTAGGTGGATGGTTGAGAGAGAGACATCAGCTTTGCATGGATTTCACAGAGTGTGGCATAACTTTCATGGAGAATTGCGGGAGATAGATGATACAGTGGTGGACAATTGAGTCTCCTTGAGAAGATTTCCAAAATAGAGAAACTCTGCTCTTCATTCTACTCGTTTAGTATGTGATCTATGAGGTTGTATCTTAACAAAAGAAGTGGTTTGTTGGCGATGTTTACGCCTTACCTCGACCCCGCACTGCACATTTATCCCGCCCACCACCAGTAGCTCGAGAACTCCCAATTACCCCCCAACCTTATCCCAGAACCCCAAATAAACCTATCAACCTTCAATCTCTCACCGCCATAACTGTTAGTCCCAATCCCAAGCTCTACGGGTAGTAGCGGTACACGGCGGGACAGGTAGGTTTGGAAACGTCACGGCCTTGGCACCCCGCCCCCGCCGACGCTGATCCTCCACCGACGCCGATTCTCCGGGGACAGGCGAATTCGAACAAACACAACGCAGCACAGGCACTATAAACAGCCAAATGGAGATTTCCAAAACAGCAAACCAAAAGTTAAGTCTTTCGCTCAGAATAGAGCTCATCGTCTCGCAGTCCAATCAATGTCGCGCGTTTCAGTTTCGGATGTTGGAAGGGGGGGGTTGGATGCTTGGTTGGGTTATAATGAAGCGACCGCCGAGATTCATCGTTTTTTCCTAACCGGGCATAGTAGTACATATTCAATCATGCTTGAAGAACAAGCACATACGACCATTGACCCAAGAGAACTAGAGATTTCTGCTAGAGATAGTCGCTGAATGGTTTGGTTCGAAAGCCAAGGGCTGAAGTCTACCTCAGCCCGAGTCTTTCCTTGGATTGCAAGACAAGAGCTGAAGCCTGCTATACCCTACCCTTTGCCTTGCTTCTGTTAATGGAAACTTGACTAATCATAAGGCATAGAGTGAGCCTATTACTGGGCATTTGATTCTTTTCGCAATGGTTGGTGTATACAGTCCCTTGCATGGCAAAGGACAGGGTATATGGTCCTTTTGCCGTAAATAAATATGATGGCTCTTTGGGACCAACACATTCTTCCAATTGACTACATCTCCTGAACACGAAAATCTCCTCCGTTGATAATACCCTCATCTCGTATCGCGGCAATGGAACAGCACGAAAACATCGTCAACAGCGTGGCTGCTGCAGTCAAAGGCTTCTCGGAACGGAGGGAATTATATCGCATCTTTCACGGCTCTAGTAACTCCACCCGTCCGCGCGTCTCGACCAACACCATCGATATCAGCTCCCTATTTAATGTCGTTTCCATTGACGAGAAGAAGCGCACAGCGCTTGTCGAACCCAATGTACCCATGGATCGCCTCGTTGAAGCAACTCTACCCTACGGCCTTGTCCCCCCAGTTGTCATGGAGTTCCCTGGCATCACTGCTTGTGGTGGCTTTTCCGGTACCTCAGGAGAGAGCAGCTCATTCCGCCACGGATTCTTCAACGACTCCATCATTGAAGTGGAGATGATACTAGGAGATGGCGAGATTGTCAAGGCATCGCACAGTGAACGACCAGATCTATTCCATGGTGCTGCTGGGGCGCTGGGAACCCTTGGCACCGTGACTCTCATGGAGCTGCGTCTTGTGGAAGCTAAGAAGTTTGTGAAAACGACGTATTTACGCCTCAATAGTGTCTCAGAGGCTATTGATCAAGTCCAAAAAGAGACCGGCGACTTGCAGAGCGACTATGTTGATGGGATCCTCTTTTCCAAGCATCACGGCGTCGTCATTACCGGCCAGCTAACCAACGGCCTCCCGGACAACTGCACGCCGAAAACCTTCAGCGACGCCGCAGACCCCTGGTTCTATCTCCACGTCCAGCAAAAGACGGAATATCTGCCACCATTCGCCTCTGTTACGGAATACATCCCCCTAGCAGAGTATCTGTTCCGCTATGACCGAGCGGCCTTTTGGGTCGGCCGTCAGGGATACACTTACTTCAAGTATATCCCATTCAACGGCTTCTTTCGGTGGCTGCTAGACGATTTCTCGCATACGCGCACGCTATATCACGCTCTACACGCTAGTGGCGTCTCTTCGCAATTCGTTGTTCAAGACCTCGCTATTCCGTATAGTACTGCTAAAGTCTTCGTCGACTTTATAAGCCAGGAATTCGGTATTTGGCCTCTCTGGCTTTGTTCGCTGAGAGCTGCGTCTACGCCTACCTTTCACCCGGTTACATCGGACGGATCTGTAAAGGGAGAAGTCACATCTACGAGTGTATCTAGGCCAATGCTCAACATCGGCGTTTGGGGCTGGGGCCCTCAAAACTACGACGAGTTCATCGATAAGAATCGCGCGCTTGAGAAGAAGTTAGATGATCTCGGCGGACGCAAGTGGCTATACGCACAAACCTACTACGCCGAAGAGGAATTTTGGAAGGTCTACGATCGCCCCTGGTATGACGCACTGAGGTCGAAGTTCAAAGCTACTACTTTTCCTAGTCTGTTTGACAAGGTCAAGGCCAATATCTACGCTGGCAGAAGTGAGAATAAGGGGTGGGCGCAGAGGATTAGTCAGATGTGGCCTATTGGGGGTTTTTATGGCATGGTGCAAGCTATTCAATCGGGGGATTTTCGGCTGCATCGAGATGCGAAGTGGAAATTACAGTAGTTGGTGGAGTATGTAGTGCTTGTGTGGATGGCCATGGTATTTAGAACACGAGAGGCGTGCTAAATATATTATTAGATGTTTTTAGTAACTAAGCATCTGCACGTTTGTTTATGGTTGGGTTTAGCTTTAACTTGAAAGGCCATTTGATAAACTAGATATATGTTAATAAATCTTTGACAAAAGGGGCCCATAAATCAGACACCTATAACATCATTGACAGATTCCGAGCACAACATACGGATTCTCTAAGACCGCGATCTTACAGGCAACAAGGGTTCTATAGAGACTGATAGAGATGAATCTCCCTGTTGCGGTGTAGTAGGCACGGTGGACGGTCAACTAGTAAAACTCTCGAGTAGAGGTTCGTTCCCGAGGGAGGAGGTAAAACATATCGAATGCATGGTGGCCGCGTAGAAGGTGGTGGTATGTCAATGAGAGGTTTAGATGTCGGTAGAGCTTTAGTTGGTGCCAAATTGGTTTGTACTGTACGGTTACCAATAAGTATTCACTAAACCCCTTTATTTAGGGGGTTAGCTACCTTATATACCTACTTAGAGTCTAACCCCTACTAACCTACCCCCAACTTAGGGCTATGCGTCACCCTACCTAGGCCTTAACTAAGCCCTCCATTTACTAAGCTATTGCTCCCAGTTCGGTGGCTCGACCTCCCGAGCAGCAGCACACCAACGTCACAGCCCTCAACTGACTTCTTAGCGACGAGAAATGCGTTATAGAAATTAAATCAGACGGCTCTACTAAGTGTCAGCTCACAGCTGCCACTCTTCTCGGAGCGGTGGCCGACTGCAAGCCCTGCTTCTAATGTACTATTATACATTGATTATGGTGTATCCGTTAGGTTCTACTCAGCTGGTACTCCGACAATTATATAAAACGGAAACTAAAGGAACAACGAATGATCGCTATTCAAAAGCATGAAGATATCTCTCATCACCAACCCTCTAGCCCACCGGCCCCCTAGTCGCTCCAACCATTAACGACACTAGCATTCATGTTGCTTCTGCTCGCAGCTGCATGAGTCCGGTTTGCCCCGAAGGGTTAGGGAAAAAGGTGTACATGTAGTCATCAGAGTGATCAATGACACAGTTTCCCTTTACCTCATCGTTCACATCCACAAAGTTGCCGTTGCGGTCTAGATACCAAGCTGAAAATCACGCGATGTCAGCCCAGGACCGAGTCAACTGTTATCAAGACAAGAATAAGAAAAAAACGACTTACTATAATGTCCCATCTTGTTCTTCCACTTAAGCACAGTTGGGTCCCTGTTTAAGCCTGAGTAAACTAAACTTTGGAGAGAAAAGTGGAGAACTATCTATCCTATTACTAGAGAAAGACAGACTATTATATAGTAGATAATATTTCATTTTGGGTATGACGTTAGACTCCTTACTCAAAGGATTGTATTAATTGAACTAGGTGATAAAATCCAATCTCCGTTTCTATCTCACTTACAAGGACCTAGCACTTAAACCAGCCATCCCCACACTCTCTCCTTTTAACCTTCCCGGGGTTAGTTGCGCGTGCTCCTCCTACTCTTAATCTTAACTTTATCTCATTATGGCCAACCCCTGTAAATCGATTGGCTATTAAATATCACATATACGAGGAGGTCTCCGGAGAAGACGGGTGCTCGGATGGATCCGAGAAGGGATCCATAGAACTTTACATAACAGTGCTGTCAGAAATTGGGGCTAATGCTACGTCTCTAATCAGATTAATGCTCATCTGCAAGATTGCTACCAATGTGTGTCTGGCCTGCTTGGGTGAGAAATACGATATATCGGTCATCAAAGGAATCCGTCCGAGAAAAAAAAAAAAAGAGTTAGTTATATTATCTGCACGGACGAATCCTCCCCAGCTGTCAGCCTTTCCCCTGCAGGACTAGCCTCATCCTTTGAATCCATCTAATCCATCAAAATATTGTCTAAAATCTGACTGCCTCTCACGGGACCCGATGCACTCTACTTGCCGAAGAATATTATGGAAGAGGCGAGGCTGAGAGGACGAGGCTGGAATGTTAAATGGTCGTACTAATGTAGCGAATTTGCCGAACAAGCAAATGCACTCCATCTTATCTCCCTCCATATTATCCATCTCTTAAAGATTGTCCCGCCCCCGCTGCCACACGGACATTGACGAACAGATATCATCCCAACGTCCATTAGAACCTGCTTCACATCAGCATGCGAAAGGGAACCGTTAGCTGCGTGGAATGTCGGCAGCGCAAAGTGCGCTGTAATATGACAGCGAATGCACAAGGATGTGGGAGATGTCTCATGAGAGGCTTGCCCTGCACCGACCAAGAGTCCGGTCTCTCGAAGGCGGAAATGGTAAGGAGGATGGAGAAGCTGCGGATGAAACAAGTAGAGCTTCGAGACTTAATCTCCGAAGTGTTGCAAAGGTTACATCCGAATGGAGGCCAAACTCAGGGGACGAAAGCTGAAATTGCCGCCGTCGATGCTCTAAAGAAGTTGCAAGCGGAAATGCCCCAACCTTGTCAGATTACCAATGCTGTCACGCGTCCAGATGGAGATAGCGTCTGGGAACCCCTGGACGGGTTTGATAATGTTCCGCTACTAGGCCTCTTGAAGAACGATGCGCTAGGAGAGGAGCATTGTGAAGGGGTTGCCACCACTGAGTCTCTCTTCGACAGCGAAGAGCAGCGGGCTGTTGAAAAGTGGAATTCGTTGGCAGAGCTGAAAGCAGCCGTTCCGAACACCCGTGACCTGAACTTTCTGTTTGAATCCGGCCAGGCTGTCTGGCGAATATGGCAAAGGTCATTTTCAGAAATAAAAGAGGCAGACACTGGCCTCGATGGAGGTTATCACATACCTAGCCTTCAGTCGCACATATCTGGTGTTGCGAAATCCAACGACCCCGTCGCCATTGCAAAGGTCCTGTTGTGCTCCGCATTGAGTGCCCAGCAAATTGACCAAGGATCTGATATCACGGAATTATGCCTCTCAGTCTCTCCGAAGGAGCTTCAAAAGCGAACTTTAAATCCAGTGGAGAAATTTTTAAGGGAAGACGAAAAGAGCGCATGTTCTTTAGAGGGCCTAGAGTGCATTTTGACACAGACTAGGATCTACATCAATGAAGGGATGCCGCACAAAGCTTGGCTTGCTTTCCGGCGCGCTATCAGCTATGCACAGCTCCTTGGGTTGCATCGCCAGCAGATGGGCTCCGAAGATGGAAAATCTCGCCAAAAATTGTCGCTTTGGATGCGGATGTGGCAAGGAGAGAGGTATTTATCTCTTGTGCTCGGGCTTCCATCGTCAGCGGTAGAAAATCTAGGTGACCTTCACGTACTGCAAAAAGAGGGCTCTAAGATCCCGAATGGGGAGTATCTACTTCTTAAGCTAGGCGCTGTATCAGGGAGAATGATTAACCGCGACCAACACCCAACCAAGTCTGACTACGCCACAACTATACAGATCGATCAAGATTTAGAAGAGTGTAAGAATAGTATGCCAAAAACCTGGTGGGAAACGTCGATAGGACCCGATCTACCCCTCGCATCAGCGGCAGATATGTTAGCTGCCAAGTTTGCCTATCAATTCCTACGAATACTACTTCACCTCCCATTTATGCTTCAATCAAAGACCAATCAGAGGTATGATTTTAGCAGGATAGCAGCGTTAGATGCATCACGGGAGATGATCAAATACTATCAGATCATGCGAGACGTCGATCGACCTTTATTTAACATATGCTGCCTAGCTGATTTCCAAGCGTTTACCGCGGCAATGGTGCTGACTCTCAGTCTATTAGACCAGGCTGTGCCGTCAAATATTAGCCTAGCCTCACGTCAAACCCATGGAGACTGGGAGATTATTGCCGGCATCACGCAAGTCCTCAAGCGGGTTTCGAAAAGTAGCACTTCTAGTGTGGCAACGCAGGCTACTAAGGTTTTGGAGGATCTATACCATATCCGGTTCAACGACTCCGACCACGACAGTGAGGTATATCACGCAGTTATACCGTATTTTGGGAAGCTTAAAATCAACATGAGAAATGCTTTCCAAGCTCCGGTGCTAGAGCAAATGCAAGTCGGGGACCAATATATATTAACAGACATGTCTAACGCTGCGACAAACTCCAACTATCATCCTGATAACCAGAATATTTCTTTCGAGAGCTATTTGCCTCTTTCCGGATTTGAACCGCCTTGGCAGGATATGCAGAACGAGTGGTTGGGCTCAACGACAGATTTCAGTCTGTGTGATGATTGGAGCACATTCCTTTGCAACGACGAATTTCATTTCATTAGTTGACCAAGACATTTTTAAGGATAGTAGCAGATAGTCAGGTCCTGGCACGGCTCGCCCCGCTGCCAGGCCCTAGAGATCACAGCTTCTTGCCACAATTTCTGTAAACACCGAGGTGATTCATAGTCTCTCTTCAGACTTTTAGGCCGCACAAGTACTGGGGCAACGAATTGTTATATGAATAATTGTAGAATTATATCTAAGAAAAATACATGATGGATCCAAGTAATACTTTCCGTCCCCCAATACCACTTATAGACATCTTGATACTTCTGGGACCTTGGCGCGGAGTTCCTTTACTATCTCACTCCATACATTATCCTGCATCTCGATCCCCTCGTTACTAGTTACAAGCTCTCCTGGCCTATTATATAGATGATTAGATTCTGTAAACAAGCTGTTAAAGTACGAGGAGTATAACTTACGTTGTCAAGGCTGTGGTCTTGTACCAGCCCCCATGGCATTCCGGACCTAATGCAGCCGCCGAGACGTATACCCTCGCACCCTCTTCTGGAGACTTGCTAAAAATCGCACCATATACGCGGACTCCAGCGGAAGCAACGAATCCAATTGCGAACTCTCGTGCAAGTTCTGATTTGCAGGCGCCAGGGCATACCGTTGTGACGATGACATCTATTTCTCCGCTAGGCTGTGTAGCCAGTGCCGCAATCGATCGAGCCACATACATAGCGAGCAACTTCGATTTCGCCATTTGATCAAGACCATTCCAGGTGGCTTTGTCAGCCGGTTGGGCATTAAGGGCTTGGAGAATGCTGCCGCCGTATGGCTCTGTGTTTGGGATGTCGGTACTTTCTACCCACCTGTGGGCTTCTGAGGTTACGATGACCAAACGTGAGGTATCGGTAGATGTATTAGACAGTTTTAGCTTAGGCAGTAGCAGTAAAGCCAGCAGCGCCGTGCCTAGGACGTTGACCTGCAAGGTGGACTGCCACCCTTCATGCCCAATGGTGAATTCCTTTGAAGCGACGCCCGCATTGAGTATGGCGACGTCTAGCCGTTGTAATTCGGCACCCGCCCGGTTGGCAAATTGTTGTATACTGGAGTAGCGACCCATATCGAGTTCCCAGGAGTCTACTATGCCCTTTCGTTGTGTCTGCTCCTCTATCTGTCGACAGGCAAGGGCTCCTTTCGACATGCTTCGAACGCCGAGAATAACCTTAGCGGCACCAAGCGCAACAAATTTAAGGGCAGCTTCGTATCCTAAACCGGTATTGGCACCTGTGACAATAACGGTCTTTCCGTCAAATCTGGCAGTCGGTTGTGGCACACCCGCCCATTTCTCAGTGATGAATGGAAGGAGATTAGATTTCATCGTTAGGGTTTGGCGATCTTTCTTTTGAAAACGTGTGCCTCAGCTTGTATTCAATTAGCTTTTCGATTAAATCAGGCAATTTGATAAGTAAATGAAATGTAAAATGGTATGTTCTTCTGCCTTTTAAGCCATATGCGGTCGCGGACGAATTGCGTTCGCACCCCTGTTCATCCGCTATTCGTCCGCACAACGCCAATGGGGTGGCCGCACCAGCGCTCCGTGTTAGCATTCCGTCGGACGAAGGCCAACTTGCCCTGAACTAACTTATTGGCGAGAAGACGGGATAAGGGCAATGACATTGCTAGATATAGCAAGTGCATGTGGAGAAGAACTGTGACGAGAAGCTGGGACCTCTAGGGCCATGCATCCCCGTAGTGTTTACAGAAACTGGAAGTAAAATAAATGCTCTGAATCACTTAGGGCTATAGAGTCCTAAGTTGGGTACCCAACGAATATAGCAAACATAATAATTCCTATCAACCTAAATACTAGTGTTAATTTCTCTGGTGCACATGGTCCTACTTCAGACGATAAATGGGGTTGGAAATGTTAGAGATAAGATTAGATTAGATCCAAACACGTTCCCCAATCCACATTAACTTTTTGCCCTCGCCGAACAACCCAAACCACGACCGCCTCAGAGCAATACAATACTAGCTCCACCAACCCTCCAATGGCACCAGGAGACACCCCAAATCCGAATCAAGCTCCAGGCAAGCCCACAAAACGCAAAGATGCCCACACGAACCCGAACCACAAGCCCAACACCTCCCGCGTCCCCAAGCGCCAAAAGACCTTCCACGCGCGACAGATCCTCACCCAAGCCTCCGATCCCTCCCTCTCCGCCGGCGAGCTAAACCTTGCCTCCTTCCTGAAGGCGCGCGAATTTGAGATCACCGCCCTAGAAGATGGCATGCGCCGTGCGAAGGGTGCGCTGACGCAGCGGGCGTTCCAGCAAGTGCCGTGGGTGATGCGGCGGCGCACGGCGAGCCACAATGCGAAGAGGGTGCCGAAGCGGTTGGCGCGGCGGGCGATGAGGGAAATGAAGGAAGATAATACGCCGACCGTTGTTGCGAGGCGGCGGAGGCCGGGAACGGCGCGGGGGAGGGTGAGGAAGGAGGGGTTGTCGAGGATGAGGATGCTTGTTGCAGCGACGAGGACAAAGAAGGAGGAGAAGAAGAAGGGGGATGGCACGGAGATAAATGATGGGATATTAGGGAGGAAAGCAAGGCCGAAGGCTGCAACGGGGACGTTGAAGCGTCCGCCAAGGCCAGCGTCGAAATTTAGAAAAAGGCAAATTCATAAGAGCTGGCTGCCAACGCATATGTACCATGCGAAGAGGGCGACTATGACGGCGCCGGGCGATCCGCTGTGGAGGTTTGCGTTGCCAATTACGCCGACGCAGAAGTGTTATAGGCCTACGCATAGGGCTGGTGGGGAGAGGGGTGCGCTTGCCTGGGATATGAGTTATATGAGTACGATTGGCGTCGAAGGCACCGGTGAGGCTTTGGAGAGGGTTCTGAGAGAACTTGGTGTTGTCTTCGAAGGGAAGAAAGTGGAAAAATGGAGAGAGGGGAGAAGAACTTGGAGCGGTTTACTGAGTAGAGCCGACCAAGCGCAACGGAAGCAGATTGGGCCAGCAACTATTATCTGGTGTCCACCCCCGCCTGTAGTAGAGTCTGAGGAAATACAAACCGACAAATTGAAGAAAGCGAAAAAGCTACCACGACACCGTCTATTCATACGGATACATCCAGCCGCGTTTTTGGAGGTGTGGGATGAGGTCCTACGTGTGTCAAAGATGCAATATCCCATTGTGCATGTGGAAGATCTACGGTTCGATATTGGAAGCATAGAACTTACAGGGCCAAGTGCAACAGAAGCCCTGATCGGGACTTTACATCGTTTTGATGAACGAGCAACAGAGCACGGGAGCGTGTTTAAGTCATTAGCGGGCGTGACTAATGCTTCATCCTTACCGCCCAATGCCCTCCTCTCGTTCTCAATACTGGACCCCCGACTACGTTATCCACCTCGAAAGATAGACCTCCCCAAACCAAATGATGAAGAGACAGCATTCTCACTTCTCCAAACCCTCGCCGCCTGGCCCGCCGACGAACTCCCTCCATCGTCATCACTATTCGACCGCGACATCAGACACAAAGCAACCCGACTCCCCTCTCAAAAAGCTTTAAACCGCCGCAAATCCCTCGCACCCCCCGGCGCCTTTCCACCCCTCACACCCAACGACCCCGCCATTCCAATCCTCCTCTACCCATCCCGAACATCCGCCTCATCCTCCGCGCAAGGCACTTGGACCCTCCTCGCGCCTTGGAAGTGCATCTCCGCAATCTGGTACCCGCTGTTGCACTTCCCGCTCTCCTCCGGCGGCAATCCCCGTTTTGCGGGCCTGCAAGAGCTACGGCAGATACGGTTTGAGCGTGGTGTGCCATGGTTTCCGGGGGATTTCCCGGCGACGAATGCGGGGTGGGCGTGGGAGGAGAGGGAAAGGGCGAGGAGGAAGAAGGAGTGGGATGCGAGGCCGAAGGGGAAGAAGGTTTCGTGGAACAGCTTGGACTTGGGCGCTGGACGCGTGGGAGAGGTTGGCGTCGGATGGGCTTGTGATTTTGAGAGGCTGATGGGGTTGGAAGCGCGAGACGAAATGGAGAATGTGAAGGCAGCTTTGGACACTGATAAACAGGCAGACTCAGTCTCGGAAACGAAGGCTAAGTTAGCTCCGGTCCAGCAGATCGACTCGAAGGAGTTTGAAGCTCTTCTTTCGGACCCTAAACGACAGATCCCAAGCACTTCAGTGGCTACCGTCCGTGTAACTCTTTTCTCCCGCGGCGTACCTCAGCCTTGCGCACGCATCTACCGTCTCCCTCTCATTTCTAAAACTACCGAGACAGCACCAAACTCCCAAGCTACCTCAGGCACCGCCGTTACCACCGCCTCCTCGTCCCCAACATCTATCACCCCTGCCGATATTCGCGCCTCATGGCTAGCCCTCATCCCTCCCACCACAAAGAAACCGGGAAAACCCAAACCCACCAACCCCCGTGCCACTAAACTCCCACTCACCGCTACGCCAGCGGACCGGTCCCGCGCGCTCGCACAGGAGCTTCTCCAGACTCCGCCTCTACCATACCCACCACCAGTGCCAGAGCGCGCACACCCGCTTATACCAGGGGAGGAGGACTTGATTGGGTTTGTGACGACGGGGAATTTCAACCTCGCTGCTGGGGCTGGAACGGGAATTGGAGCCCTGGGTGTGGAAAGGGTTGTGGGGGGTGTGAGGGGAGGGGGGAAGTGGAAAGGGACGAGGAGTGAAAGGCTCTGTGTTGTTAGAGGAGCGGGGGAGAGTGTGGGGAGGCTGGGGTGGTGGGAGGTGATTTAGAGAGGTGGAGGGGAGAAATGCGAGCTGGGAAAGGATGGATTACTTTGATACTGTAGATCACGAATAGTTATATTATATGGAAGAAACCTCTGTAATATTATCAATTCAATGGTGTTGGCATGTATCATTGCAACGGGCGATGCTCCGCGTAACAGAACCTCTCCCGAACAATCGCAACGTCAGCCATTGAGCTACGACTTCCTACTCAGCTCTCCTCCACTCTACGTGACGCTCAGTGCCTATAAATGAAGACCCCAAGAGCATAATAAACTCTTCTTTGTCCCCCTTTTCTCCCAGTCGAAGCTTCAGCCGAGTTGGCCATTTTTCAACGATGGTGTGAACCTCCTTCATCTCAACTTTCAAGTTAACAGAAATTTGCTCAAACTTGTGGCACACCATGTATCTAATATGCGATTAGCTTCACTGCAACTACTATACTGATGATGAATTACCTATCGAAATGTTTGTCCACATCCGCGACCGAATCACGAGCATCCCACATCCTCGTCATATCAGGACTACTTGGTGACAGCAGGGACGATAGTTGCAGCGGAAGACATTTGGTGATATGCTCCGAATCACCACAATGGTCATCTGAGTTTTCAATTTTAGCTACCTCTTTAACTGCGTTGATAAACGTAGTTATGAGTGTGGCGTGCGGGTTCTGTTGTGGCAATTGTAGGAGTGGAGATAATAGGCCAAGCGTATTGCGGATTCCGAGATAATAAGCATCGCTGATATTAGCCACCTTTTGCTACATTAGTATGAGCGACTTCAGTGTCCAAGAACAAAGAACGTACCTCAATCCTTGAGTATATGCCCTGCTTGAGGATGAGAGGCAGTTCTTTTGCGTCAACGTTATAGATGTCGAAGCTAACTCGGAGATCTTTGAGGCGACCCAGAAACTTCTTCAACACCTTGTGAAGAAAAAAGTACAATTTTCCGTACCAGTCTTCTGGTGCAGGAGATGACATTTGTTTAACATCCATGGTTAGCCATCCGCTAGAGGGATTGGCTTGGTCGCTCATTAACCAACTGTTAGAATTGGAAAATAATGTTCTAGTCAGCGGATGTTAGAATCCATAAACATATCAGGAGGTGCTGGGCACTCACGGATTATTTGGCACATCAAAATCTCCACGTGGATGCCCAAATGGCAATAGTAACCCATCCTCTCGAAACCGTTGTTTAGCAATGCGCATAGACGGAGATGCATCTTTATAGTACCATCGATCCCGATAATCAGCCCTCTCAGGGGTCAGTGTTACAGCTCTGCGGATCTTCGCGGCATTCCCAGGTGTCAAGCCATCTGGTATGTCACAAAACACTTGGAGCCGAAGCTAGTCCTTCTTCTTCAGTGCAAGGCGGAGAGTTTTGCCAGTCGAGAACTTCCAGGTTTTTGCTAGGACAGCGTTTGGCGGCTTGTCTACGATTCGGCTGCACAGCTCGACAATCAATGGCTTCACTCTGTTTTGAAGGAGAGACATGACACTTGAAGGGATGGATGCGGAATACCAAACATGAATCAATGCCTCTGCAATGTCTGGTGGCGTGTTGGCTTCCTTGGAGTCTTGAGAAGTAAGAGCTAGAAGTAGCAAAATGGCGTTTCGAGCCACCACGTCAAACTCTCGATCATTCATAGTGACTGTAAACTGTTGGGTTATTCCCTGTGGAATATTTGCAATTGTCTTTACAACATGGCGTAAATCTCCCGAAGCTGAGTTGCGTTAGTGCGTACACTACAACTTGGACGAAAAACTTACCTGCAAATAGCAAGGCGATATCGTCTGCATAGTTAAGGCCTTCATTCTGCTCTAGATTCAAGACATCCATAGCAGGCGTATTTCCCCATAGGTATTTTTCGCCTCCGAACCGGTTGTGAAAATTTGAAGCAGCTGCTCCGATCTCCCACGCAGGTTGGCGGCCTTCACGGTAATACGCTGGACTCCATTTGTCCTTGCTCATAGGAGACTTGCAACATTTCTTATGCTCTAGCCAGTGAGCTTTTTGGCAGTCGAGTGAGCAATACTAGTATATGTTAGTGTATAATAAATATCGCCGGTTACTGAGGGTGGGGCCGCTGACCACAACAAGTTTGCAACTTGTACACACTTTGTTCCCGAGTTTCTCGCAATGAGCCGTACCAGGAGCCCAGTTTGCGCAAGCGGGAAGAAGAGCTGAAGGTACAGGTTACATATTTGCATATGAGCGTTTGCAAAGCTGTATAAACTTCATGAAGCTCTATGGAGCAAGAGTGTCAGCATGGCTAACATTGAGATCGATGCGGACTCTTGGGTACAGAGCTTAGCGCCGGGATGGTAGTTAGTGGCCCATGTCAAGCTCCCCACAATGCTCCTCCGCGGCGTCTAGGCGCGACTAGTGCTGAGTCATTAGGCAGCACTATATTCCGGCATGCAGTCTCTATAAAACTTATATTATAAAGTCTAAGCCACAGAAGGGATGATGATCATTGCTATTCGATGAATCACGTTGCATTCCTGTCTTTCGGCAAACAGCTCGAGGATCAAAAACCCCCCCATCAGACCTTTCCGGACCCATGCAGGGCTACCGCTCCGGAACTTTCGACGGCGATAATTCCTGGTCCCGCCCGCCCACCACGAAAAGCACTATGAACCCCCTTCTACAGTCGCAGGTAAACCCTGCCCGTCAACCGCCCCCCACACAGCTCGAGCACAGCTGGACCGTTGACAGCGCCGATGTCTTCGTACGCTCCGGCCCAAACGGCATGAACCACTTTGCGCCCTGGGGAGCCGGGAGGGCCAAAGAGATCGACAGTGCTTCCGCCTCCGCCTCCAAAGACGAGTAATCTCCCGCCTCACCCAACACTTCCCAAAGAACCAACTAACCCCGCACCAGAACCCCGCGCGTAGAGACACTACCCCTCTTCCCGCATCCGGCAATCTCGCTGCCCGTCCCGGAACTCAAATTTGATTTTCGGATGACTGTTACGCATAGTCCACCTGTGCGGCTTAAGACCACGAGTGCGGAGATCAAGAATTGGATCCCGATTATAGGGGGCACGTGGTCGGGGACCTGTGGATCGGGGATCGTTGCTGTGGGTTTTGCTAATTTTTCTTTCTCTCCCCCATTCCAGCCTGCACCGAGTTACAGAGAGACGGGTAGGACAAGTCATGAGTGAACAGGGCTGACGTGCCAATGCAGCCGGGTGGACATGCGGTGCATACCGTACACAACCCATCCTACATCTCAGAATTGAAGATGGATTACATTATAGAGACGGTTGACGAGCCACCAGCGATGGTCGCGGTACATGTAGAGGCGAGCAGGACGGGGCCGCTGGAGGTGCTGAAGCAGCTGGGTCCCGGATGCCAGGAGGGGATGGACCCGAGGAGGTACATGTTCCGGCTGTCCTTGAGGATGGAGACGGCAGATGAGCGCTATGCGGAGAAGCTGAACTTCGGGCTGTGGGTGGGTAGTGGGGTGAAGAATGAGTGGGAGTTCGTTTATGAGTAAGTTTACACATTCACCCTTTTGAGAGGCACCGCACGATGGTAAAAATGTTTGCTGACAGGACTTTTCAGTGTCTATAGAGTACAGTAATGGTGGGGCAGAACTTGCTTTGCAGGAGATATAGAATCGGTCTGTATTATGTATGCTATGATTTGTATGTAAAGTTGCAGCCTTTTTACAGTTTGCCACGACTGGCACACACAATATTCAGGACAATTCTCCGATAAGTCTGGGATCCAGTTGTCAAGCCCGCCATTACAAAGGCTCCATTTACCCCCCCCCCCCTATCTTCACAGAGTAACCACCACTTTCTGCGCCGACACTCCCTTTTTACTAAGCTCAAATGCCTCCTGAATACTCTCCAATCCCTGCCCCCCCTCCAACGGCTCCGGCGCACACTTAAACACGCCCTCCTCCAGTGCCTTCGGCAAGAAGTGCTCAAACACCGCCGGCCCAACCTCATTATCCTTCAGATCACTCCCAAAGATAAATTTCGCGCCCACTCCCTCAGGCAACTGTGTCGGATCAAACTGCACAGCCATAGCCACAAACTTGCGGCCCTCACTCGCGGCCACGATATCCACGCATGCCTTCGTCACACCTGCGTTAACCGCTGGGTCCACGGCCCCGATCGCTATGGCACCCGCAGATTTCTTGCCTACAAACGCGGCGAGAATATCAGCTGTCACAGTCGGGCTGGAGTAGTCGAACACGGTGCTGGCGCCGAGCCCGCGCACATAGTCGAAGTTCTTGGGTGAGCTCGTAGTGATGACCTCGTATCCCGCTGCGACAGCGAGCTGGATGGCATTGCATCCAACGCTGGTGGCACCGCCCCAGACGAGGAGCGTTTCACCCGTCGGCTTTGGTGGCACGGTTGGGTGCTGGAGCCCAAGATAGTCTTTCTGGAACAGCCCGCTCGCGGCAGTGGAGATGGCAAGTGGGAGGACAGCAGCTTGCGAGTAGGTGACTGAGGCGGGGATTGGGGATGTCAAGTTCTCAGCTACGACAGAGTACGTCTGAAATGCTCCATGGGCGGTGCCGGAGGTGAGTCCCGTGGCTGCGGCGACGACGCGGTCGCCGAGTTTAAAGCGCGTGATTGAGGAGCCGACTTCGACGACTTCGCCTGCGATATCACAACCGAGGATGGTGGGGTACTGAATCCAGGAGAAGAGAGCTGAACCCATTTGTTGGATGGCCCAGTCTACCAAGTTTATTCCTAGTGCGTGATTGCGGACGATGAGTTGTGTGGGGGAGGGAGGTGTGTAGGGCGCTGGGCCGACGGTGAGGGGAGTGGATTTTTCGGCGGTAAGCCAGGCTGCTGTGTTGGTTGGCGACATGGTGGTAGTCGAGAGTATATGGAGGTTTGAGGTGGATGTTATTGGACTTTCTGCTTTTTAAGCTTGTTGCTTTGTATTCAAGGCAGGAGTTCCGTGAGTTATATATCAAGTCTCATACGTGGGGGTCGGTCGAGAGCGGGTTTAACAGATCCCACCGGATTTTAGCAAATTATCTCCACGATACGTTGATTGTCTGTCGTTCACTGATTGAGATATGTTCTGGTAGGAATATAATGCCAGTTGGCGTAAGTTACTCCGTATAGAGTATGCAGAGGATACAGATTTGTATGTTGGGGCCAATTCCATATTGGCAACTTCCATGGGGTCAGCATAGATGACGCAATTAGTGTTACTGTGATAACTTTAGAATTTGCAGTTAGCAATTGAAATCGTGACATGTAATTTAGAAAGTCATATATATAGCAAACACAATACACAGTAGGCAAGGAACAAGATATACAGGAGTCTCAAATTAGCATACTCTAGTGATCGATTTTGAGGGAGAAATCGACATGCGGCACGCCCTGGTGAATCGCGCTGGTCGAGATGATATCGATATCTGCTTCGGTTAGCCAAAGCTCTGCATCTAAGAGAAGAGTCGTTCATCTTACCATTACACACGTACTCTCTCACATTCTCCCTCGTGAGTCCCCCGCTACACTCGAGTAGAACTCCCTTCCTCCCTTCCCACCTACCCCGTATCGCCTTCGCTGCAATCTTCAACCCCTCACCCCCAAAGTTATCCAGCATCACCACATCTGCACCTGCCTCAATCGCCTCATCCGCGCCCTTTTCGCTATCAACCTCCACCTCAATCTTAAGCGCGAACCCGCCCACCTTCCGCGCCGCCCTTACCGCCTCCGTTATACTCCCTCGGGCCCAAATATGGTTATCCTTCAGCATAATCATGCTCGACAGATCATGCCTGTGCGCATCAGCCCCACCAACAAGCATGCCATACTTCTCCACCACCCGGAACCCCGGCGTTGTCTTGCGCGTTCCAGCAAGGATTCCCGTATATCCCGCGCCCCGCACCAGCTCCACCATCTCGTTACTCGCAGTTGCAACACCTGAGCACCTGGCCAGCGCATTCAGTGCCACGCGTTCGCCTAGCAGGAGCTGCCTCGTCGGGCCCGACACGGTCGCGACGCGGACAGGGTTACCGGGTGTGGGCGCAACGGCGGAGCCCTCGGATACGTGCCATGTGACGGTGCAGCCGCATTGGGTGAAGACTTCGGTGAAGAAGGGGACGCCGGCGAGGATGCCGTTCGATTTGGCGAAAAGCGTGGCTGTGCGAGGGGAGGAGCCGACGACGTAGCCGGCGGGGTCGAGGGAGGGGCAATCTTCGGCGAGCCAGCTGGTGATGAGGGATTTGTAGGAGGAGGGGAGGAGGTCGGCAAGGTCGGGGGAAGACATGGTGGTTGTTGTGGTCGTCGTGGTCGTCGTAATGCGTATATGGGCTGTAGACTGGCAGGTGGTATTTCGTTGTTGTTCTGGTGGTAGTTGAAGTAGTTATGAGATGCTGCGATGACTGGCGCGGTTTTCGGCGGGGACGGTTTCAATGAAGTGGGGTCATTGTGCCCAGGCAGCCGGCGGGGTCTAGCGCGGCGCCGCTGACGATCCGGCGATGGTCACTTTGACACTTGATCTTACCCCTGAGGTGGTTCTCACAGTCTAGGTCGTACGGTTTAGTTTCCATGGCTTCCTAATTTGTGGTACGATGCTCAGGTCACAAAAGGTCTAAGTAATGGCCTACCCATTCTTGTATAATCAAGCCTGCGAACACTATCGCCCAAATTAAATGTTTAACGTACACGTATAGCGAAAGTCCCAGACAAGCGAAAGTCCCACTCAGATGCGCCGACGCGACAATAATTGCGATAAATCCACCTCAACACTAGAAATCAATTGAAACTACTCAGAGTCCTCTTCCTCAGAGGGGTCTATTACAATCTGACAAGTCCGCACATTATGCTTAGTCCCACCACACTTGCTACAGCAGCGTGCCCGCGTTTCTTCCCTTCGCTTCCGACCACTGCTTGCCCTTATCTCCTGCTCTACTTGCTGTACAACGTCCCTCTCGTCCTGTAGATCCTGCGCCTCCTGTTAACTAAGTGGCCCTCCTTGCTGTAGACGTGTTTTTCTAGCCTTCCGGCGCTTACTTAGTACTTCATTTGCCTGTCGGAGGTTCTGGTTCTCTGCCTTTAATAATGCTAATTAATGCATTATTTGTGATGCACCCTTTGTAAACTGGTTAACAGCTACATAGATTAAGGTTGGAGAGCTATTTTGATGGCGTGAAATCTAAGTTTTAATAAATGTAGACTGTGACATAGCTTTAATTAGGTTGCTTAGCGTCTAAGAAACCTAAGGTTAAGCAGTACCTAGGTGGGAGCTTAGAGGCGTTAGTGTCCTCAACTTAAGATCAAGTGTAGATATTACTCTCTTAGGGTTAAATGGAAGAAGCCCTGCTCCTTAGAACCCGCCTTAAATGTTGCTTTCTGTCATTATAGTGTTAAATGCAGCGTGGAAGGTAGGAAAGAAGTCATCCTTTATAATATAGGAAATACGAGCCTACATTATATCTTTAATCTGCTAACTATAAGCCTGCTTTAACAGGCTAAAACAGCTAACATTAAGCAGTTGGAGTATATAGGAAGAGTGAGCAGGCATGCAAAGCGTAATAATGTTGTGTTCCTTACAGTACTCCTTAAACTTATCTAAGTGGTGGCTCTTATGACCATTAAGGACTAAGAGGTGATAACCACTAACACTCTAGGTCTTTGTATGCTTCTTAAAATGCTAAATCTAATCTATGCCTCTCTCGTTCGTAGTCCAGCCATTTTTAGTAACAGCAATTACCTAATCGCTTAGAAATCCACTGTTCTTATACTAAGATGTAAGGTGGTTTTTGCCTACAACTATGACAAATGGCAGTACTGCCCAACCTTAAGAACTAACGCCTTAGATTACTATAACCCATTCCTAATTACTAGGCTGTACCTTCTTTGCTTTTGTACGCCTGTCTAAGCTTGTCACAACTATAGCAGTAGAGATAACACCCATCATAAACCTAGTCTCATTAAAGTTGTAGATATCTGTAAAGCGTAAGCCTAGGGTCTCACGGGAGTCTAGGGAACCAGGTCAGGAGG
>KV459374.1:154387-202670 GCA_001662645.1 Pseudogymnoascus sp. 03VT05 | reverse complement strand
AGATGTGGAATTGACCCTTTAAAACTGCTCTTTTGCCCTTATTCTATACTCTGCGCTTCTGAATAATTGATCTTAGGTTGTCTGTCTCTCTTTGTTGAAGTGTGTTGCGTGTGTTAAGTTTCTCTGTTTCTGTAATATTTTGAATTACTATGTGCCTCATCCTTTCTAAACGTAGGATAAGCTGTAGTTTATATACATAATGAAGAGCTTCTAGAGCCTTCTATAGTATTATAAATCACAGATATTTCTAAGCATTCTAGAATCTTCTATGTTATGTGGCAATTTGCCACTCGCCACTTTGCCACTTAGATTACTTACTAACTTAACAATAAGAATACTTAGATGGAAACCTAATTTATCAAAAAACACATAATGATGAAGAAGCGTGGAACTATATCCTACGAGTGTGTTGCAAAGGTAAGTTATATCAAAGAGTAACTATTATTTTATAGGTCATACATAATTGCTTGGATTTGTACTAATCTAAATCTAGTGTGCAGACGACCTACTCTTTGTACATAAGGGTCTTTCTCGAAAGTTGTTTTAGGTTTTTTAGGCCAACAAGGCCCATATTCATATCTAAATCCTAATTGTCATGAATTAGCATTAAACTGGATGGCTACGGAGTTCATCTTTTGGCCTACCGCAAGGATGCACCTCAATACGTGCTCCGCACCCGCTTCTCCGCTAACTGCCAAACCATAGAATATAGGCCGCCCAACGAGCACAGCCTTAGCCCCGAGCGCAAGCGCCTTCATAATATCGGCGCCCGTTCGGATACCACTATCAAACAGAACCATTAATTTGTCACCGACAGCATCCACTACGCGGGGAAGCATGCTGAGTGAGCCCACGGCGCCGTCATACTGGCGACCCCCGTGGTTAGAAACGACAATGCCTTGGACGCCTGCCTTGACTGCTAGCTCAGCATCCTCCACCGATTGGATGCCTAGGAAAGACAAGAGTTAGTATGATTTTATTGAAGTCTTAATACATGGAACAGCAAGGCACACCTTTTAGGACAATAGGACCATCCCAGTGCTCTTTTAGGAATTTGATATCTTCCCAAGTGTGGCTGTGCCCCGAGAATACTGTCTTTTCCCATCCCATGCAGGCATTCTGGAAATCATCTTGGATAGATTTTCCCTTGCCTGGACCGTCTTTCCATTTTTTCTGAAAGACTGGATCCGAGAGACCAATAGCGTCGCCAATGCCAAGGTAGAAAGGCACGTATGCGTTGTCCAGGTCTTTTGGCCGCCAGCTAAGAGCCCAGAGATCGAGCGTGACGACGAGTGTTGTAAATCCGGCACTTTTTGCTCGTGAAAGCATAGAGATCGTGATTTCATTGTCTTCACTAGGAGGCCAGTACAGCTGGAACCAGCGGGACCCCGATCCAGATGCCTCCGCGATTTCCTCTGGCGGGGTCGAGGACGCAGTTGACATAATGTACGGCACAGAGCAATTGGCAGCAGCTCGTGCGACTGCGCATTCTCCCTCACTAGTATCGATCATTAGCCTCAGATAATCCTCTTGGATATGGAATTTTGGGATTTCGCTACTGATGGAACTATATCACGCAAATTAGGATTCTGTGTCAACCTCAAGAACCTGACTTACAATCTTGTTCACGCCCACCGGAGCAACCAATATAGGGCTTGGATATTTGGATCCAAAGAGCTCAACAGAAAGATCACGGATCGTGTTATCTTGGAGCATGCGGGGGATAATCGACCACTTTCGGAAAGCAACTCTATTGGCATCCATGGTCTCCCCTGCACCAGCAGCTCCCGCGATATACCCATAACTGCTGGCAGGCAAGACTTCTTTGGCGGCTTCTTCCCACTTATGGGGGTTTGTAGTTAAGATTGGCCGATTACCTTTGAGCCCATCAAGATATATCTTTTGTTGATAACTCCCATAGTTGGGGTGAGAACTGTGTGACTCGTGATGAGGCATGATTGTTGGTACTGTGCTACAGACCTGTAGCGATATGACCACAAACGAAGAAATGATACGACTATGTTAACTGAGAGATGAAGGCCCTGCTAGTACACGCAAAGTAGAGGAATTAAAGGTGAGAGAGAGGGACAGAGAGGCATTTATCCAGGATAGCACTACTACGTGACGTCACCCAACTTGGAGGAGGTACTTATTGGGGATAAGATACAGGTTGGTCAATCATTGCTATATTCTATTTTAGTAGGGCTATAATAAAATGCGGATAGACTTTATTCGGGGTGTAGTGTAGTGTGTGAGGTAGGGCCCTGACGCCGTCGTCATAGCGGCTACCATAAAGTAGCAATCATTAACTATACAATTTTCATATGACGTAAGAAACCCCCGCGCATATGAGTGCCAACTGCTTGTTTGGAAGTTCGGCTGACTCGAGAATAATTAGATCTGTTTTTATTAAGCCCGTCGATGAACTTGGTGGGAAGTTATGGTGCCTCGACTCTCACGCATTTAATTTATACTCGACATTAATTCTAACACGCTGTGCCCTGGTTATAAAAGCAGTGAAAACCCCAGTTCTCGTGGCAGGGAGCCCCGTCCATCGTCGTACTCTGGATGAATATATTTTCATATTCGGTATTGAAGTTAATATTTCGTACCGTCCCAGTATTACTTACCTAGGCGGGTTTGTTCCTGTTGCTGAGAGGAAACAAGGAGGGCCCTACAACCCACCCACCCCAGCAAGGGACGACAGTTCAAGGAACGGCTCTGCTTCAACTGCAATAAACTAGGCCACCTGGCTAGAGACTGCATGAATTTTTAAGAAGGGAACGGTGGACAAAAGTTTGTTAACTAATTTATGATGGAATCATTATGTATACATAGATTATTACTAAGACCAGCGTCCCAATTCCTCCCCACCCTGAACGCCCTTCGCTGAGTAAAACCCCAAATTATTGCGTTACCGAATATACCTAACAACTTCATGATAACAGTTGCTTCAAACATGACATATATTTTTAACCCCTTTCCAGTACACCCCCAATCTGCGCCCCTACCCCAACCTGAGGATCATTTAATTCGCCAACCTTCAGGAAAGTAAATTCTGGAGTGAAGGACTGGCACTCGCACCACCGTTTACCCGACGGTCAGGAGCATTGTTCCCATTGTGATTTATAGGCTCACGACCGATTTGAGGACCATCTCGACGTGCCTGCGGGCTCTCATGGGGCCCTCCAAACGCTTGACGATACGGCGAGTGAGTTCCATGTGGAAATGAAATTTCCAAAGCTCGTGGGGGAGGACCTCCGTTGGTTAAGTGCTGCGGGGGTGACGATGCGTACGGCGCGTATACACCATGTTGCATCGGATGAATACCAGCGGCAGACTTATGTGGCGATGACGGATAGCTGCCATTTGCTACCGGAGGCAATGATCCGTTCACATGCGGTGATCGTGGAATCATTGGGCCGGGTTGGCGTGTCTGTGTCTGGCCGGCTAGGTGCTGGCTGGTTGCTGGAGGCCCTCTCGGCGAGAGCGGGCCGTTGCTGTACTGCCTTAGGGCGATATTTGAATTTTGAGAGGCCGGAGATACGCGGGACCAGTCCCCGTAACCGCTCGTTGGTGGATATGCTGAATGGCCCCACGGATAGCGAGATCCCGAGTGCATATGGGTTGGTGGCACAGGAGGGCTTGCTAGCGTCGGCGGGGCAGACACAGGTATAGAAGGCGGTAGGCGTGGCTGGGGTGCATCGTTCTCCATTTTTGGCACTGGTACGGCTGGCGAAGTTTGGGGCTTTTGAACTTTATTCCAATGACATTTGTGGCACTGGAAAAGCTCCGGGATATTGTTGGGCGGCCTCTCGCACAGTGCGGCCGCAGCCAAAGCAACCTGCTGCTTAGGGTTACTTCCCAAAATGGCGTTGCCCAGGTCCTTGGAAATATCATCTATTTGATTATTGGGGGGGCGGTGTTCATAAAGCTGGTGTTTCAATGGCCCAGGCTTGGTAACGGGCAGCGCTGGATATGGCCACCACTTTGGACTTACATCAACCCCGCAAGTATCACAGACCTTCGCCGGCGATTGGAGATATGTGGGGGCCTTGAGTGCCTTAGCAGTGCTCGTAGTTTGCGTGTCTTCTGGTTTAGTATTCGAAATAGAGCCTCTCCCGGTGCTGCTTATAACAGTCGTAGAAGCTCGGCGGTTTGGTACGGTCGAGGAAGAATTTGGAACTGCAGATATCTTGGTTGATTGGTTGACCAGCGTCGCTTTGCGTACAGTGCCTGTTAATGCTAGATCCGCTTGCTTGAAGTTCTGGACATAAAGCTGCAAGGCATTCAAGCCGCTTTCATCCACAATATCATGCATGCGGTGAACAATAGTCTTGGTAGGGCAGTGGTCCTTGCACCAAACCGCAGCTGTCATGGCACCCGATTCGCCATTGATGTTCACAATGTTAACGTGATCTCTGCGAGAGCCTTTGACAGGTGATATATCAAAGCCCAGGACATACCCTGCTTGATGGGAACACTCTACATGGACTATGGCTAGTTAGCGCGGCAATAAACAACTAGAGGGATTGCTTACCAGGAGCCCGGCACGACAGGCAAGCCACACAGGCCCCGTTATTAGTTTTACATATCTTACAAGTCTCGTCATACCTAGCGGAAGGAATTGAAGGGATTCCTTCAGAACGTTCTAGGGCCTTGCCTTGGCCAAATTTGACTTCTGGTGTCCAAATTGCACAGGTAACATGGACCCAGTTGTTGTTCGCTGTTCTTTTCAAAGGTTCTCTTGGAATAAGCGGACGGCTCATCTCTTCTTGCTTTTTCCTGTAAAACTCCGCCGCTTTGATTGCAAGTTCCCTCTCCACGCGGTCCTTTTCCCGGTCTTTGTCGTTCTTTTTCTTGTGCGCGGGTTTTATAGGTTCCAAAAAGTCCTGCGGTGTTGATTCGATAGGGCACAACATGCATTTATATTGCTGTAACTAGTGAGTAAATAGGTACATCAGGAGCTGCGGCGATGTAACTTACAATAGAAACTTGTGGGTTTCGGTCATTTGAGCACATATCGCAGGTCCATTTGGCTGATCCCCGTGTGTCCGCGGCCACACCATAACAATTTCGGTGCACGGTCATTCTACACTCTCTACAGGAGAGACGTTGGCCTGCCGGCTCCATTTGCAAACAAATTGCGCAGGGAAGAGATTTTTGTTTAGGAGTTTCCGGGACAGGCGGTGGAGCAGGTGGTTTTTCTGGCGCTTTCTTCTTCTGCTGCGCAAGCGCAGCCCCAGAGCCAGGATCATGCGGTGCCGAATCGGTCTGGTCTCTTTCGCTACTGCTCTTTGGTTTCTTTCGCGGGGCCTCCTGTGCTGCAACGAGGGAAGCCGGCTGGGGCGCAGGAGTCCCATTTGAAGGAGTGTTGGCCGCATCTGTATTATTAGCCGTCCAACTGAGGTCGCTCAGATGGAATTCCCTTAATGGATCCTCTGCCTTCCGCTTATTAGACCGGCCACCCTGGGAAGCTTTCTTGCCATGGTCATCTGTGTCTTCCCATTGCACCGCATACCTTCGCCATATCACGGCGCAGCTGAGACAAAGGGCTACCGTCAATTGCGTATTGTTGTCCTTGCCGACTACTTTGTTGGTCGGGTCAGCTGCTATGGTGGTTCCAGCTGGTGTCCCAGGAGCGCGCTTCCATTGCCGAGAATTGCGCGTCGAACAGAATTTACATTGAAAGCCTCGTTTCTTCTCCTTGGCCTTTTCATTGTCGAAAGCTGAATCGTCTTGGTCATCAGCAACATCATCTTGTAACTTGCCCGCATTAACTTCAACCTTCTTCGCCTCCTTTTTCCCTTTTCGGCCCGCGTAATTGCCCCAAACCTGCTTTCCACGCTCGGTTTTCTTCCAGATGTAATAGAATCGAACTATATTCGCAGCGCTGACGGTTTTCACATGCTTTTTGACGCTATGGAGCTCGGAGCCAAATTTGGCTACGCCATCCTCAAACTTTTTAATCTCTGTCGGTGTCAGATCGGGTTCTTTGAGTTCCTTTTTTTCCACCTTAGCCAGTTCTTTCAACGCCCGATCAACATCGAAACTTGCAGAGTTAAGTATACTCAATGCTTTATCCAAGAAGTTCACCGAGTAGGCCCTGGCGCCAATTTGCTTGGCAATATCTTCGCTGCTTTTGAGATACGCGTCAATCAATGCCTCATTGTCGCCGTTTTTTGCCACGTCTTCGGTTGCCTCGGGTTGGAAGAGTAGTTCAGCCGTGCTATTTGAACTTCCTCTGGCATGGTCCTCTCCCCGATGGACGTAGCCATGAGGTTCATCCATGACCCATTTGGGTCGCGTTTCTCTCGCTATTTTTTCTGCTTCGAGCGCGATGATAGTTTCCTTGGAAAGCTTTGCATCTTTCTTATGGCTTCCCCCCTTCATATACTTTCTTTTGACCTCAATTGGTTTTACAAGTTGTATGGGCCTGCCAGGCCAGGTCGGTACATTTGCTTGGTGTCGTGGCCCGAGGCGAGAGCTTGCACGGGGATAGATGCGATCGTCGTAATCCAATGCATCCTCGACCTTGCAATGCACCCCTAGATAACGGAAGGGCCATAAACTTGCTTGGTAAATTTGTTCCTCAGTGCCAGGGTGAATCGGTACATCCTCTTCTACTGATCCGACAGGACTGCTGCTGCCTGTGCTTCTTTCAGTGCCTTGATGTAGCAAATCTTCATCTTCATCGTCCATCATTTCATCGTCTTCAGCATCTGCATCTGTAACATTGGGCGTATTCCTCGCCTCCAACTTTCGCTCTTGGGCGCGACTGCAAGGGCCACATGCCCAAGCAAACCCACGCGATGGTTTCTTTAGTAATGGCGGCCGTACACAATTCATGTGATATGTCTGATGGCAGACTGCACAATCGACGGAATTGTTACTATGCATTATTAGTCATAGCAACCTGGTTGAACGCTGTTCAAAACATACCTTGCGGAGAACCCATTACACCTCTTGCAGGACTTGACCGCGCTGGTCAATTCTTTCCCTCTCCCGGATTCTACCAGAATAAATTTCCAACGATCATCAAGAACTGTCTTCACCTTGGCCGGGACATTTACTACCTGTCGTGTAGGTATTACCTCGTAATATCGGTGAATATACCGGTCAAAGAGTTTTTCGTACCAGAAACAATTCTGCGTCCTCCTGTACTCATCCATATTTTCCACCTCTGTTTTGTGCTTTATTTGGCACAATCCACGGAGGGCGGTTAGAGGGCTGATATCAGAGTGCATGGACGCGAATACCTGTCGCGTATCATTCACCTTTCGTCCGATATCCTTTGGCCGATAATACCAGTTCATTCTCACGGCATCAACAGGCTTCGCGGAGTCATTACTCATGTGGAGAAACTCCATAATTCGTCCAAGGTAATAGGGCTCTCCAGGAGGTTCGCAAACCAGATAAACATGGTCTATTGTGAAATTAGCCACGCACATAAATAACGCCTAAGAACTTGGAATGATGAACTGTACAGCTACTTACCATTTATGCCCAATATCGTGCCATCGTCAGCGATGAGCTTGCCATTTTGGAGGCGCGCCCTGCAATTATCGAAGCTCAGCATAAATGACTCTTTATACGCCTGGGAATTTTGCAGTAAAGTGCTTTTTCCAGTTGCCGCGGCCGTGCCCATGTTTCCAGTGGAGTGATTGCCATTCGGCACACTCGATGCCGGGTTTGTAGTAGCTTTGCGCTTTTTGGAAGGTTGCGCCGGATTAGCCCCCGGAATGTTGGCTGAAAAGGTCGAGGTTCCTGGTATATGGTCTTTTGGCACCAGCTGCGCAGCGCTGTTCGGATCCGGTACTGTCCTAGTTGTTTTTCGACCGGTCGCTACTGAAGCGACAGATTCCAACACGTTTGGTCGAGCGTCTAAAGAACGAGCAGATTTTCGGGCATCATCTTCCTTTACAGGAGGCTGAATCTCAAACTCCATATCCATCTCCTTATCTTCTGCGTAGTTTGGTCGAGACACGCCGGCCCTGTTCCGGGACCGCGTGCCGTAAGGCGCAGCGGCTGAAGTCGCATCTTTCGGCGGCGGGCTTGATGATGAAGCTGGCGGCGCAGTTGTCTGCGGCGTTGGTGGATTTGGATGCGCCTTGCCTACTGTGTCGGGGCCGTCAGAGCTATCCAGAGGTATAGCAGCACTGGAAGGCGCACTTTCGGTGGTTTCGGCCGACTGTTTTTGTGGTCTGGTAGAGCTATCGCTATCCGCGCCACTGGCTGCTGCGGAGGGTTGTGAAGGAGTCTCCATTCCGAGATGACTGTCGCCCGGATTAGACACCGACATGGCTGCGTCCTCGTCGTCGCCGCTTGTCGTTGTGTGCTGTGTGGAGGCCTGTTGCCTCTCCCATCAAGAGTTGCACTTTAATCCCTTTTAGCGTCTCTGTGACAGGATGAAATTCGGCCCATCAGGTTTAAATGTCAGTTGTTGCGCGATTTGGTGAGGTATGCTCCAAGAAGTGGTTGTGGTGTAGTAATTGAGCAAACTACGTTGTTTCCTTCCTTATCCAACATAAACAGCATGGAATATGGCGTCTGTAGCAATGGGACCAGAAGCAGAATCTATGTATCTTTTGGGTGTCCGAATAGCTTCCCGTATGAGCATAAATGGGCGAGTGGTGTTGAGAAGTGGGCGCGAAGAGAGTCGCGACTACAACAAAGGAACGGCTGTCCGTGTGGAATGGAGTCGGACAAGGAAGGCGTGAGTGAAAGACAATGTAGTGTCTCGAGGAACGAGACGAGACGATGCGGCCGGCGATGCCTCGCTAAACCAGGCTGGCTGGCTAAGACGGCTCCAAACCTTAGCATCTGTAGTGAGATGGCCTCTCATTGGCGCAGCTTATTATTTTTACTCCTGTATCAACATTCGTGTATACAATAAACTGTCAAACGATAGAAATATACGACAAAAGTAAACTACAGACCGAATCTGAGATCCCTGAGGGCCTGCATACAGTTTGTTATATATACTAATCTTATGGCCAGCCTTTATTTTTATCTGGACGGTATGATAAGAGGGACTCCACGTTGCAAAATGTAATTTAACTCATAATAATACAAAGCCCTGAGCCGAGAAACAAAGCCTATGCTTACAGGTAATCCATTGGGATCCGTGGCTGTTGTGAGGTAAAATTTCAGTTATCTTCGTCGTCGTCACACTGGGGCAGGCTGTAGTGGAGTTTGTTTGGTATTGGGGATTTTGGCGAGGTATGCAAGGCTGGCATGGCAGCCAACGGGAGAGGGGATGATGGGATGGAGATGGGAACTCAGATCTCGCCACCACCAAAAGTTTGCTACCCACTTTAAGCACCCGCGCCTCAGGCCAACTAGCTGTACTTGGAGAGGGATTGAGAAGTAAAACGCTCACTAAAAAACACGGGCCTGGGCAAGCGCAGTATCTCAATTTCTCTCTATACCCCGTGACTTTGCCTGATATTATGAAACAAAGGCCCTCGTAAAAAGTTGAGACGTTTTGTGTTCTTTTGGCAACAATTAACTGGTTCTGCAAGTACAAATAGAGTACAGTACTGTCAGTTAGTACTGTCAGTTCTTATTAAAAACCCCAGGCCGTATTGGGAGGCCGTATTGGGGAATAATCGTCGGATCCGAGGATTACACAGAACATAGAGGCGCGTAACAGTTCGACGAACAGACGTGCCTCGTTCGCAGCTGATGGAGTACAATACAATTGTTTGAGTAGAGATAGCATCCCGGATAGTATCCTGGATAGTATCCTAGAATACAATGAATGGCCAGAGATGGCGGAACAGACGCGGGAGTACTATGCCATTGGGCAAGTTCGTGGGGGTCAACCCGCCCGCCTCTGCTCGAGGTCGGATATTGTTGTGGTAATAGAGAGAGAAAGAGAGGCACTATGGAAAATGGCAGGAGCGGATTCCCCCCTCTAAATACGAACAGCCCTGGTGGGACTGTTCAATCTCCAAGGACCGTACTCGAGTATGCGTGTACGTGTGCGTGTGCGTGTGTGTGTGTGCACGTGCGCGTACTTTACAAATACAGTATTGGTAATAAATAGTAATCCGGGGACTATTTTTACGAAAGCCTCTTTTGATCGCCAGTCATTCCGTAGTCGTGTCGTCGTGTCGTCGTGTCGTCGTGTCGTCGCGCAGTCGAATGGCGGCATTTTGTTTGTTCATACCTAATATATCAGGTATGAACGTTAGCTTTGTGAACATTTGAATGATTACGGAAGGATTGATAAAGTTGATAAACACGATTTAAAAGACAGGTACTTGGGAGCATGGGTTGCTGTCGTTGGCTGTCGTTGGCTGTCGTTGATCGTTGATCGTAGCTGTCTGCTGAGGCATGCTGAGGCATGCTTTGATATACACCAGTAAGTCCACGGAAGTCACAGTAACAAGGCGGGGCAGCTGCTCTGTCATGATGTCCAAACCTTATGTAAGGCGGGGCACAGGCTGGCGAGTTACCCCACTACACACACCCCCTTCGACCAACTTCGACTGGGTAGAAAGACAAGATAGGACAACACAACACAACACAACACAACACACGCGAAACACGAAGACAAAGAAGACAAAGAAGACAAAGAAGACAAAGAAGACAACCCCGAAGAGCTCTGTAGCTTGGATTATGTACTGTAACTGTACTGTAGGGGTTGTACCTTGGCTTAGGACCCGACCAAGTCCATGGACGGCCGGCGATATCGTGCTATCCGTACTACTACTGTATACCCCGCTATACCCTACTATTACTAGATTGAATATGTATGATGTGCTCAATCTGCTTTCATTTCCTATTACATCACATCATCCACCCCTTCCCCCCTCCCAACCTTTCCCCCCCGCCCCTGGAGCACACTTCATACTTCTGTACTCTGTATATAACCTTCCCGAATGCCCCTCCTCTAGTTCGTTTCTTTCTTGACAACAACCCACTTCACCCAAACCCAAACCCAAACCCAAACCCAACCTACACACTACACACTACTCTTCATCATGGCGCCAAAAGTCGCAATCGTCTTCGTAAGCCCTCTCTCCTCTTCACTCCGAGCTCAATAAGCTCTTTTGTGCCACGGGCTAACCCCGCACGCCTCTAGTATTCCATGTATGGCCACATACACACGTTGGCCCTTGCCGAGCAGGAAGGCCTGAAGAAGGCCGGTATCATTGCCGACCTCTACCAGTAAGGATAACACCACCACTCACCTGGTTGAAACCATCATTTCACGACCAATGAACTGACTTACTTACCTCCAGAGTCCCCGAGACGCTGCCCGAGGAAGTCTTGTCGAAGATGCATGCTCCAGCCAAGCCAGACGTGCCCGTGATCACACCCGAGATTCTCGAGACTTATGACGCATTCCTCCTTGGTATTCCCACTCGTTACGGTAACTTCCCAGCACAGTGGAAGGCCTTCTGGGATGCCACCGGAAAGCTCTGGGCAACTGGCGCACTCTGGGGCAAGTATGCCGGTGTATTCGTTTCCACTGCCGGACCTGGTGGCGGACAGGAGACCACTGCCATCTCCTCCCTGTCCACTCTTACGCACCACGGAATTATCTACGTTCCTCTCGGATACAAGCCTGCGTTTGCACAGATTACGAACTTGGAGGAGGTCCACGGAGGCTCCCCATGGGGTGCTGGAACCTATGCGGTAAGAAAGGATTCCTATGATATGTATGTTTGAAGCTGGAAGCTGACAGACGAACCAGGCATCGGATGGATCCAGGCAGCCAACTGCGCTGGAGCTGGAGCTTGCAACCATCCAAGGCGAGAGCTTTGGAGCTACGCTCAACAAGATCAACTTCTAATTACGAAGTGTCTATTCGAAAAGAACAGTCAGACAGGGTAAGATATAGTATCGACCTGTCAAGACCGCGGAACGAAAGTGGATTGGGTCTATAGCCCGCCATACCATATCTGGCAGTTGCTCCTGTGTTTCGCAGATTACATGCTCTAGTCTCTGAAGAAACAGTTCGTCGGTATTCACTTTTATATTCTTCGCAGTGAATGTATGTTTTTATTGATGTAGTGATATTTAAGTTGTGCTGACTGCAGAGAGCGGCGACCTTGGTAGGTACCAACCCCACTATACTAAAAGTAGACTAGCGCAATTGGTGAAAGTTGCTTTTTCGACCCCTTATTCAACCACCCTGGAAACCTTGAGAAGGATACAACTATGAGTGTGGGCGAAGGTCAATAAATCAAACACTCGCTCATGTGGAGACCCAGGCACAGCATCTGTGACAAGGCCATTCGGGGTCGAGCTTCTTTATTTGTCTATTCCCGCCTGTGTAGTAGAACGAAGGTTTACGGTCGGGACGATGTTACACACGTGACACAGACATCCCAGTATTCATCACAAACCAAAATCCCCAAAGTTCCTAAAGTCCCCAAAAGGAAACCGCCAATCAGCACCTCTTTAGAGCTTAAAGATCTACCGCAGGGGCTACTTCCTTGCGCGCCTGTCAGTGTACCAAGCCAAGATGAGGCGCCGACGTATCCAACCGTGGTACTCCAGGCCCAGACCAATATGAGAAAGTTCGAAAATTGTGTTCTTCTCACACGCGTTGGTGGATTTTATGAACTCTACTTTGAGCATGCGGAAGAATTCGGCCCTCTCCTTAATCTCAAGGTTGCCCAGAAAAGGACAAATGCTGGTCCCGTGTCTATGGTATATTAGCTCCTCATATAGCTGGTCCACTCTAACTTTCACAGGCAGGTTTCCCATTCTTTCAGCTTGATAGGTTCTTGAAGATACTAGTTCAAGACTTGAATCGTTATGTTGCGATTGCCGAAGAGTTCGCCAACGATGCATCGGGCAAAGTCAAAGCAGGGGGGCTGCTTCATGACCGGAAGGTCGCGCGCATTGTTACCCCGGGAACCCTGATTGATGAAAACTTCATCGATCCTCTAACAAATAACTATGTCCTCGCAATCCAGCGCGGCCGCAGCATTTCGCAGACAGAGCCGAGGGACGCAGAGGAGTTAGTTGGCCTGGCATGGTTGGATCTTTCAACCGGTAACTTCTACACACAATTGACAACGTTGTCGTTGTTATCGAGTGCCATTTCGCGAATTGGGCCTCGGGAAATCGTACTTGAGAAGGACCAAGAGACCTCAGCAGCCGATGGTTTACTGGCAGTGCTTAGTGACGACCGCCAGGTGATTACATACTGCTCAGTGGGAGAAAGAAAGCCGATGGCTTCGTGGGGACTGATGCTGGAGAGCAAGATGCCTGCCGATATAGCGGCAAGCTTTGCATCAGAAGAAGTTGATGCTGGAAGTCTGCTGTTGGAGTATGTTGGCACTCGCCTGCAGGGCTTGAGTCTGAAGCTTCAGCCCCCGATTCAATACCGTTCACAGGAGATCATGGCCATAGACAGAAACAGTCTACGAGGTCTTGAAATAATGGAGAACTATAGGGATGGCACCTACGTTGGGAGTCTACTTCATGCACTGCGAAAAACTGTCACAACGAGTGGCTCTCGACTACTGAAAGAGTGGCTTGGTAAGTTCTCAACCAGTAAGAGAAGAGCCTTTCTAACATTAACTAGGTGCTCCCTCGACATCACTTCAGGTGATAAACGACCGATTAGATCTTGTGGCCCACATACTTGGCGATACAGCCCTCCGAGAACGACTGAAGACCCTGCTTCGACGTTGTCACGACTCTCAACGTCTAGTCCAGAAGTTTGCTCTGGGAAAAGGAAATGCAGATGATCTTTTAGCTTTATCAACTACTATATCGGCAACGCAAGAATTGGCCTCAACGATACGAGCGACACTAGAGGATGGGCCACGATCCCCAGAATCTTCCCCCCTGGACTCCTTATCACGCCTCGTGTCACGCATTGAGCTTGATGGCCCGCTTGCTCTAGCAACCAAAATTCGAAATGCGATTGATGAGGAAGGCGTTGTACAGCAACATAGGATAGAGGATGAAGAAGCAGGAACCATTATGGAAATGGCGGAACAGATTGCGACATCCGAAGGCTCTACGGAGGATATTGCAGCAATAAAGCGAGGCCGAGGCAAGAAACCGACAAAAAGCATACGCGAGCACTATAGTGAAGACACTCAAGTGTGGATCATGAAACCTCTAGCAAGTATAGCATTGAAAAGGTTGCACGCAGACCTGCTGAACCTCGACGAGGACAAGGCAAAATTGCATGACCGTCTTCAGCGAGAACTTGACGCAGCAACCCTCGCGCTTCGTTGGACGCCTGGCTTGGGCCATATATGTCATGTGAAAGGGAAAGATGCGAAACGTATGGCAGAAATGAGAAGTGTCAGCTCTAGCAAAAGCACCAAGTCCTTCCACCACCCAGAGTGGACGGATTTGGGCCGAAGGATAGACCAAGTTCGACTTCAGATACGCGCCGAGGAACAGAGGGTTTTCCAGAAGCTTCGTGAAGAGGTCATCAAGACGTTGGTCAAGTTGCGCCGCAACGCCTCTGTCCTGGACGAGCTAGATGTCGCCTGCTCGTTTGCAACGCATGCAAATGATCAGGGCCTCGTCCGCCCTATTTTGAATAACACTACCGCCCACAAAGTTATGGGAGGCCGCCACCCCACGGTCCAGGTTGGTCTACAGCAGCAAGGGCGAACCTTCGTCACGAACAACTGCCTTGTTGGCGACGAAGACCGCGTCTGGATCATAACAGGACCGAACATGGGAGGGAAGAGCACATTTCTTCGTCAGAATGCTTTGATTACAATAATGGCTCAGGTTGGCTCCTTCGTACCAGCCGAATACGCAGAAATCGGTATTGTGGACCAGATTTTCAGCCGCGTTGGTTCTGCTGATGATTTGTACCGCAACCAGTCGACATTCATGGTGGAGATGATGGAGACCGCGACGATATTGAAGCACGCCACCGAGCGTAGCTTCGTTATAATGGATGAAATTGGACGCGGAACAACACCAGAAGACGGAATTGCTGTGGCATTTGCATGCCTCCATCATTTATACCACGTCAACAAATGTCGCACATTGTTCGCAACACATTTTCATGCCGTAGGGGATATGTCACGTCATATGGAGAAGGTAGGTTATTGGTGCACTGATGTTTCCGAGGATCAAAACGGGGGGTTTAGTTACATGCATAAGTTGAAAAAAGGGGTCAATAGGAAGAGTCATTCATTGAAGGTAGCTAGGTTGGCAGGTTTACCGGAAGCCGCAATTGACATCGCACAGAGGGTGTTGGATGGGGGACCTGGAAAGTAGTTAGCATATGCTAAGTACTTTGTAATAGTTTTAACAATGGTTGAATGTGTTCACATCATAAATAAGTTGTTGTATGGGTTTTGTCTTCATTGAGATCAGGGTTAAAAAGCAATTTGATAATCATGTGAGAATTGTAACAGAAGTAAAAGTTTAACTGACCTTTTGTAACGTAGATTTCGACCACTGGATTCTACTTTGCTGGCTGTTTTTGGATGTCACATCAATGAATTGAAATGCGGGACGTGGACTGGTTTTCAAGGCAGTATCAGGCTCGATTCGTATATCTGAGTAATTCAAACTACGAAAGGCAGAATCTGGCTTAATCGAAGAGACCACCGAAGCCCTCATCACCGGACTCCTCAGCCTCGGACTCCTCCTTCTTCTCCTCGGCGGCAGCGGCAGCGGGGGCACCAGAGGTAGTGGCGACGGCGGCAGAAGCGAACTTCTCTGGGTTGGCGATGCGCTCCTTGAGCTCCTCAATCTCGGTCCAGCTGTACTCGGTGGAGACGGCAACAGCAAGAACGTTCTTGTAGCTGTTGACAACAGAGTGCATGACGGAAGGAAGGGTTGGGAAGTTGACGGCGAGCGAAACGCAAGCGATGGTGGTGATGGCGCTGGATAAAGCCTTGAGGAGCTGCTCCTCGCCGATGTCGAGGACATGGGGCGGGAAGGTGTTGCCGTTGTCGTAAACCTGAGTAATGCCCATTCCGTAGGTGAACGGAGAGATGTTAAGCATGTTCAGGAGGGTAGCCTCGGAGGCTCCGACCTTGGTACCGGCCTCAACGAGCTTGAGATCAGCGGTAATTTCGATGGTACCACGGGCAATCTTGGTTGGGACACCAAGAGCCTGGAAGAAAGATGTCTTTCCGGGCTCCATTCCGGTGTTACCAGCTGGGACGAAGACCTGGCAGGAGGTTAGTAGATATACTTTAGCAAATAAGAAGTTGATTTAACATACATCATCAGGTGCAACAGCGCCAGCTCTGGCTGGGGCGGCAACCTTGTTGGAAAGGATCTTGTCGCGAATATCCTTCAAGTCGGCGTTGGTGAAGACGAATCCAATGTTGCCCTTGACGAATGGAAGAAGGCGCTCCCACTCTGGGGAGTCACCAACGAATCCCTTGATGGCACGGCGGACCATGGTGTTCTTTCCCATGAGGACAACACCCTCTCCGCGGAGAGACTGTCTGATCTCGTGCATCTGCTGGGAGCTGACATTGTCGACGGAGACAATGAAGATGCTGCGATACTCCTCGAGAAGGCCCTTCAGCTTATCGAAATAGCCGGCCTTGTTTGCGGTCTTGCCCCCCATATCTTCTTAGTGTGAAGGTAGGATGTTTAAGGGTCAAGATATAATTGAATTGAAATAATGCGCCCGGAAATTGGACTGCTTGTATGTTGATGATATCTCAAAAGAAGTCCTCGGCAAATATTTTTGGGTTTGTGGTACTCTAGGGTTTCCTTTCGGTTAGCACACAAGAATTAATTGATGCCTAATGACCCAGGCCTCAACGCTAGGTTGGTCTTCTGGAGCTCTCTTTCGAAAATCCTTATCTTATCTTAGTTTGGAGGGGAAAAAGGCATCTCAGCGACAATATTAAGTGACTAACTAGCTTTGTAACAGAACCGAGGCAGCCGGGGCGTCATTGGGATCTTTTCGTGGACGGTTTGTGAGGGGCAAAATACTCCACACATCGCGCTTCATACATATACTACAGATTGATTTCCACTACCAAAACTTACCGCACGTCAAGATGTCACAGAACTTCGAACCCATCCAAAATGACCTTATTTTGCGGGCCGCCAGGGGTATATATATACTCCCCCCCAGATGATGCGAGCCATAGACTAACCTATCCAAGGAGAGGAAGTGGAACGAGCACCTGTGTGGGTGATGCGTCAAGGTAAACATGGCTCCCCAAACCAAACTATTCAAACCCGGCATGCTTACACTTCAATAGCTGGGAGATATTTACCGGAATATCATGTAGCCAAAGGTGGGAACGACTTCTTTGAGTGCTGTCGGTCACCAGATATCGCTTCGACTCTTACCTTGCAACCGATTGAGCGCTTTGCGGGCCTCATTGACGCCGCCATAATATTTTCTGACATCCTTGTCATTCCACAGGCTATGGGCATGACTGTTGAAATGATTGACAAGAAAGGACCTCATTTCCCTGAGCCGCTCACGTCACCAACCGACGGCCAGTATGGAAGAGTCATGAAAAAGGAAGTGGACGTTGCCAAGGAGCTGGGTTATGTCTACGAGGCCATAACCATGACCAGGCACAAGCTGAAAGGCCGCGTTCCGCTAATTGGCTTTTGCGGGGCGCCCTGGACCCTTCTCTGCTACATGGTAGAGGGTGGCGGCAGCAAGCTCTTCATTGAAACAAAGACTTGGGTATTTAGACATTCGCAAGCAAGCAAGGACCTTCTCCAGAAGATTGCCGAGGTTTGCGTTGAACACCTTGCTCTCCAGGTTAAAGCAGGCGCACAGGTACTATCCTCCGAGTTTCTTCCGTGGCAACAACACTACTAACGCCGCATTAGATGGTCCAAGTTTTTGATTCTTGGGCAGCCGAGCTTTCTCCAGCTTCGTTCAAACAATTTTCTCAGCCATATCTGGCTTATATCTCAGCAAATTTACCTAAAAGACTTGCAGAGATGCAACTCGACCCAGTTCCGATGATAGTCTTTGCTAAAGGCGCTTGGCATGCTCTTGACTCTCTTTGTGACCTGGGTTACGACGTTGTTGGACTAGACTGGTTGCAAGATGCCGCCGCGGCCGTCAAAATCAGAGGTGACAGGTCTGTTGTCTTTCAAGGCAATGCTGACCCAGGAGTTCTTTATGGCACGAAGGATGCGATTACGGGTGCAGTTACGGAAATGGTTGATGGATTTTATGGTGGTGGGAAAAAGGGATGGATCGCTAACTTGGGCCATGGTAAGCCCCCATTATATATTTCATACTTTGAAGCACTAACACATGTGTAGGAATCACACCAAAGGTGAATCCAGACGACCTCAAGTTCTATTTTGAGGAAATCCGTCGATTGACAGCCAGCTAGGAAGTAGAACATAAATAATTCGTGTCAATATAGATGGCATATCTACCAATTTTAGTGCGATCCCTGAAACTACTATGAATACATGTCCTATATCCTCACACAATCTTCTCGAGCTTTTCGCTCCCTTTCTCGGTGTAGTGCGGCAAGGACGACTGCTTCTATTCTATCCGCAACCAGTTTACCCTCCGTTCGCTCAATAATGCCCAGGACCCATTGTAACCTGCCGTGGCTAATCGACCCCTTCTCTATGATATTCCCCTCGATGCCAATATCAGTTAAGACACGAATAATGAGCCTGGATATGGGGATTCTGTGTTGGTTTAAGTACCGAATGCACCATGCGACGCTCCTGAGTGCAACTCTGTTCGAGATGAAGCCGACCTGCGAAAATTCGAAAGCCATCTTCTCCACTAAGCGTACTCTCGCCCAGTTTGTGTGTGTTTCCTTCCAGATCCGAAATCCCCCAAATAGGTCAAATATATCCCTTGGATTGCACGACGGATCATGAATCATTGCAATTGCAAGACCCGGAAATTTTTCAAGAGGAATTTTCTGGTTTGTTGGGCGCTCTCTTGAATAGAGCCACTGCAATTTCGCCGCGTGGCTCAAATTTGTGGTATAGAGTGCCGTCATTTCATCCATGACGGTCGGTGCATTAAGGTAGAGTCTGGCATCCTCGAGGCGTTTCAAACAGTAGTACACACTGTCACTTTCACCGCGGATACGGCGCAATATTCGCAAATAACACGCAACTTTCTCGTCCCAACGCATTGCCTCTTGTTTAAACGCCGTGCATAAATGTACAATAGAACCGTGAGGCCTATGCGGACATAGAAACGAATCCTTAAATGCAGCATGCGCTTTCACTATTGACATACTAGGCGTTTTCCCTGCCCAATATTCAAACATTATATCGCATAGGACATGTTGACGTAACCGCGGAAGGGTTATTGTTGTTCTGTCATTGCGATATTCATCCCGTATTATCATGCACGCCTGTATCAGCAAGCCTTCGGACGCGAAAGGTCCACGCGCTACAAGCTTGAGCAATGTCGTCCGCAGGTCCTCCCCTTCTCGTACTAGATCTTGTATGGACTTATGACTTCCAGAGAAGATGACCCTGTCTGCGTAAACCGTGGATAGGCGAACTAGATAGCATATTTCCCCCTTAACTTGATTTTCAGGCGCATACACCCCAAAGGTTTCCATAAGGGCTCCAACTATGTCTTTCAAGTCGGATATGTTCAAGAACATCTTTCTAGGCGGCGAGTATATTGCTTTGGCGGTTTCTGTAGATTGTGATATTTCTTCGGGGTGCGAGGCGCTTGTATCAGGAGAGAAAAGTGAGCCCCCAATTGCATAAATCTCTTTTTTAAGCTCATGCTTTTGTTTATCGGTGATGGACCGGAGAATATCTGAAATGAGAGCGGCGGACATATGAACCGGGAGGCGAGGCAGATTCGTGAGCAATAATCGTAAGACCTCTGGCTCAATTTCAGCTGGCCGAAGTACCTTGCATGCCATGATGCCTCCCCATGTCGCCTGGTAAAATGAGATACAGAGAGCATGTCCTATGTCCTTGCTAACGGTATTGTCTCGAATGAGGCGGGGCACTTCACGTAAACTTCCGGCTAGAACAGCTGCAGAGACTTGCCCTAAGGACAAATTCTGCTTGAACATTTGACAAAATGTCCCACATATATCTGAGAAATCAATTGATGTCGTCTTCGCGCGGATGCGGTCACGAAACCACTCCAAGTCGTCCGCAACATTTGATCGTAAGACGGGGGCGAGGCCATCGTTGCTTTCCAGAAGATTCTGGTCTGGATTATCGGCCGTCGATTGATCTAGATCTATCAGCCAAGATGGTAGTTGATCCGTGCCGGTTCGTTCTGGCGGTTTATGCGGCGCCTCCCACTGCCAAATGTTGTTCTCTTTGGCGCCCCTGAATCCCCACAAAGCCGCGAAATCATGGACGGGTGGCCGAACTGCCTCTGAAAAGTGAGCCATACGGCGTTTGCCTAAACGCCGCCTGCACTCCATGGGACCAGGTACCGATGTCCCATGTCGTCTCGAGGGCCTCGAAAGAAGACATAGGCGCTGAAATGCCCATGCTAGGGTTGTGTCGGTGATCCATATCTCTTCCGATGGGACTCGTAGCTTTCGCTTTACTGCTGTGCAGCAGGGTGTCCGCCCCAGTAACATATAGTTGATCCAGATCTCACAAGGTCATTGGATAGGATCCAGTTGGCGCGAAATATGTGTTGTTTCGAGAGAGCAGATTGGAACGTTCAATTCGAGCCACAGAGCCACAGCCAGCGTAATGGTACAGTAGGAAGTGGCATTCGATGAAGCAAGTCGAGATTCAGCTCGTCGCTTTTAATTGACTATAGATACTGCGTTGCTGTCGTCGTGGGGTGGCTCTCTGGAGGAGGGATGTTGTCGGTGGTCAAAGATGAAGAAGTAACGACGACCAATTTCAACCAATCATAGTGTGGCTGGCGCCAAATCGCGTGGACTTGCCCAAACCACGATTTTACTTATCGCCAAAAAATAAATGTAGATAGATGGTGCTCACAACGAGTAATTATATTTCCAGCTTTACGTCAAGTTTTGAAAACTCACGACCCTCATTAAATTCGAAATATGTACGCTGCATACCAGTGTGTTGAAGTTATCGGAGAGTTTGTTATTGCTGCAAGTGCTCACACGTTGCAAACATTCAATCTCTGCAATGGGTCTCAGATCTCATCATGGGCATGCCCGGACCAACTGAATAAAACTACCCTGGCCACTCAATCCGAACCTACGAACGATGAAGATGGGTTACAGGGCTCCGGTGCCCTTGCAATAGAAGCTACAGGATCAGATTCCAATCAGCCAGCCAAAAGGAGAAAATTGTCGGATCCGAGCAACGAGGAATCTTCTTCCGTTGGCAGGGCGCCAAAAGGCGAGAAACCAAGAGCATGCTCGCAGAGAACAACTACAATGACCTCCATATATCCTAATATTGTTGCATTGACGTCATCAAATGATGGAAAATATGTAATAATAGTAACGGGAGAGGATAAGACAATTCGAGTCCTTCAGCACGACAGCGGCCATCTGCAACAAATATCTGTGAGGTAAGCTCTCTAGTTTGTTGAAATTAAGGCTCGGGGCTTACTCAATTTAAGGTCCATGCCAAAACGGCCTTGCGCTGTTACTCTATCGCCATCGGGCTCTGCGATCATCTGTGCTGACAAATTCGGAGATGTCTATTCACTTCCCTTACTTACAGATTTACCTGAAGGACAGGGCGCCACGACAACACCCTTAGCTGAGGATGAGAATTTATCCGAAAAACCCAAGCAATTTGTGTCCTCAGCGAATGATCTTACAGTTCACTCTGCACGGAACCGCAGAGCACTCCAGAACCAGCTGAAGCAGAATCTAGCCAAGGCAGACAAAGCCGAAGCCAATTTCGGACAACAGTTATTACTTGGACATGTTTCAATGTTGACAGATATTGCACTCGTTGAGGAATGTGGGCGCAATTATATTATTACTGCAGATAGGGATGAGCATATCCGTGTGTCCCGAGGAATTCCGCAATCGCATATAATCGAGGCCTATTGTCTCGGGCACAGCGAGTTTGTGAGCAGGCTATGCCTTCCAAAATCCGCTCGCCGTCTCCTGATCTCAGGTGGAGGTGACAATGATTTATTTGTTTGGGACTGGTTTTCAGGGAATCTGCTCCAAAAAATAAATATATCATCCCATGTGGAGCTTATTCTACGTGGATCTTCTGGCGAAGGGCGTGGCGTTGGAATTGGGGCCAATGATGACTCCCACTCGCCGAAGGTTATTGTTTCGGGCATAAAGTATCTGCAGCAAGAGCCAAACAGCAATTCTGGCAGTGTTGTTGTAATGTGTGAGGGGTAAGTGTCGCTTGGATGTAGCTGACTTGGATGACTTGTGTCTAATTGGTTATAGTGTCCCAGCGTTGTTCTTCTTCGCATTATCCCCGGCTGGCACCCTTTCGCATTATCAAACTTTGCCTCTAAACGGAAACCCTTTGGCTATTGCTACAGGCGTGCAAAACAATGCCTTGATCGTTTCGGTTGACCTGTGGCATTGTCCCCGTTCGGTGGCTCAACTCAGAGACGTGGAAACAACAGGGGTGGAGGAGCCCTTGAAGATCATCAAATCCGATGGCAAGGATTGGAGTGCGTTAACTTGCCACTTTGGAAAGGTTGATATTACTGGCGCCGATCACCAAACAATGCCGGCGGCAAATGTTGACTGGTGGAATGTGCTCTACAGTCTGGGAAACCTTCGGAAGCGTGCAGGATGGGAATAGGCAAAGACACATAATTTCAATCTGTAAACTTATGGACTAAGGTGAAATATCAAAGCTAATTGTTAACTGGTTCATGCCTACGAGTCTTCATGATTGGTCTATATCTCTAAACGCCTATTACAATGAAACGCAGAATCAATGCTGGGAGGCGAGGGGAATAACTCGCTATCCAGCCAAAACCGCTGAGTTAAATGACGAACCGTGTCCACGCTTAGAAGCGATCAGCGACTGCCCAAATGCAATATTCATAACGAATCACAATGTGCCCATAAAGTAAGGCCCGTAGAACCTACGGGGAAGCGTCATTGCTGTGATTCCCTGTCCGCCGGTTCTGTAAGTGGTCTAGTTGTCGATTACTGAGATGCACATTGAACCCTTTCACCACCAGCAGGGTGTCCGTCCTCATCATCGTCATCCATCATACCATGGCCAGCAGCTCGTGCTTGCTGGCTTGCATCTACGTCCTCCAAATCAACCGCCTCTGTCATCGTCTCTGCAGGTGGCAAAATCGGCTGGACTGTCGGCGGCAGAATAGACTTGAGGGCATCGAATTCAGCGGGGTTGGCAGTCCAATTCTTCTCGGGAAATTTGACGTCGAACTGGATGTAAAGATTGCCGAAGTCGTGGTGACGATGTGAAGGCATGCCCTGGCCGCGTACCATTTTGACGGAGCCTGCGCAGTTAGTAAGATCCAGCTACTATGACATGGGAATCCGTTGTAAGCTTACCTGGGTTTATAACTTCTCCGGGCAAAATATCAACACTGAGCCATCTCTCGTCCAGATGCTCCACGAAGATGTTTCCGCCAGCCAGAGCTGTGACGAGATCGATTTCTGCGGAGTAAAATATATCGTCGCCCTTGCGTTGGAATCTTGCATGCGGCTTCTGTTCGATTTCAAACACAACATCCCCTGGTTGAACGCCTGGTGTTTGGTCACCTTCGCCACGGAACTCGATCTTGTGGCCGCTCTGAACACCCCTGTCAACGTGAACGTGAAGGACCTTCCTTTCCACAACGGTCTTCTTGCCGTTGCATTGCTTGCACTTGTCCTTCTCGCGAATAATTTCTCCCTCTCCGTTACAATCTGGGCAGACAGTTTGGAATCGCTGTATCATGGGACCCATTTGGCGCATCATAGTCTTCATGCCGTGCCCGTCACAGCCAGTACACTTCTTGACAGCACCCTCTTTGCCGCCTCTGCCATCGCACTTGGAGCAAATCACCGATTTCTGCAGTGCCAACTTCGACACTTTGCCCCGGTAAATATCCTCTAGAGATACTTTGTGAACGTGGTGGATGGTGCGGGCTTTTGGTGGCCCACGCTGGCCCATTCCACCGCCGAACATACCACCACCACCGCCGAAGACACCACCGCCGCCACCGAAGAATTGAGAAAAGAGGTCCTCGGCGTTCATACCGCCACCTCCACCACCTCCTTCGAGACCCTCCTCTCCATATTGGTCATAGATTTGTCTCTTCTGGGGATCAGAAAGTATCTCGTAGGCGTGAGAGAGATCTTTAAACTTGTCGGCTGCATCTGGGTTGTGTGCATTCTTATCTGTACGGCAACGTCAGCTGGTGGAGGCTATTGAGAGAAGAATTTCGCTCTTTACCTGGATGGTGTTTTAAAGCTCCAACCTTATATGCCTTCTTCAGTTCCGCCTCGGTGCATGTTGGAGAGACCTAAAGCAAAGTTAGTAGTGGCTCTAGAATCCGGTGGTGTGCAAGACTTGCATTAAGCAGATCGTAAAACTTGGTATCTTTCGCCATGTTGGTTCGGTGAGACCGTAGTCACAATAAGATCGGATATATCGGGTGAGGACGAAAGGTATTGAAACGCAAACAGCGATGTCGGTACAGTCGATTGGCACGAGCGGTCCAGGTGTGGTGTCCGGCACGCAAGGCTATGATGGTTGAACGAGCTGTTGTTTAATGTGCTTGATGCAGAGCTTATCTTATTATGATGGGCCGATAAACTTTTTATGGCGCCCGGGGGGGGGTTTGGATATGGGTAGAAGGGCCTATTGAGCACTCGAAGATTTGGGGTGTTTTTTGGAAGAGGGGGCGTTTGATGGTGGGGGAGGGGAGAGGATGAAGGTGAAATAAAATGAATGTCGAGGCTGAAAAGACTCCGAGTGAAAAGGTGGAGGAGGCTAAGCGCAACTTGAGTTGGATTTCTTACTCAAAGGGCACTTTCGATGGGTCGAAGCTAAGCCTAATGGAAATCCAGAGAATCGGATAGACTGTGTGGCGGTGCCGCGCGGGTGGCGGGGCGGAAAAACTAGGCCAGGGGCGGAACAAATCGGACCGACGGCGGCAATTTGATAAGAGGGAGGTAGGAGGCTAGGAGGGTAGGAGGGGGATGAAGCAACGACGATGAGAATATTAAAGAGCAATCTTCATAAAGAGCAATCAATACTATATTAGCTATATTCTCTATATTATTTATCTATCTCTGAATCCTGCAGATAGAGCACTGTGGATTTCTAGTAAATACTATACTATCTGTGACCTTTATCTTCACCACCTATCCTATCTTATATCCTCCACTGTACCGAGGTATCCTGTCAACATCATCATACTCCTGTTGCATACCCCTGTTGCATCATTTCACCAGATTCATTCGGTGGGAACAAAATATCAAACGCATCCTAGGTAGCACTGAGTCAGCAGGAGTGAGCGAGCATGTTAACTGCCCTCGGACGCTTACCCAGTCAATTTCGGGCATCGAATATTCCATCTTTGTATTCTCCATTCGAACAGGGTTGGCTTGGCCTGAAACACCTCCCGAGTCACTACTTCCCGCAGGACTCCCATAATTAGGAAGTGCCCAAAGAGCCTCGCCGTTGGAAACCCCAGCAAAAACAGCATCAGGCACAGGCACTTTGCCGATCAAAGAGGGTTCTGTGCCCAATACACCCCCATCATGTGCACTGACGGACGATGCGCCTGAATTTATATTCCTATCAACTCGCCGTGGGGGCCGTTGTCCAACGTGCTTAAGCATTGCTGGTGATGCACGCATCTTGCGGAACTGTTGATACACTGTAGTCTTCTCTTGTAGTTCACAAAGAACCTTCCGAGCTTTCACCTCCCGCGTCTCAGAAGGGTCGGTTTCGAAAACGTAGTCCAGGCAATGCCAAATGCGGTCCAGGCTCTCGTCATGGGAGAAGAAGTGGCTATCCAAAAGTAGCAAAAATGCTGAGTGGTACTGGTTAAACGCTCCTCCGTACCAAGCCCATGGCTGCACATCAGGCACACTGTCAATCCACATGGCATTCTCAACGGTATTTGTTGCCGCAGCTATCAGCATTTTGCGTAGCCGTGGAGGCATCATGTTCTGGACAGAGTTGTGATAAGGGTGTAGTACCATGACAGTTAGGCGCCCCAATAGAAGGTTTTTAACCATTTTGGCAAACCTTTGAAAGGGTACGCGCTCGTCAATAAGATGGTCGTATTTCTCAGCTAAGTGCCGCCGGAAAGCTTCGATTTTGCCAAGGAGATTCGTTAATGTTGACTTGCGAGATTCGATGCGAGGCCTTTCACTCCAGATAAGTCTCATCATCTCATTGACCTCGAACCTCATTGTCGTAAATGTTGCATCGACCCAGCGGTCTACACCAGTAACAGGCTTACCGTTGGCGTGTAGATCTACATCATTAACATTAATCGGCAACCTGGTGTCGAAGTCACCTCTACGTATCGATGGTCTTGGTCCCTGGGCCTCGCACGTTCTGATATCTAAGAAGCACAACTGATACCAGATCAGTCGTCGAACTTGGGTCTCGATGGGGTTTAATCCATATGTCTCGCCATCTCGGTGGAGGCCCATGCATTCAGCCATACGGATTGCTGCTCCGACTAAAACCGAGTGCGCTCGTGATGTTTCCGCACGGCACAGTGGGATCTGATGCTGTTAGAAAGAAATTAGAAACCGACATACCCATTTACTCACAAGATACATAACAAATGCCTGCAAGGTTTCCACCTTCGTAGTGCGTAGAAAGTGAGACTTGCTAAGCGCTGTCTCTGTGCCCGACTTGAAGTTATCGATTAACCGGTCCTTAGGAACACCGAAATCTCTCAATATAACCATTTCGCTCATACTGACCGCCCCAGAGAACATTGCAGCAAACACGATTGCCTGCAACGAAGTAGGAGGTTCAATTCCAAGCGAAATATCTTCCCAAAAGTTCTCATATTCCTTCTCAAAGCTGGGATAGTGGAGCAATTGAGCGACAGGGTGAACAACTGTAAAATATTGTTTAACCAAGCGATCGGCTGCTAGCCGCGTAGGCAGGTAGTCAATGAGAGAAGAGCCATTGCCAGCATGGCCAAAAACAAACCCCGAAGCTGGCGCAATGTATGCTGGACTAGGCATCAGGTATTGGTAGGTTTGGACGCCCGATGGGGTAGTATTGATATTGTCTGGCGAGAGGGATGGCTTCGACGTATCATACAGGGAATACGCCAGTTCCTGAGCGAGGCGCGGTCGAAAGAAGCCTCCAATTCTCTCTGTAATTCTCATCCTGCCTATTTGAATACCAAGATCGAGGAGATCATCGTCGGCGTCATCCTCGTATACGGCATCCACAACGGCAAGCGGAGTTGGTTCCAGGTCTTTCTCATCTTCTGCTTGTGGAAAATCTTCGTCCTTGATATCGGCAGGATTGCCTTCAATATGTGGCAAGGTAGCATCTGAAGCTGGTTGCTGAGCGCCCCTCCCAAGCAAACTCTCCAAGGATCCGACTTGGTCCTTTATCTCCGTTAATTTTAGGCGGCTGGCTTGGTCGAGTGCCGGAGCCAGAAATATGCAATCTCGGTGGCCTTTGGTACAGTTCACGCATGGATGGGATTTATCACATTTCAGCTTCCTTCGGCGGCATTCCAAACAAGATGTAATCATGCGGTTCCGCCGCCTAACACGAGTTTCCGGGAGAGCAGCAGCTACAGGGCTAAGACTAGGGCCTCCTGTAGGATTAGAGCTAGAACTAGGCGCCTGGGGCCTTGCTGTTTCATCCGCAGGAGAGGGGCCCGTTAGCCGATTATCGGGTGGACCATTTTGCCACGGAGGATATGGATCCATATCCAAAATGGGATTGTGAATGGTTCTATCGTTGGAGTATCAAAACGAGATGGGCGCATTGGAGGGTACCAAAGAGGTATGGTGCATGGACGCGCTAACAAGTTTAAGCTAGCATTTGCTTGGTTGAAATAAGGTTGGTTTCGTATCAAAGCACTGAAATAAGGCTGCGTGCGAAAATAGACTTTGGTTCATTTATGTTGGATTGGGATCATATAGCACGCACAGAAGGCGTTGTTACGCCCGTAAGCATCACGGAAACGAGGCGTTGTCAATTCACGAGCATTAGTCAGCAGCCAATAAGAACTGCCAAAAGTTAATTTAGAAATGTTTATACAGTATTTATGACATTCGATATTCCCTGATAAACATTATTCGTATGCGTCTGGTCCCAAATCATTACAGCCTGAAGGCTACATTTAGGAGGAACTCCAAAGTTTAGAGATAGAGAGCGCTTCAAAGACTAGTTTGCATTCTGTCCGTCATGGCAAGACATCATTCATCTTCCATCGGACGGACTTTGGTTTTGGACCTTTCCAACGCCATCTTCAACTTATCTGTAACCTCCCTTTTTCTTGAGAAGGAGCATTTGATAGTTGATTTATCTTCTTCTGTGAACCCCTCAAGTTTCTTTCGTGGCGGTGTCGACTGATTTTGCGATCGTGTAGACGATGAAAATGACATATGTAGGGCGCGGGACCCCTTTTGAGTGCCGTCTGGCGTGAATGGACGTCCAGACTTGGCGAAAGCCGTACTATGGCGCTTTACCGACTTTGTTGGGCTCGCGAATGGAGAGCCTTCGGGGCTATTACGGTCATTGCTGGTAACCGAGCTGAATCGCAACCTGCGCATTTGGTTTTCGATGACATCCACATCACCACTGCGTTTCTCTGCCATCGCTGTCATCTTCACAATCGTCCTCATAACGGCCTCGGTAGTTGGGCCCGGGCCCGATTTCCCACCAGAGCCGGTAAAGGATGATATATTAGCTCTAAGCAGAATGAGTTCCTCTTCGGCGTCACCAAGGAGCTTCTGGAAATTTGCCAAATCTTTCCGAAGGTCATGTTGTTGTGCGATTTGTTCAGCTGTCAATGGCTGAGACCTGTTGATGTTTGCGTGGTCTTGATCGCGACTCGAAGTGATAACTATTAGGGCGTCCTCGGTGCGAGTTCGTAACTTAACTAATTCTTTGACGAAATTGGAACAAAGTTGGAGCTTGCTTTCAACATCCTTAATACAGCCTTGTTGAAGCTCCCTCGACAAATCTTTCTCTATGATGCTAGATAAATTTTCGATTTCTCCGAGGCACCATGTCTCATCTCCTTCCAAGTCGGCTCTTTCTCGACCAGCGTCTTTGTAGTACTCAGTATGCCCCCTGGTGAAACTTCTCACTGTGTGTGAGTTTACACCCAGTGTGTCAATCATGGAATTAATATCACGGTAGACAGCTTCAACTTGGAAGGGTATGCTGTCTTTGTCTGCGCCGCCAACGTAGTCCTGGTGCGCAACGAACTCATCAAGCCTCGTTGTGCCCTCTATGTCTCTGCTGAGAAACTCCTGCATCCTGTCATCTTCTATGTCCACCAAGGCTTGCGATTCTTCGGCTTCTTTCTTCTTGGACGCTTCCGTGCGCCGCCTCGCCTCCGCTTCTCCGTATCCACCGGTTTTCCCAAATGCATTGCTAGAGATGGGCGCCGCATGGGCACCCAAAAGTTTTGATGCTGCAATAGGGGCACTAACTGATCGAGAGGCGTCTGGCCTACCGAGAAGTCGGGTTGGGACGGACGAACGAATAGGGCTTGGCGATCGTGGGCTTCCTGGCTTAGGTGGCGCCAAAACAGGAGTATTGCGGTTTCCGATTTCTCCAAAAAGTGATCTTGAAGGTGGTTGGTGGCCACTCAGAGGGCCAGTGGCAAATGCTGCGCTTCCACGATTTGTATAATTAGGCCTGTCGAAAGAGCTTTCGGGGGTAAGGCCTGGTGTATTGGCAATTTCGCTCGCATTGTCCTCACCACTCTTTTCCTCGTCGTCACTATAACTTTGATCCCCGACATCAGAATAATCAGAACCTGGGCCCTCTCCTGGGCTAAATGGTACATGAAGCGGGGGGGTTAGATCTGCTTGGAATGACAGGCTTTTGCTTGGTTGTGGCTTGTTTAGACTGAGTGTCTGGGTAGCAGGCGGCTTTGGCACGTTGATGAAATCGGGCGGTAGAGGCGCATCAAGTTGCCCTTTGGCCGGCACATAGGCGTCGCCAACCTGTTGGCTCTCTTGAGGAGCAACAACAGAAGGACGTTCTGCCTTGGCCAGTTTGGGTAAATTTTGGCTAACATCGTCACTCGATGGCTTCACGTCTGCAATAGATGCGGAAATTGGTGCAGGTTCCTTAGTGTGACCGGCAGTGTCTTTCGATTCTGTAGGTCCGACTGGACGCCCAAAGCTAAAGCCAGTCGAGCTTGGAATCTGCACATTTGGCGCCGTATTGATAGTCGGTTTAGGCGATGGCTCCCCAAGGCCAATAGCTTTTGGTTGTGCGGTCGGGAACTGAAATTTAGGGGCAGTTATGGCGGATCCAGTCCCTAGGAGGCCTTCTTCGGTTTTAATAATTGGCTCCGTAACAGTGTCTTTTGGAACAACAGTTGGCTCCTGCTCTAGATCGGTGGTGTCATCCATAGTTGCTTCCGGACTACTAGAAACGACAGGTGATACCTGGGCCTCTCCCAGAGCTTTACCGAATCCGCCACCAAAGAACGAACCACTGCCAGCTTTCTCGGTCCCTTGGCTATCATCCTTGCGAGAGCTATCAGGTTTGAAAGTTGACCCTAAAGTGAACCCCTGGGAGCCAAAGGTGCCTCCAAGCGGGGCAGCTGGAGTTCCACCATTAAAACCGAAGCTGGATGTATTATCAACTGTCTTCGGGGACAATGAGAAGCTTGTAGAATCCGATTTAGTTGCAAATATATTCCCCTGATCTTTTTGTGATGTGCTCACAGCCGCGAACCCGCCATTGCTAGCGAATGAAGCAAAGCCACCAGTAGCAGGAGCAACCGAACTGCTGCCGGACCCGAATAAAGAACCAGATGGCTTTGCATTACCCAAGCCTGGAGTTCCTGCCACTCCGAGACCTGAAGGTTGACCAAACGTCGTTGCTGGCGCTCCTGATCCTGCCGCGCTCCACGGAGAAGGTCGGTTGCCTAGAGGTGCAGAATTACCAAAAGCAACACCTCCCGAAGCCGGTGATGCAGCATTCCCAAACGTAGCGGTGCCAAATTTTGGGCCACCAAAAGCTGGTGTGGCTGGCGTGCCAAAGGAAGGTGCTCCAAAAGCAGCTCCAGCTGTAGCTACCGGGCCAGAAGACGTGCTAGGCCAACCCGACGGTTTATTAGGCTGACCCCCGAATGCAGTTCCACTGGCAAAGGAGGACGTAGGTTTGTTTGTGGTGCCAAATGCACTCCCTACATTTGATGGGGAGCCAAATGTCTGGTTAAAACCTGGCACGGAGGGTGCATTTTGGCTAGATGAAAGAGGCTGCACGGCACCACCGGGTTGGGACGCGGCCGCCGCAACTAAACCAGGATATGAAGTTCCTTGGCGAACAGATTCTGAATATACGACCCACCACGAAGCCAAAACTCCTTCGTTATTCAAGACGAGCAAAGCTGGCAGAGGCGTTCGAGACTCATCCATTTCATCACTTGGAATTGGTCTGGGGACATTCTCTCTAGAAGATAAATCTAGAATCGCACCTATGGGTGATGTGTCTTCCATTGCCTCGTTTACAGGCAACTGTGCTCGCCGAGAATCATCCGACATCTCAGTCATAGTGAAGACATCAGTTACCTTATCAGCGGGCTTGTCTGAAACCAAAGGAACCGCAGATCTTGTGAAGAGCCCGATATCCGTAGATGCCGTGGACGACACAATGATAAGGTCTCGAAGGTTCGGAGGGAAGTCTCTGAGGCGCAGTAAAAAATGATATGGCGGGCTGCGGTTCAAACCAAAGTTTGGGGCTGGATCGGCCAATTTCTGAAAAATATGCTCCGTTGACTTCGGTAGCCGAGTCACAAGATGGAATAGAGAAGTGGGCGCATTGTTGGCGTCGATATTCGACGGGTTATGGACCATCATGAAGACGTCATTTTCTAGCCATGTGATAGAAGAGACTGCCAGTAGGATTAGAATCGTGCGCTCCAAAAGATTTGATTAGTGCATACCGTGATAGCCGTGGTCAACATCTGGTGGCCTAGGAATTTGTGCTTTGGCCACACCTTCAGGGGTCATTTGAAAAGCCGAGCCGTCAATAAGGCCGGCGACCAGTTGCTTGCCTTTGGCGCTCCAGGAAATGCTGCTTACACCTTCCTTAAGGATCTGGCCAGTAGCGCCAGATATAAAATTTCTTTCCTTCAAATTGGCTACCATGAGTTTACCGTCCATGGTAACAATGGCCAGGAGTTCGCCCTTTTCGGGTGTTGGATTTGGAACTGCCGCTCGAAGAGGGGCCGAGTTTGTAGACATTTCAAAAGAGGACGTCTGCGACCCGTTCATAAGGTTTTGGATCTCGTAGACAGCCAGGCCTCCTCCAACCTCAGCAGAGAGCACTAGGTACGTTTCGTCGGCTGTAAACGTCACCTGAGAGAGTCTCATGGGCATCGGGAGTGTTAACTGCGCCTGAAATGGGCGAGTGTGACTTTCGCCTATCCGTGGTCCTTCGTATGATTTTCGTATTGACTCCGTCGTCGCTAATATAACACAATCTGGTCCTGCAGCGGCAACAAGCCCTTTTTTCGGGGCTATACTCATGAGGGACGAGGTAGGAGGAGGCAGGTTCGTGCTCGGCCATGGCGACGGAAGCAGCTGTAACTTGGATTCCCCAGCAATAGCTAAGAATCCCAACGCCTATTTCGTCAGCATAGTTACAAGTCAAAATGACGAATGCATCCTTTGGTCTCGGCGTACCTCTGTCTGAATATCTAGAAGATCAGGGCCAGTTTGGGCCTGCCCCGACCCAGAAGCGGCCTGGCTAGCATTTCCAAAGCTGAAAGCCATGGTTCGCGCCGGTCGCGGAGTACAACAGAAGTTATCCTATTCCGTGCTTGTATATCGGTTGTTTAACGGCAAATTGAGCATTTGGTCGCGATGTGGCGCGGTTTCAAATAGTGCTTCAATGAAAGTCATGAGCTTTCAAGAATGGTATGTGAATTTCAGGTTGCGACGCGCCGAACAACGTACAGAGGTTTGCTGGAAACGGAACCTCATGGAATTAAGTGTAGGAAGCCCGTGGTTGATGTAATATATTTGGCCACGCTGAATGCAAAGTGATTTCTTGATTCGCGGTTGGTCTTACTGCCAGTAAACCATAAATATATTTTCCACGTGACCAGCTGTTTCGTGGAGCTGTCGCGTCAAGCTGCATGACCTAAGCCAGAATGGGTGAATAGACCAAGGCTACAGCTCACCTCGTCAGCTTCATGACCTTTACAGCTTTCATTCCAACCCCAACATACTACTTTCCAGAGGACTACAACATTTGACACTCGACCAAGGCCTTATCTCTGCCTTTTATATTCCGTCCGAGCGTTATTCATACCCAAGAAGACTCCACGGAGCTTCGTTTGTCACGATGCCTGGATTCGACTTCTCAAACCACACGCGCAATGCTGCCCTGCATGCAAGAGGAGTGCCACTGCCAAAGGCAACCAGTACGGGGACCACGATTGTGGGATGCATCTTTGAAGGAGGTGTTGTTGTAAGTCGAACCCTTCGGACTGAAGCCATACGACCGATTCTTTGGACACTTTCATGCCATTGGCGACCACCCTTCCACTTGCTAACGAGAACCTTCATCAGATCGCAGCCGATACAAGAGCAACATCCGGGCCCATAGTTGCGGACAAGGTACGGACAGACCTGAGTGGTGATGCCAATCTCATAACATTATCTGACAACCAAGCTAGAATTGCGAAAAACTCCATTACATCGCACCTCAAATCTGGTGCGCCGGTGCTGGTACGGCAGCTGATACCGAATTTACTACGTCACTTATCTCTTCCCAACTCGAGCTACACTCACTGTCGACCGGCCGTAAGCCTCGTGTTGTTACATGCATGACAATGCTGAAGCAGCACCTATTCCAGTACCAGGGTCACATTGGAGCGTACTTGGTTGTGGCTGGCGTTGACCCAACTGGCGTCGGACTGTACACTGTCCATGCACATGGTAGCACAGACAAGCTTCCCTACGTGACCATGGGCAGTGGGTCATTGGCGGCTATGTCTGTATTCGAGACGCAGTGGAGGTCAAAGTTAACCGAGGAGGAGGCGATCGAGCTTGCATCAAATGCCATTCAAGCTGGTATTTTCAACGATTTGGGCTCTGGATCAAATGTTGATGTGGCTGTCATTAAGAAGGATATGACGACGCTCAAGAGGGGTTACATCAAGCCGAACGAGCGGAGTAAGAAGCAAAAGAGCTATGTCTTCAAGCGGGGTACGACTGCAGTGCTCAACGAAAAGGTCACCACCAAGGAGGATATCAGCAGATATGTTACTGTCCATGAACTGGAGACCACCGATTCTGCTATTGCGGAGAAGATGGATTTGGACACGTAAGGTCGTGGATATCACCAAATGTATTATAATGAGAGGGAGACGGGAGACTAGGCGTATGTGTTCTACTGGATCCAAGGCATGTAGCGCCTGAATAGGTGTTTTGCTTCAGTCTTTTTCGGGATGGAATTAGTGATGCATTGATTGCTTCGTAACTCTATTACTAGTCATAACAAGGAGCTACGCACAATGCAGTAAACATAACCAATCTTGAAAGTTTCCGAGTATACCCCTATTTGATCATGCCATCGTTATTCTAAATTTGAAGGATCATCTTCGTCTTCCTGCACCTGTTGTTGCCGCATCACCACGGTCAGCTAGGGTAACAACCTCTCCAATACCAGCAGTGTCTTGTTCTTCCTCCATCGCTGTGATCTCCTCTCTGCTGTCCCACCATTTCTCTTCGGATATCTCAAATGCTTTGGTCTTGATCTCTTTGCCAGAGAAACCTTCAATTTGCAAGCCACGCTTCGCCAGACTTTCCATAAGCAATTCTTGCCATTCAATCGACGTCCTCACGAAGAATTCGCGTCGAGACTCAAATGGTCGTGGATGGGGCCGTGGGTCATCCACAACTGGAGCGTTGGTTTCTATTTCTTCCTCGACTGGTGGCTCAACGGTTGCAGAATTTGTGTCGTCATCAGCTGTAGCCCTATTGTTTTTCCGTTTGGATTCGCTGTGGAGTGGCTTCTGTTCCTGGGCTGTGGTATCTGCATCCTCGTCTGCAGATTCACCATCCTCGTCGTACTCGTCGTCGTCGTCGCTTCCATCTTCATCCTCACTACTATCTCCATCCTCACTTCCTTGCCAATTCTCCGGCTCACGGCAAAAGATCTCCTTGACGCCATCTAGTTTTCCTAGGTCGACTGCGTACATCTCATCGAAGGTGTATTCACGGTCTCCTTTCTCAAAAGTGCCACCATAGATGTATAGAACGTCATTCTGAACTGCAAGCTGGGCGTTGAACCTTGGATGTGGAAACTCTGAGGCGTTTTCTTTAACAACTTTGTCAGATCCTTCTTTTTCTTCAACGGGCGGGTCCCATTCCTTGTCATCTGCGTCCTCATACGGTTTTCCGGCTTCGATCGCCGCTAGATTTCGTAGCAGTTCCTCTTCATTGGCCTGGCCCCTGCCTCGCCTGGTTCCGCGTTCCACTACCTTGACCTTCTTCGCAGCGCGCGGTTTACGCAGCGTAAGTGGGAAATAGCGGTTACGTTGAATGTTCCAAGCATATAAAGTATTGAAAAACTCGCTATCAATACCTTCTTCGCTCTCCTCCACATCATGAACGCCACCAAATGCAATGCCTCGGCCTTGGTGGTACGCCATTGTCGCCCCGGCCCGGGGAGGATTCGGCGTATTTGCAGGCTTCTTTCGTCGTTCCCATCGTACACTGGGAGGCGTATTTGGTGCACTACCAGCGGCAGGAGGGACGACGCGCAATAGCCATGAATCTGTGTGGACTAGCGGCTTCAGGACATTTCGTTGGACTTGGCCTCCTCCTTTTGTCTGTTTTCCTGTAACTGTGGCCTTGACTCTGGAGTATCCACCGTAGAGGACGGCGCCGTTCTCATGAGGCAGGAAGCTGAACGACGATCGTGCATCAGGCTTCTGGGAGGCCGGTGGCAAAACCGGATTGTGCCAAGTGAAGCTTTGAGTATCATAAAGCCAGAGATCAGCTAGATACTTGGTTTGCTGAGACGTATCCTGGAAGCCTCCAAACAAAATGATATAGTTCTTGTAGAACGTCATACGATGCCCGCTTCTTGCCGGTGGACCTTTACCTTTTGGCGACTCCAGCCTCATCCATTCACGCGTAGACGGTTCCAGCCTATAAAAATCATTATAGTGGTAGAATGTCGCTTGCTTCGGGGAGGAGAATTCTCCGCCAAATAGATAAACTCCACCGGCGTTGCCGCCTCGAGACCACGCATGACCCGATCTGGGAAGAGGGGTGTTCAGAGACGTCACAATCCTCCACTCATCTCGATCGGTGAGATATACATGAAGATCGTTGAAAAACGTAGCTAAGGCACCATTGAAATATTCGCCACCGAACAGAAATAGTTCGTTGGTATTCGCCGGCGATGGGATGATAGTAGCGGCAGCCCGTGATCTGGGCGGTTCACAAGCTGTCTCAGAGACCTTGTGAAATTGTTCTTGTTGCCTGGTGTACTCAGCGAGCACAGCGTCCAAATCTATATCATCGGCGTCACTCTCATTGGCCTTGGCATTCTTCGCCTTTTCTTTCTTCTGGCCCTTCTTAACCTGCTTCTTTTTTTTCTCCTCTAATTTGGCTTTCTTCCCATCAGATTTGGACTTCTTGTCCTTAGCCATGCTTCCAAAAATTTGATTATTTGCCTCCCACGGTTTCTCAGCCTCGAGTCCGTAGTGAGGCTAATATATTGCGTTAGGGCTTTTGACGCGGGACGTTGTCAAATCCTTCAAGGTTAAGCGTTAGACTATGCGGACTAGTAGTGCGAACTGGACAGGGGGGCGAAGATGGACGAGCAACGCAAGGAAAGGTCCCACACACGGGCAACTTTAACAGACGACTGAACTACTCGTATGCGGGCCATCTACTCCAGGTACTGTAGAGGAACTAGGAACGATGGGAGGCGCAGTGCAGTAAATAACAATATAAATAATAATATAAGAAGTAGTGGTATTCTATTACGAGTGAATATGAGTACTGATGAAGCTGCGGGTTACCATACCAACCTTTATTCCAAACATCACAAAATCAGACCAAATGGTCGCCCCGCCAAAACCCCGCGTTTTTGTACATCTGTACTCTACTTCAACACCAAATCCAAACACCCACCTCCAAGTTTCTATCCCTATTAAAACCCACATTATATCAACAGTCAGCATATACGTAATAGGGTTACTGTGACGTGACAAGAGGATACAACTTCTTTTGGTACCTTATTATTAACACACGCTACACTTCCTTCCCAAGAAGAGTGGCTTGCAACGACCCATAAACATGGCTGCTAGACTTATCGAGAGCAGATCTCATATTGTTCCAGGTGAGCTCTCCATTCTATAGTAGTCAAACTACCTATCTTCTCCAATAAACTAACAGTATCCCAGGCAAGCTGAAAATAACGGAACTGTTTTTCGATGTTCCCCTGAACTACTCGGGCAGCTCATCTGAGACCATACGTCTATTCGGGAGGAGCGTTAGCAAACATGAACCAACAATTGCTGCGTTAAATGACGAAGAACTTCGCAAGAAGTCGCAAAAGCCATGGTTTGTCTATCTCCAAGGCGGTCCCGGCTTTGGATGCAGCGCCCCTCAATCGATGGCGGTGACGAATCTTGTTCTGGAGCAAGGCTATCAGATGCTTTATCTGGACCAGCGAGGCACCGGGCTCAGTTCCACCATCACTGCCGCTACCCTTGCCACAAAGGGAGACTCGCACCAGCAAGCAGATTACCTGAAAGCATTCAGGGCTGACAGCATCGTTCAAGATTGTGAAGCAGTCCGCAAGAACCTCACTGCTGATTATCCCCCTGAGCTTAAAAAATGGTCTATCTTTGGCCAGAGTTTTGGTGGGTTCTGTGCTGTTACCTATCTTTCACAGTTTCCACAAGGACTGAGGGAGGTTTTTACTTCCGGTGGTATCCCACCCGTTGGAAAATCACCAGAAGAGGTCTACAAAGCAACCTTCGCTCAGGTAATCAAGCGAAACCAGGCGTATTATCAAAAATTCCCAGACGATATTGAGGCCGTTCACGACTTGGCAATATATATTAAGTCTCAGAATGGGCTAAGCCTACCAGGGGGGGGCACCTTAACTGTTCGAAGATTCTTGATGCTTGGACTGCTCCTCGGTGGCCATGGTGGTGTCGACACCCTCCACGGCATCATTATGCGCATGCGGTCGGATCTTTCACAATTCACCTTCTTCACTCGCCCAACTCTATCAATCTTTGAAAGCCTCGTTGGATTCGATGACAACATTATCTATGCTATCCTTCACGAGTCGATTTATTGCGAAGGTCGGGCTTCAGACTGGGCCGCATACCGTGTCGGACAATCTCTCGCTGAGTATCACTGGATGTCCTCCACACCGTCAAGCCCCGCAACAGTGCGCCAAAATCCACTCCATTTCTCGGGCGAGATGATCTATCCCTTCACATTTGAGACGTACCCAGAGCTTGCAAAGCTGAAGGATGTTGCGCAGCTCATCGCCGACTATGATGGGTGGCCAGTTTTATACGATGAGTGGCAGTTGGCTCGGAATGAGGTACCGGTTTATTCGGCGACGTTCGTCGACGACATGTATGTCGACTTCGGGCTTGTTCAAGAAACAGTGGCGAAGATCAAAAACTGCAAACAGTTTATCACAAACACCATGTACCACGATGCTATAAGAAGCAAAACCGAGGATGTGGTGAAGGCATTGTTTGCACTGAGAAACGGCCACATAGATTAGAGACATCATTGTTGATGCTATAGGAGGACGCTATCTCAGTTGATCGATTGTTTGCACAGAGCTTCATCCTCTGACGTGGTAGCGATGGAGTGTATGGCAACAAACTATCACCTGGGGGGCCAAGCATAGCTCTAAATTGGATTTTTATGCATGGCCAACTGTAATTTCCGAAGGTTTATTGAATGAAGCATTATTCAGCTGACCAAATCTTTGCCAAAATCAATCAATCGCAAACGTCTCGCATCCTTTGGATGAAACTGTGCCACCCTAGACCTGACCAAAAATCTTGCTGCCGCACTTTCTCTATCCAGTTCCACGTACCCGCCATTCATTCCGCCATCTGTCTCCACCAAATTATTCAACAGCTGCTCTGTAAGCTCCCGCATCTCCGTCGCTGCCGCCGTCGTCTCGTTCCATGGCTCCTGAGCTCGTCGTTCTCGTTCCGGCTGTTCCTTCCAGATCTCGTCAATTCGCTGCTGGCGTCCAACTTCACTCAACGGGCCCTTCGTCTTTCTAGCCTTTCCCTGCGCATTGAAACCAGCCTCTAGGTTTGTTTCATCAACGTCGAGCAGTTCGCCAACAACAGGACCACCTAGCTCCTCAGCCGCAAGCATTACGGCCAAGTGATCGTCAATGAATTCGTTAAATGACTTCACGAGCGTAACTGTGTCCATGTCGTAGCGTGCCTTCTTGTTTTTTAGGCCTCGAATCATGTCCTTCGCCACCTGGGCCTTCGGTTTCTGCACGTGTTTTTCTATTGAATCTTTGAGGGCAGATGTACGGGTTTGAAGGGCACTCTCGATAAGCCTTCCATCTTCCAAATCGGCTGTATCCTTCTGCAGCAACTGCTCCACGTGGGAAAGGTCATGCTTGGTGATGATTAAAGCTGATTTTGCCTCACTGGTTGTGCCGTGTGTTGTGCGGAGCGCAAGAAGTGATGGCAGTGGTGAATCAGGAAGCGGGGTATATGGCTCTACGGGAGTGAGGGCCTCAAATGCAGATTTTATCTGGCTGATCTGACGCAACTGGATGTCCTTATTGCTGTCGGGTTCTTCTTGAATTGGTTTCCCAGCGGCACGAAGCTACCATACGTCAATGCCACGAAATACCCTCACAGAATTGACACCGAGATACCTTTTTCAGCGCTTCTTCTTGTTCCTTCACCTTCTTCTGCATGTCCTTCAGGGTCCGGTCCAATCGCGCTACATGAGCGCTGGTTGCGCGAGAATTGGGTATGCTCTCCATTTTGGTCATATGTGGATTTGCTGTACATAAAAGCCACCAAGGCACACATAAAGCGCGTTGTAACGCGTCTAACCTGGCCCAATGATAATGCCACAAAAGTAAGGCAAATATTTATGATAAAATCCAAATGGTTGCTCACGTGATATATTTCCACCTCCGACTTGTAAAACGACGTTCACTTTCGTTCGAAGTGAATTACTTGGGTGTAGAGTATATACACTGGAAGCCTACTAAATTCGGACATGTTTCCAAAAACTCGATAATATCAGCAGAGAGGGAACCGGGATTTGTGAATAAGAGTAGGTACTCGTGCCCACACCAGATCCGTGCTGATCACTCAAATCGCTTGGCATATGTATACTTGTGCGGCCTAAAAGTCTAAACAGACTGTGCATCACACGAGTGATTACACTATAATTGTCATCTACGATTGCCTAGAAATAGAGCCAAAGAGAGAAACCCTATCGACTTAAATTTCTGACATTGATCCTCAGATATGTACAGACTTTTGGGCGGTGCGATATAAAACTACTTGGAGCCACCTTCATGTCCTGCCTGGTGTGGATCAACTTTTCCGTGGGCAAATTCTATATCGCAAGTCAGTTGAGATTGAACTGATGCATGCATATGGGTACGAAAAAAACGCACCATGAGTTCCTACACGCTTGTCTTTTTCTCCATCTGCCTTCAAGCCACCATGCTCGACCGGTTTATACTTTCCACTGCTGCTCGAAACCTCACCGCTACCAGCAGTACTAGTGGTACCAGCGTGACCCCCGACCTGGCCAGCCTGATGAGGATCTACTTTACCATGCGCAAATTCTAGCGACAATCAGCAAACTGTTTGCGAGTGAAAATATGCACGGAAGTATGCATTAAAGTAGTGGGGTTGCTTAGAATGCTCACGTCCTGTATTCATTCTCTTATCAGGAGTGCCGTCCTCCTTGAGGCCATTATGGTGGCTCGGCTTATACGTCGTATCAGTGCTATTCATTCTCTTATCAGGAGTTCCATCCTCCTTAAGACCATGATGATTGCTCGGCCTATATGTTCCACTTGTAGATGCCATAATTGCAACTGTCTGAAGTATACTGTCTCGTATATATCACAGCGTTTGTATAGTTACTGGTGGTGGGGTTTCATGGGGATATGAACTCTCAAGAGGAAAAGTGGTAATTACGGGCATTTTCATAAGAAATATATATCTCGAAGGCAAATATCACTCCTAATGAGATCACCTAGAGTACTGAAAGCCTTGTCGGCGTCATTATGATGGCCAAGTAACTTATGAGGCTCTATATCACGTGTCTTTCTATGCTTCTGTTCGTGGACTAGCTCGATTTTGAAAGACGGACCAGTTTCTCGACACCCACGCGTAATATCTACATCTGCACTCACGCGCAATTCCACCTTTGCCATCTTTTCCACCCTCTTCATGCCATCTTGACCTTCGTTGTCATTCCTAATTGACGACGACATATCCTTGAGCGTCACTCTAACCTAACGACTATTTTCGTCAATCGCAACTTCCGGTCCGGTCATCTCAGCATTGGAGGATCTAGAGGTTTGACTTTGGGTCTCTCAATCTGCTTTCTTCACAAAGTACCTGAAACCACTGTTCATCCATCACTCACCTTCACCTTCACCTGCTCTCCGCCTTCACAGATCCCATCACACACAAGCCTACAGATCCGTCACGGAACCTGGCTGCTTTCCATCATCGCATCCCCTTCTCAACAGATTCCGTCCAAGCACACGCTCTCTCCCCTCACCCGAGCTCCAGCACCAGCACCAGCACGTTTCCTTTCGAGCATCCCCACGGTGTACATAATTCGATCAATACAAACTAATTATTTCCGACCTCCCTTCCGACCGCATCCTGAGCTATTCAAAGATTAACAAGCAGCAAAATCAACCAATATGTCTGCCTCACCACCCACCCCCATCCAGTCAGCCAAGCGCCCATTGGAAGATCCATCTTCCCCATCTGGCCCCACTGATCAACCAGATGCCAAACGTCCGGCACTTGACAAAGTTACGAAGGAAGAAATCGATGAGACAGCGGGACAAAAGGCCTTAGGTGATGAGGCGAGCGATGCTACGGTTGAGGGTGGTGGCTCAACCAATGGCGTTCAAACTGAGTCCAAGGATACACAAGGCGACGTTGTTGTGGGCGATGCGCCAGATGGTACTCGTACTGTTGAAGGTTCTATCCCATCTACAGGAGATCAAAGTTCATCTGGAAATGCACTCCAACACGATGAAAGTTCTTGGATCCACATTCGCGCCGTTATATCAAGTGCAGAGGCCGCAACTGTCATAGGTAAAGGAGGAGAGAATGTGACACTTATTCGCAAGATGTCTGGCGCCAAATGTACCGTCAGTGACTATCAGAAAGGCGCCGTGGAGAGAATCCTCACTGTTAGTGGGGTGGTTGATGCGGCAGCAAAGGTATGTTCTCACGGTTCACCAAACTATTACTCTTCTAACTTAGCATTAGGCATTCGGCTTGATTATCCGCACCCTGAATGGCGAGCCACTTGATCAGCCATCAACCCCACAGTCAAGGACATACCCGCTTCGTCTTCTTGTTCCCCATGTTCTTATCGGCTCAATTATTGGGAAGGGTGGCGTCCGAATTAGAGAAATCCAAGAGCAGTCCGGGGCACGACTGAACGCATCGGATGCATGCCTACCTCTTTCAACTGAACGCTCCGTCGTCGTCCTCGGTGTTGCCGATGCCGTTCATATCGCCACTTATTACGTAGCCAGCACACTTTTGGAGCAATTGACTGAACGCTTCGGAGGACCGACAGCTTCAGCTTACGCCACTCGTAGCGGAGGCCCAGCGGGTGTTATCCCTGGTGGGATGCAAGTTGTTCCCTATGTTCCACAACCCGCTGGCGGTAACTACGGCCACCCGGATAACGTCCGCCACAATGACATCCGATCTCGCCAAATGCCAGCAGCTCAGTACGGACAGCCTTATGCTCAAGGCCCAGGCCCACAGCAAGCCGGCGCGTCGATGCACTACGGTGGTTCCCCCGCTGCTGGGTATGGTGGTGTAGCACCACAGCAGCCGCAGCAAGTAGGCCACGGAGGCCCAGCTTCTCACGCCGGGCCACCAGCTCAGCCAATGCAAGGCGTTGTCCCAGGCCAGCCCTTGACGCAGCAAATTTATATCCCCAACGATATGGTTGGAGCTATCATTGGCAAAGGTGGTGCTAAGATTAACGAAATACGCCAACTCAGTGGAAGTGTTATCAAAATTAACGAGCCTCAAGATAACAGCAACGAGAGGCTTGTCACGATCACTGGAACTGCTGAATGCAACCAGATGGCGCTGTATATGCTCTACTCCAGATTAGGTAAGGAATACCTTCGATTCTATTGACTGCTATAGTAACTAACATGATAACAGAGAGCGAAAAACACCGTATTTGAGATGTGGTTTAAAATTAAGGACTGGGGAGTGGAAACATTGCTTTATTTTCATTTGGCGCTTCAAACCATGGGGATAGCATATTATCAGGCGAAATGAGAGTCTTTATTCAACTGGACGATAGATCCTGAGTTTCGCGATCTGTGCCAAGAGACGCTGACCAGGCTGGGATATGTCGAAAGTTCTTGAAATCGCGTGACCTGCCTGAATGCTTGAAAACGTGACATGTAAACCGTTATTGGATGAATTGGTAGATGCGCTTTCCATAGGCACCAGAGGCTGCTGCTGCCTATTCAGAAGAATTATCCGTTCATATTATACGCTTCCACCCAAGGAGCCCATCTTTGTTGTTGACTCAGTTGGCTCCCCGATAAGCGAGTGCTGATATAAGTTACCCGCATATTTGCCTCCCAACATCAACATCAGCCTCGTAGCTCGTTCGTGTCCCAGCTTCGAAGCAACTATCGAGCATGTATCACTTCTAAAGTAATAGCCCTCATGGCCATTGCTGCAGTTGTTGTTCATCACCATGCCTCTCGGTATCGAGCGCATCAACGCTCGTCGCCAACAGCCTAATGAGCACATCAACTTCGTAAAGCCACTGGATGGTCCAGATAAAGAATTTTCTGAAGACTTTCTCGAGCGCATCGCTGCGAGTTGCAAACCTATAATGCGGTCTAATAATCTTGCCGTGATGTCTCTCGAAGAGCATAAATGCAACCCGGAGTTTCTTGGGCGGAATTTCAACGCCGGTGAAGTTATACAGCTTGTCCTGAAGGCACCATCAGGGCACTGGCTGCCGTTCAAGTTTGTACAAATGGTCATGATGCATGAGCTCGCACATTGCAAGCAAATGAACCATTCCAAGGCATTTTGGAAAGTAAAAGACCAATACTCGACTGAGCTAAAAGCGCTGTGGCAAAAGGGCTACACTGGAGATGGAATGTGGAGTCGTGGCCGAACTTTACTAACTGGGCAATACGACCAAGCAAGTTTAGGCAGCGAGGAAACTTTGCCTGAGCATCTCTGTGGCGGAACTTTCAGATCATCTGGAAAGCGGAAGAGGGCCGCGAAGCCGAAACTCAGCTACAAAGAACGGAAAGAACGAACGATTGCGAAGAAGTTCGGGGTCAACGGTGTCGCTCTAGGCGCGGATGAGGAGACGAAGGCGAAGCTTGAGAAGGGGAAGAAGACAGCCAGCAACCCACGTGTCGCTGGCAGTAACCGTGGGCGAGAATTGAGGGCCATGGCTGCTCTGTCAAGATTTACGACTACGGCAGAAAACGTCAATCAGACTAAGGCTGAAGGTGAGCTCGTGGAATCCGGGAGCGAGACTGAAAGCGATTGGGAAACCGGTCTATCGGATCCAGAAGCGGCGGTGGATTCTGATGGCAAAAGGTTGCAGGATGGGAAAGGGAGGACCTTGATTCGAGTCTGCGACGATGAAGATCCCGACGAAATCAATGTGAAGGATGAGATGTCTGAGCTTCGATTGTTCGGGGTGGCCGAAGACAACAAAAAAACCAACGAATCTCTGGTACCTGTCAGGATAGAAGCCGCAACTAAGTCGTCAATGTCTCAAACTCCAAATGAAGGTACCCATAGATCACCCAAACTGAGTCAAGAGCGTCGAATAAAGCCTTCGATTGGGGTATCCACAGACACACCATCAAGAACTCCAGCCTGCCCTGTCTGTTCAGCGGAAAATATTGTCGGGTCGGCTACATGCATGGTGTGCGCCAATGTGCTGGATCCGAAAAGGATTCTCGACGTATGGAAATGCCAGAGCGAGGTTTGTCGGGGAGGTCTATACACGAACGCGGGAGATTATGGTGTTTGTGGATTGTGCGGGGAGAAGCCTCGTGACTCAGGCAAGCCGCGCAGGGTATACTTTCCTGAGGTCCTGTAATATGCGAAGGGAATAATGATATGATACCATTTTCGCTGAAAGCACATCCACGATTGGAAAGATGCACGAAGGGCACTGTGAAACTCCTCGTGTCGGTATCTCCGCGGTCCCATGCCATGCGATGAGCTGTATGGTGTTGAGGAGATTTGGGAAATTTGGAAGAGGCGAATTCTCCTATGTAAGAGTACTCAGAGAGGGAATCAAATAGATGCTCATCAATTGTAATGCTCCTTCTGTAAGGGGCGCGGTGACCCAACTGGTGAAAAACAAATGATACGGCGAGCGAACAAGAAAGGAGAGAGTGACGCCTGGGTCTGCATGGCCAGCTGGGCTAGGTATAGCTGGATATGTCACATCCCTCTGGTGATCCTATTACCAGAGTCAGGAGCCATCTCCTGGAGTACCAGGATTGGAACGTTGTTGCGAGAAAGAGCCCACACATCCAAAACCCACATATCCCCGACATCCCTGCCAAAATTCCCTATTGAAGTACAACGAAGAGGAGGGCCCAATGGAAGAGCCTGGATTGGTATTCAATGGGGGGGGTTGCGGCAATTCATTGCGGGTAATTAGGAACGAATAGACGGGGCAGCCAACTCGCTGGTACGGAGTGCATGTGGCGAACGATTCAGCTGGAGGGTCACCGAGGACCCGGGTACCACAAGAAGGAAATTCCCCACGATTACTGTACTCGGGAAGGGGTGATATAACGATACAGTGGATAACTCCGTGCGCATGTACATACTGACCTGTAGCACGCCGCCCGGGCGAAAAGGGAGTCCAGAATCCACAGAATCAAGAGCACGCGCAAGAGCCTCTGCATTTTTGGGGGGAAAAGCTAAGCTGGGCCAATACCTAATAATACCTAATATTGGAGGCAGGCACTCTAACGTCACAACTCGCTTCCGATGACCAATTCGAGCTGGCCGGACCATCATCGCTTCACGTTAGAGTAGAGTAGTTAAGTACACACAGTTAATACTGTAGTAGAGTAGATAGAGTAGTAGAGTAGAGTAGAGTACGGGTAGAGTACGGGAAGAGTACAGTAGAGCAGAGTATAGTTTGAGTACAATAGAATAGAGAAAGAATAGCGTACTCTAGTTGAGGAAACGCGGAAAGATCCCTCGACCACGAGTGAAATAAGTGGATTTCAACTGCTTGTTCGCTTGGCGGCCAAACGACGGTTACATTTTACTGGGGACAAAGACGACAATGGATCTTCGTGGGTTTGGAAAACTGCGGATTGCCACTGGGCCAAAATGAAGCGGGGGGGGAGGTGGGTTGGGCAAGGGGAGCTGAAGAAACACGGGAGGGCGAAGCTGAGAAAAGACGGGAGGGGAGAGATGTGCAGAGAGGATCTGGAGGAAGATCGCCGTTGAATATACTATATGCTGTATGGGTTAGTTGGGTCTGATGGGGTTCAGTTGGGGATGCTTGAGAGATTAATAGATTAATATTATGGGCTGATTTTTGTTCGTCCTTTTGTCCTAGCGGGTTACGGGGGGCTAGGGGGCTAGGGGGCTAGGGGGCAAGGTGGATTGTGAGATGTGGGAGATGTAAGAGATGGCGATCAATAAATACCAGGGGACTGGGGAACAAGGAACAGGGGATATTGTTGTCGCAGCAGAGAGCACTGGAAGTAGTATAGTTTGGGAATTAGTAGCCATAGTAGACTATAGTAGACTACTCTAGTGGACATCCACTCGTTTCCCGTCGTGGAGCTTGATGAGGGGCGTGCATGGCCGCGTGTTTTGGAAGCAGCAGAGGAAGTAGTTAGTAGTATTGGATTTGTATGTACATACATAACTTGCATACACATACACGATGTACATAGAAGAGGAGAAAGAGGAGAAAGAGGAGAAAGAGGAGAGGGGAGAGTAGAGAGTTAGAGAATAGAGAGGAAGGCGAGTTGGAGGAGTAGAGTTGACGAGTAAAGTGGAGGCGTAGAAGGGTATAAGGATACATGGCCCGGAGTACTGTGCTACATACATGCATATTCTTGGTCTCTATCCCCTCATTCTCCTTCCTCATACTACTATACAGTCTATACAGTCTATACAGTAATAATCGACTAACTGACTAAACTGACCTCACTCCTCTCTATTCCCTCGGTAATTCCAGTCATAGTCGCCCGATATATAGCCGTAGCGAATATTGCATAGTATTGCATAGTATTGTGTATTGTGTATTGTGTATTGTGTATTGTGTATTGTGTATTGTGTATTGTGTATTGTGTATTGTGTATTGTGTATTATTGTGTATTATTGTGTATTATTGTGTATTATTGTGTGAGTACTAACTACTCTTATTGTGTGTGTACATACATCCTTCGAGTACACATATACACACACATCTAAATACGTACATACGTACATAAATAAACACATGTACAGTACAGTACAGCCAGCACGCACAGTACAGCACATGTTGTTTGTTCTCCACATATGCACATACTCGATTAATTGATTGAAAGGGGAAATAATGAGAATAGAACAATAAAGGCTGTTTTGGCGCCATACCACCACACACACACACAAACATCCAGACCCAGACCCAATATACCAGACCTCATTACCAGCCAGACCATCCCAGACCAACTCACCTAGCCAATACATACATCAGACTATGCTACACCAGACCGTACACCAGACCAAGCAAGGAACAGGCCCCGTCACGGATGCGTCTGACGAAGTGCCGGGACGTCAGTCACACGTGGAGATGTAGGCTAGTTGACCATACCGGTTGGAGATTGGATGGGGGAGGGGGGCCGGCCAACCATAGGACCAAAAACCGAAAATAAAATAAGGAAGTCAAGCATATGTAGGTATGAAAGTAGCATGTAGCATTTATCCAAGTTTGAGTTGCAGTAGGGATAGGAGTAGGGGTAATGGGGATAGTAGTAGGGATAGTAGGGATAG
>KV459374.1:112903-153459 GCA_001662645.1 Pseudogymnoascus sp. 03VT05 | reverse complement strand
CCTCCCCTCCCCTTCCCTCGTGTCTCTCAAATCATTACTTCACCTAGACAAGCACAAGCATACGCAACACCCATACAGATAATCAGCCTCCAGCCCCAGCCCCAGCCCGATACAAACCAGGCCCATACAAAGAACTTGTCCATAAGGAAATCCCCATAGAGAAAGACACAAAACCCATACTCCACAACCTAATAGACCCAGCCCAGTGTACCACTTCTGCATAAGGTAATCTCATCTCCTTTACCACTGACAAGCATTGGAGCTAGTCGTTCATCTCCTAGTCCATAGGGTGGATTCAATCTTGTGGCGCAAGACTAAAAGGCCCGTCGACCTGTGGACGTAAGCTCGATTCACAGCACTACCACTCTGCCATGCAAATCACAGCAATTTCTCCTCCACCTTTGCCACCACCACCGCCTCCATGATCCCATCCATCCCAAAATCCACTCGAGTAATGCCCGGCATCATGGCTTAGACGTGACACCTGTTGACCCCGCCCAATGATAGGTCAAACCTCAGGAGGCGGCTCTCTGGCGCTCTCTGTTCTGAGATATTATTATCATGTACACCCTGCCCTTTTGTTCGTCTCCTGGAATTTCTTCCCCCACGAGACCTGTCTCTTCGCTACAGTCCCTCCATAACCCCAATCCCCCTGCGACGTCGTCTGGGGAAAAAGTCTCGCTATTGCGACCCGTATCCGTGGGCTGAAAGGCTAAACCGAAACAAAGGGCTCAGTTGTGACGCCCCGCTCCTGCAATCTGTCGCCAGAGACGCCATCCCAACAGGCGACAATAGCGAAATCTGCGAGTCTGTTGAGATCAAAGCAAACCCGCCAGCTACAGCTTTTTTGCTTTTTGACGCTCATTGTGGTGGCGCCGAATCCTCGCGCTTCCTCGTTGTCGAGCGCCTCCATCTATTGAGAGTGCTAATATCACAGCAAAGGCCTCTCACGATAGCCCCGCTCTCACATTCCTGGCGAAATCGTTCCATAGGGCGACTCGAAGCGAAATCAGTCAACAACAAGCATACTGCGCCAGCCACGACTTGTCTTACTACTCCACTGGCGTATTCAGCGCAGCTCACAGGCTGGATCAGGAGCCACGTTATAAATCGCGCCTACCTGCACCTGCCCGCGCATTTCAATAATACAGCCCTGACAGAAGCACCTTAAAATAACAATGCGAACTGGACTTCTTATGACCCGTGCATAGTTGACCGTGGGGGGGATCAAAGCATAGGCGCCAACTCTGCTGGACGACGATAACTGCGGCTCCCATTGCTCCGATCTTTAGTGAATGGGACATGAGCTCATCAAGCCAAAACTGTACTCTGGTTAACTATCCGCGCATCGCCTCAATCGACGAGCGCTGGTCAAAACTCAAATATCATGTCGTACCAATACCCACCTCCACCAAGTTCCGGCGCGGATTATAAACTCTCACCACGTTTCCAAATACCACCAATACCCCAAGAGCTATCGCAACAAGTGCTAGATAGCAACCTATTCTCCCAAGATCTCGATCAGCATGCGTCCGACCAGGGAAAAGTAAAGCGGTCATCGTCAACCTCCAACATCCACGATCAAGCGGTAGCCGATGCGGCCTTGGCGGCATCGGCCGAGAAGAGGAGAAATAAGCTTGGATACCATAGAACTTCTGTTGCTTGTGGTTAGCACCCATCTTTCTTCTGCCTCACTACACTTCTCTTCATAGGCCCACAAATTCGCTGACACACTCCATAGGACACTGCCGCCGAAGGAAGATCAGATGCATTCTTGCGCCAGGAGATCTCCAAAATCGATGCGCCAATTGCATCAGACTGAAGAAGGAATGCAATTTCTATCCTGTTGACCAACCGCCGCAGCAGCCCGAATCAAAGGGCCAGCGTGGCGCACCCGGCGGCAAAGGAGTCGGGAGGGCTTCTTCTTCGGCATCCCCTACAGATCAGATGGGCCGTAATTCAGAATCTCAGAATGGACTGTCATATCCAAATAATATGGCCATGCCTCCTTATCTCGGCTCTTCCGATCTAAAGAGACTAAAAGACGACGGTTTCCCACCTGAAAATAGAGGTCTGTATTCCCAAACTTACCCACATGGTTCTGATCCCCTCAGTCCTAACTCTTCTAGGCATTGTCTTCGGAGCGCAAAATGAATACCAACCTAATTCGGCGGGATGGATGCAATCCAAACCACCACCATCAACGAGGCCCGTGGCCGATGCCTCCGGTTACTGGCGCGTTAATACCCAAGAACCTTTGGCACCAGCATTCCCAATGTACTCTCAACCTTTGAATCAGTCTCAGCATCAGAATTGGTCGCCAGGCGCGGTGGAACCCGGCCCTCGTGAAGAGCTCAACTGGGTGGTACCTCAGCGTTCTGTGTCTTTTGGGCACCTCGAGAACATGCCCCAGGCACCCTATATGCACGGTATCCCATCGAATGATCCAAATTCGATTGCAGTATCAGGCCCAACCATCGGATCCTCTCATATCTCCGATCCTCGGCAGCAACCGCCATCCTCGGCACCACAGCCTTGGTCGGTTCCGCAGTACGGTTATATGAAAACTTCGGCTGCCCCAACCGCTGAAGGGTTCAATAGTTGGTTTCCAAATAATCCCAACATGCCTCTCAATCCCCAAGGCGGCGGCGACAACATGCCTTATGATTCAGTATATTACAACGACACAGCGCAAGCCGGGCGCCCACAGTAGCAAGGCTCCCAACTAAACACGGCGGAGAATGATAACGAAGACATTGAAAGTAGAAGATGAGGTAGAACGAGCTGGGGGTCGGGGATAATGAGCAATGGGTCAGTGATGAGAACGACGTAGGCCCTTGCGGGAGTTGCTAAATGTCGGTGTGAGACTCAAGGTCTCGGGAGATTATTCCCAACGAAATCACCATTTTTGACTCCGAAACACAACGTGCCAGTGCAAATGCTTTCCTGTAGATCTTTATTTCACGTGCATTAATGGCCAACAAACTAATCGGTGGCTAAAGGAAAGCTTAACGTAATCAGTCGGCAGTCTCCCTTTGTTATTTGCTGTAGAGTAGAATCCGCGACTTCCTTGTCGCGATTCTCATACAGTCGGTAGTTTTGGGGATAGTCTCCCACATAAGCCTTTGTAGCCTTAAATATAAGGCACAATAATTATAGTTCCTTATCTACAATCGATCCCACCTGTGATAGCTTCACATCAATGGCTTAGCCTCGTTTGCGCCATTTCTCGAACTTTCAACTTCGTTGAATCCCAACAACACCATGTTCCATGTGAGCAGAATTCTCCGTCCAACGGATCTCTGTTCCTTTGACTAACACCACATAGCCACACCCCGAAGACACTTACCACCTCCGATTACATCGGGCCCGCTCGGTGATCCTCACCACGCAAGAGTAGCTCTCCCATGCCGGTTTTATTCTGTGCCCTCCTTTCTAACTTTTCTCTCAGGCTCGTCGAAATCCGCGCTGCTCAACGCACCTTTGAGGGCGCCTACATCCGCACAGCTGTCTCGCAGTTTACATTCGCCCTCGTCGTCCTCAAGATCTTCACAGCCGAATTCTACAGCGTCGGCGCCCTCTTCGCCATCTATGGCATGGCAGTGATACTTGTCAGCGCCTATCGGCGCTGGGTCGGAAACAGGCAGTTCTTCAGTGAGGTGGGGGATGATGGGGTGAATAAGAAGAAGTTCAGGACGAGTGGGGAGATGGTGGTCATCTTGACGACGCTGAGTATTGGTGCTTATGCGAGCTTGTTGGCGTTGACTTTGAGGCTGCACCCGTAGGTGGATGGCTGGGGATTCTACGAGCTTACGAATAGCGCAGAGATATCTGGGTTTGCGAGCGGGATTAGTATTGTTAACTTTTTGCAAGAGTTGAGGTTTTGGCGTTAACTGGGTGGGTATGGGCGGGCATCTTGCCATGGGAAGCAGGAGTATTATGTCGCATTAAATACGGTTTCACGAATTAGGAACGACGAGGTCAATCAGTTCAATATTTAAACATTAATATATTTGATAATATTTATTTCTATGCTGTTTGAAGCATCGTGCGTCCGAAGAACAAAAAACAGGTATTACCATAACAGTTCCATGAAGCTGGTTGTCATCCGGGAATGGGTTCCGCATATGGAACCACCAAGCTTCAAAACTCAGGCTTTTCTGAGTCGACATTGTGTCATGAAAGTAACAATGCCTATAACGATTGATTAGCAATAATTCAGAATCGTTTTTGCAGGTTTGAAGTAGGTTTTGTTGATGCAAGTTCAGTAAGTACCTAGTTATCCACATAATTGTTCCAGAACAGGTCTGTGATAATATAAATATTTCTCATCATCTTGCTTTTGTCTTGCGACAAAAATCGTGCTTGGGCAGGGTATTGGGGAAAATAAAAAGTAGCTTACCATATGTATAGGCCTGTCGTGATGTTTATCTAGAATAGATCAGCAGGCCAGCCCACAAACACCTTTGGCAGGTGTCGAAACCAATGGTTGAGCCATTGGAATGGTGGAATGAACGAGGAAAAGAGGAAGGTTGTGAGGCTTCAGAAGGGGTCTTTTGAGATCAAGCTCCATTGGAGCATTCATTCTCTTCCTATATTGGTGATACCTGGGTATCGTTCATCACCAGCCCATAATATAGGAAGATGAAAGAAAGTTGAGTGGAAAATATTTGCTACTTCTTTTAACGACGACTAGCGTGCCAAGACATCATCGTCTCGGCTCTGGACGCGGTTGTTTCCTCAGGTCGTCTGGGCGACTCGCGCATCCTCGATAGCAACCTTGATTTCGCCGACGAAACCTTCTTTATTCCCACAACACCCAAGTCGGGACCCAATCGCAGCTTCTATTCAAGTTAAATATCGGCGGAGGATCGAACCATCACGAGCGATGGGTGACTTTCATTTCGGAGGAACTGAGGAGGAGAGCGCGGAGATAACGAAGCTCAATAACGAAGTCGTAAGTGATCATCTACCTTGGAAGCTATGCGCTGCAGAAGCTAACATGTGCGCCGCAACTACAGCTCGAGGATACGGATAACTTTGAGAATTGGGAGAAGCTTGTCCGAGCTGCCGAGTCTTTGGAGGGCGGATTAAATCGCAACTCGAGTCCTCAAGCAATTACCACCGTCCGAGATGTCTACGACCGCTTCCTTTTGAAGTTTCCATTGCTCTTCGGGTATTGGAAGAAATATGCGGATCTCGAGTTTTTAATTGCTGGCACCGAAGCCGCCGAGATGGTAAATAACGCTTCGAATTATAATGGATGAAACCGCTAACATACACAAAGGTCTTTGAGCGCGGTGTCGCAAGCATCACAAATTCGGTAGACTTGTGGACAGACTATTGCTCCTTCAAGGTTGAGACGAGCCACGTTCCTGATGTCACCAGAGAGTAAGTATACATGGATGCTTTCCTTCCCATAACACAAGCAAGTATACATGAATGGTCCCCTTCCCATAACACAAGCATCAACAGCGATGCCATCACACACTCCACGCGGGCTTGAAAGGATCATCCTTTTCACAGACGGTGAGAGTGCCTAAAAATATCCGTCGTGTGATATCTTTCTCACGCTCCCGACCAGGAAATCTCTTTCCTGCCATTATTCGCTTCCAAGTCGTATCACCTTGCACATCATCTTTTTACCAGCTTCGGGATTTGGGGGATACAGAGTCGAGCACAGCATCCCTTTCCGTATTTGATGTCCCTACCACCTTCTTTGCACCCTGATCCCCCCCCTTGGGAGACTCCGCTAACATTGTTTAACAGGTTGTTTGAGCGAGGTGCCTCATGTGTTGGCTTAGACTTTCTGGCACATCCATTTTGGGACAAGTACCTGGAATTTGAGGACCGTTGGGAAGCACATGACAAGATATTTGCCATTCTCAGCAGAGTAGTCCATATTCCTATGCATCAATATGCGAGGTATTTCGAGAAGTTCCGTCAACTCGCCCACACTCGCCCTGTTTCTGAGCTGTTACCAGCGGATGTTCTCGCAAGGTACAGCGAGGAAATCTTGTCGGAAGCGTCAAATTACCCTTCGGCGCCGAAGGGGGAGCTCGAGATCGAAAGGGAGATCCGTGCCAAGATCGATAACGACCACATGGCGATTTTCACGAACACGCAAACTGAGACGACGAAGCGTTGGACATATGAGTCCGAAGTTAAGCGCCCTTACTTCCATGTAACTGAACTCGACGTGCATCAATTAGTCAACTGGCGAAAGTACCTTGATTTCGAGGAGGCGGAAGGAAACTATGTCAGAGCCCAATTCCTCTATGAGCGATGCTTGGTTACTTGCGCATTCTACGATGAATTCTGGTTTAGATATGCTAGATGGATGCTTGCGCAGGACGGAAAGGAGGAGGAAGTTCGCAACATCTACCAACGTGCGAGCACCCTTTACGTCCCCATCAGCAGACCCGGCATCAGGCTTCAGTATGCATACTTTGAAGAATCGGCCGGGCGGCCAGATGTGTCTCAGGAAATCCACGAGGCGATTCTGATCAGACTCCCTGGAAATGTGGAAACTATCGTTTCTTGGGCGAACTTGCAGAGGAGGCAGTCTGGTCTTGAGGCGGCTATTGAAGTCTATAAAAACCAGATTGATTCGCCTTCCATCGACATACATTCCAAGGCCGCTTTGGTTGTTGATTGGGCTTTCCTTTTGTGGAAGATCAACGGCTCGGTTACCGACGCACGACAGGTTTTTGAGACCAACGCACAGTGGTATCCCAGCAGCCGCCAATTTTGGGAGAAGTACTTGCAATTTGAGCTGGAACAGCCTACGAGCACAGCATCAGAGAGTGAGCAATACACCAGGATCAAGGGGGTGTTTGATGATATAAGGAGAAGGGCCCGTTTGACTACTGCTACCGTCAAGGATTTGAGCCATTACTATATGGAATACCTTCAGCAGCGAGGGACAAGGGATGCAATGAAGGAGTTCCTGGAAGTTGACCGCGAGATCAATGGGTAAGTTCAGTATCACAATATTCTTGGGATATATTCTAACTCGATCACAGACCAGTGTCAGTTCGGTCGTCTGGGGGTGCCGAAGGGAAACCGGCTGCTCAGGGGAACGACCAGGACAACCAAGATACAAAGGGTGATGCGTCGTACAGCAAGTACTACCGATTGCCAGAACTTATTGCCAGTTCGCAGGTAAGAATGCACCAGTGAATTAACTGAAATGTCTTCGCTAACCAGGATAGGCTACTGCTCAGTTGGCACCCTTCCATTGATCGACTGTTAAAATTACGGTTGACAGTATCGTCTGGAGGAAGTAGACTATCATGTTGCCCCGTCCTCGTGGTTTCCAATTTGTATGACTATAATCTAGACAGCGGCAGCTTCACTGATGGTGTAAGAAATGGATGTTAGAATAATGGATCTCTGTTTCGTCGTTTTGAGGACTTTTATATCCCTCAATTCCAATCTAAACAACAAGGATCTTATACTTGTACATGACTTGCATATGATTATTCGTGCTTGATGTGTTTTGTCGTGGTCTGGAAGGTTTCATTGACCATATCTTGTTAAGGTGAATTCCGGTATTATTATTACGCAAAATGTAGTCTGTAATATTTATATTAAATATATATATAAATTATAGATAATTAAGTGACTAGTGTTAAAACACATTGAGCTACAATGCAGCTATATATTAATAGTATAGACCATTATGATGAGCGACCGATACGAGTATTTGTATTTCGGAAGTTCCCATACTAATTAAAGAGAAAGGAAGATCCATACTTGAGGCTGTATGAGATATGAATAGCAACTCCCCACTTCGTGTTGGAGTTGCCAGGGTGCATTGACGTTGGCGCTACTACCGGCATTCTCCGTAGTGTTTATGTGGTTGGGACGAGACTCCCCTCCAGAGTACTGACACAATATACCACGCAACGCGCTCTACGCCATGTCAAAGACCATACAGATAAGCTCCCCAGCGCAGTTTGCCGGCCTGCTGAAAAGCTCAGCTGTCGTGGTTGCCGATTGTAAGTTTCCATTCCTTGGCTTCCATACTCTATGGCGGGGTAATTTCTAAGCAATGGCAAGCCCGACCAGGCAGAGCATTCGAGAACCACGATACTGATACCAAGTAGTTTATGCGGACTGGTGCGGACCCTGCAAACAGGTTGCGCCTATATACGAAAAGCTCTCGGAGTCCCTCTCCCAGCCAAACCGCGTCACATTCGTGAAGATCAACACAGATACCCAGAAGGAGGTTGCGGCGCAGTACAACGTCTCAGCGTGAGCCACACCACGATAGCAATCATACACACATACACTGACGCGGAATCTAGACTGCCAACGTTTATGGTATTTAAACAAGGGAAGCCAGTCGAGAAAGTTCAAGGAGCAGACGTACAGAAGCTACAGCGCGTAGTCCGAGACCTTGCGGCGATGGCGACCGACGCGGCCGGCCCGTCCAATTCAGACAGTGGAAGCTCGTGGCGCAAGATTGAACTGCCAAAGGGCTATGGAGATGTTACGGATCAGGTCGAGATCAAAGGGCTTGAGCTTCTCAACTCGGATAGAGAGTTTGGTACCGTTAAGACTCTTCTGGAGACCGGCAAGCCTACCGCTCTCAACAGCACTGGGAAAGAGAAGGCCGATACCAAGGACTGGGTTGAGAGTGACACTGATGAGCAACTGATGCTTTTCATGCCATTCCAGGCGAATTTGAAGATACACAGTGTCCAGGTTCGTGCTTAACTACCAGTTATTGGTGCCTCACTAACTGGCCGATAGATCACCTCGCTGCCACCAGCGAACCCCGACGACGACGACGAAATCCCCATGAGACCCAAGACCCTACACTTCTACACCAACAAATCGCACATCCTCGGCTTCGACGAAGCAGAGGGCATCCCAGCGACCCAAGTCGTCGTCCTCGAGGAGAAAGACTGGGATTCCACCGGCACCGCGAACGTAGTCCTGAGATTCGTCAAGTTCCAGAACGTGACCAGCTTAGTCGTGTTCGTAGTCGATGGCGACGGGTCGAGCGAGCGCGTCAGGATCGATAGGATCGCACTTATCGGCGAGACGGGGGAGAAGAGGGAGCTTGGGAAGTTGGAGAAGATTGGGGATGAGCAGGGGGAGTGATGGGAAGGAAGGGAGGGCCTTCGGTTCGGGAAAGAACTGGAACTTCATAACGCTTCACACGAATAAAATAGACCGGCGTTCGTCGAGTATCGATTACGCAAAGGCCGGTGCTGAGTTTCCCAGACCGCTGCATCAATTGAAATTAGCATTCAATCGATATATTCATTCGGACGCCCCACTGAGCCAGACACACACAGACAGCAGTCGATTATTTTTTCAAGTGAACCCAAAAATCTCATTCTTCACCACACTACACCCCCGCTCTACTCTCTATACTCTCTCAAATCCCCACTACAATCCAAACTAATGGAAAGATAAAAAAAAAAAAAAAATGATGTCCAGTCAACTCGTCAAACCCTAGCCCGTCCCCCGCATGCCCCGAAAGACGAAATGCGGGCGAGAATCAGCGTCGGGTCGCAGTGAGCGAGTAACCGTATTTTGCAATTGGGTCTGTTCTGTGACCGTCTTGACGCTCGAAGCAACATCATCGAAGAACCTTGGCAGGCTACTGGATGTTTTGAGCAACACGGAGAATAGACGGTCGCCGCACGAAGAGGGAAAGAGGTTCGAGGTTGGCGATTGCTTATATACCGTTGAGAAATTTTCTAGCGAGCCGCTAGTTGGGTTAGCGCGGTGGTGGGTTCGGATGGTCGCCGTGCGACCTTTACCCCTTGTATTAACCCCTCCAACCCAGCTGATAGCTATACTGTACGGTTACAACTGTCCTTACATATTGGATTCACGTATAAACTTGATCATAATAATTTAGGTTTCTGGAAATTGATCGATGCGTGAAATATTAATGTAATAACATTCGAGGCCTTGGCTAAACGAAAGCATTACGGTCGGAATCGGTCATTATCAAGACGCCCCTTTCCACCAGCCAGCCGGTCTGATGAGCACTCTAGAGATACAAATCCACAAAAGAATAATACAGGTAAATGTGTGCTTATAGAGTCGATTGATAGGTCAACACCGGGCCAGAATACCAGCTCTTGCAGTGACCTGTTTGTGCCAATAAGCCTACTCAACGCTGAGATCTCCCACAACCAAACATCGTTGCTTTGATGTTTTGTAACCAGCCATTAAATGTAGTCTTCAATTTATGAGATGGTCCAGTAGGGCCAAGATCAGACTCATCATCCATCTCAGAAAAATCAGGGGCTTGGAACTGGTCCCATGCATCTCCTGACCTCCACGGGGCGCTGACGGAGGCTTGTCTGCTTCCTGTTCCGAGATGTTGGATGGGCTGTTCGGCCCGTAGACTTGGTATATTATTTTGGAGATGACTGGACTCCTCCAATTGAGAACCATAGTCACTGAAGCAGCTTTGGGTTCCTCCCGGCTGTACATCAGTTGGCAGGACTGCTGCATCATGTGGGAGTTGTCGGGCTCTTTGTGAGGTTGTTGGACTCATTTTATCTTGAAATGGCTCTCGAGGTACGAGAGGGTACGGTGATGAAGGAGTACCAACGAACGCACCAGACCTCGAAAGAATTTGGGGATAGGGGTTGTTCATTATAGCCTCTGCACCGGATGCTTGCTCTGGATTACTCGAAATAGCCGGGAGCTCGGTTTCACCTAGTTCTCCAACGCCAGTTGTCTCTGGCGCTTTGATCTCCTCATACTCGTCCTTCTGTCGAAAATGGCGACTGACCTGACGAAATAAACTTGCGAGCCTTGCGGGCGGTGTAAACAAATCCTCGGGGCTTAATACTTCCGAATCCCCCAAATCTGCCTGAACTGCAGCCTCTCTGTTGATCCTCACCGTCCCTAAAGACGATACTGATGCTCTAGCAACCTTCAGTTTGAGCTTTGGTGCTAAATTAGCAGGTCTGCCGAGACTCGCAGTGAGTTGGACATCCAGCCGGCGGTCGTCCAATGGATAGCTCTCATCTAAATTCTGTCGCCGATTAACTGGAGGAGAGGGTTTCGCTCGAACAGTAGAAGCTCGCGTCTTGAGTCTAAACTTTGAAAAGAAATGTTGTGTTGTTGGCTCTACCTGCAGCTCAGAATCATCCATTGTCAGAGGGGCTAAATATTGTTGGCCTGGGTGAATTGGAATCGGAGACACAACATCGACTGTGCTAAAATCGTCGCGGCCCCCTGGAGACGGGGCTTTGCCACACGGTCCAGCCTGCCCAAAATAAACCCCTGAATTTCCATGCTCATTGCTTTTTCCAGAAACTTGAGTGAATGCGAATTCACTTCTTGGAACCACCAGGCTGCCATCGCTCTTATACTCTCTGGCCGGAAATTTCATCCGGTTGTGATTGAAGGATTGTTTGTAACGCTGAAGAGGCATTGAGCTGCTCCTGACATCTGACGACTCCGCATAATTTTGACTCGGTGCATCAAATGGTAAATCCCATGGCTGGGCTGATGACTTTGGAACCTCTGGTATCATATCCGGCTGTGTTGAAGATGTCGAGTTGGGCCTTGTTCGGAAATACGGACTTGACTTGTCGCGCTTGTTCTGTGCTGATATCGAGCGTTGAAGAATAGGGGTAGTTGCTCTTCTCTCGAGATCTTGTGGAGCTTGTGTTGGAGCTACCAGATCCAGCTTATTTCCAGATCTCTCGTCGTTGCCTGTCTTATTTGTTTCTGATACCTCACGACTGAGAGGTTTCCTTTTAACATCATGAATCGCAGCGCCTTGGCTGCTTATCGGCGAGCCGGAGTCGGTATAAGTGCGAATGGGGCCGCCAGGAGGGCTAAACAATTGCTGTAAACGTGGAGATACGGCATAAGATGAACTGTCACTCAAGGGAGGTTCATCAACCACTTCTTTGGGTTGGCTTTCCGGCTCGGTATAACTGAGAGGCCCACCTCGAACAAGGTTTCTCAACTTGGAATTTTCAGTACTGGTGCTCGTTTCGATGCTTTGTGACGGGCTTTGATTGGACTTTGTGATTCCCACGTTGTGTTTCAAGGCAGGTGATTTGGTTGATTCTGGCAACGACCTGTGGTGTTTTGCATTTTCTGGCACAGACTCCGAGTCGCCTTGCAGTGGTAGCTTACCACGGCCAATGTATGAAATGTCTGCAGGTTGGTCCGATACGTTCTTTGCATCTTCATGTGGCAATAAGAGTTGTTCATTAGCTAGGAAACCACGCCCCCGTAGATCAGTCATCGCCAGATATGACCAGTCCGAGCTTAGCTCCCGATCTTCGTGGATCGTTTTTTCAACAAGAAATGGTGGCGGCGAAATACCCTCCAATTCTTCTGCGGCATGATCCCCTTCCCTGGCTTCATTGAAGTCTTCCGTATAATCGTAATATAAAGGGGAAGGGCGACGCGCTTTATTTTGGACTGGGACAGAAGTTGCTGTGCGATTGGGTAAATGAGAATTGCTACTGGAAGCCACACTCAGGTTAGCCTTCGATGGCGATTCTGGTGTGTCGATATGATTCGAGCATTCGCGGGGTGCATCATCTCGTTGGACCACTGGCATGCGTTTGAAACCATGTGGCGAAAGTCTCTGCCCAGAGGTCGTAGGTGTGGACCTGTTTACATCTGAGCGAAGTGATAAAGGGGGCAATGATACATTCTGGCAGCTCGGACTGCCGGGTTCTCTTTGAATCTCAACTCGGCGACTGTAATCGACTGCCCCTCCGTCGTTGAGTGCGGGTGAACTGGGCCGAAAACCAGGCCTTTTTAGCCTGGCTGGGTACTGAAATGAAGATCGTGGCCGTTGTGCATCATTTGGGTCGATCTGGCTGCTGAGACTGGTGGAAGAGTGAGGGTTTGCGAGCCTATATCCCGAGAATGAAGAGACCGTCATCGAGTATGAACGTTTGTCTTGATCCTCCAAGATCTTCGAGCTTTCGGAAGATTTCTGACTCGAGTTTTCGTATAACGACGCAACCTCCGACGTGGCATCTCTGTTGAATGAAGGTAGCCGGCTTCTGTCATCAATAGTGGAGGGCAAACTGAACACCCTGGGGCCATGATATGGTAGTTGAGATTCCGCCCGGCGGTAGTTACTACCGTTGCTCCTTGTTCTGCCCGCCGTCCTGGTGATAGCAGGATGGCGAGGAAGTCTGGACGGCTTGATTGAGAAAATTCCAATGTCGCCAGTCTCGGTAGTATTCTTCAGCATGCTATCCAGCCCGGAGGGAATGAGGAGAGGATCGTTATTTTCCATGGCGAGATTGTATGGGCGATGGGCTTCATGTCCTGCTTTCGAACCAGACTGATTCCGGCGAGATTCGTTGAGCAGCTTCTGGGTCGCAGACTGCTGCTCTGCTGTAGTTGTTTCGTCCATTTTGGCCTTCTGCAAGTCCGCATCTGGTAACGGGGGTCTTTGTGGGCGTTTCAAGAAAAGGTGTCGAGTTAAAGCCAACGAATTCACATATGGAGAGGCCTATGCTGGGACCTATCCGACAACGACATAGAAGATAAAATGTAGAAATGCAGTAATATTGAGTGGGGACCGTGTGAGTAGTGGAATAAAAAACGACCTGACCTGACGGCCTGTGTACTAGCGTTCACATAGATGGACGCAATGAAAGCAGGAAGAAAGGAGAGAGAGAATGAGAGAAGGGAAAATGAGCAGTATTTTAGCTTGCCGTTGGATTTTCAAAGAATCGATGTAAGGAAGGTGCTACTTATCGAAGTCTAATTCCGTTTCTGCTGGTGAAGGGAGGGGGCTTCTTAGGAGGGAAAGAGCATCACTTCACACCACTCCAACTGTCCTGTTGAGACTCTGTTGCACATCTTTCAGCCACAACACACACCTCTTGATATACGAGAGCACAGGAAACATCCCATAAAGTGTCTGGATCTGTCTGCTTCTGTTTGAGCAAGAGTGAGTGAGTATCACTGTCTGGTCAGGTGATCTGATGTGGGGTAAACTGCGTGGGTACTCGTTCAGTACGGGCCAGTATCCGTACCCTGTGGATGATAAGCTGAGGGGGCAAGGGAGCCAAGGAGCGAAGGAAGGAGGGAATGACATCGGTATGGAAGAATTACAGTTCATGCTGTCTAGGAGGTGGATCTCTGGTGAGGAGATCTGTCCTCGGACAAAGTTAATATACGGTGGCTGAACTGAAATAGACGCCAATGCACATAGCCTTTTCAGCCGACAGTGAACCGGCTCCTGAAAGCGCATGGGATAATATAGTTCTGGGTGTAAGTTGAGTTACTGTGCATGTTGGCCAGTGTACGTACGGTATACGGCAGGTAGCAGACCATTAAGCCGTATTACAGATGGTTGTATGGAGTTATGAGTGTGGGGGAAATGGGAAACTGGCAGATCGAGACGACGATCGATCAATCGGCTGTGACCCATGTACGGGACAAGAGCTCAGTGGTGGATGACTGCCACTGCCATCTTGGACTGAGGCTGAGGATCATACTAACTCTTGGGATAGATATAGAAGAAAGAAGAGTACACTGTGTTCGATTGGACGCGGTGCCATAGAATGAATGGATGTTCATGCGAATCTTTTGCCTCGAACCGGCCAGAGTGTATTGTCGTACAGTTCGCATAGTAAGAGTGGCACAGCAGATAAAGTGCAGTACAATATATATAGTATGTATGTACCTCCTCCACATCTCCTCCGCATCAGATTACTCGTACATAGTACCTGGGTTGAGTAATCTAGCCGCTGTAACTTAACTATAGTAAGTACTACTGCATAGAAAATACTACTAGTATGTAGAGTAGTAAGACCCTTTCTCCGCGACGACGATGCGACGGTGTGGTTGGTATAGTTCTACTACTACTGCTACTACTACTAGAGCATACTGTGTACTGAGTAAGTGTGGTTGGTATCTAGGAGGTTTGTGTACCGTGTCGTGGATTGTGTACTCTCCAAGTTACTTTCCCCCAAAAATCCCCTAGGGTTCTCCCCGGATATGGCTGGGATGGTACCAATAACATACTTTCCCTCTCTACTATATATTCTATACACTGGACTGTCTACGAGTAAGACAAATCCATCCCGTCGCGCCTCTCCTCCGCCTCCTCCGCCTTTTCCGCCTCTTCCGCCTCTCCCGAATCCCTGCCTTTAGCTGATTTAAGGTAAGGCTACTATGGTAGGTAAGGGAGGTAAGGTAGGTAAGGTACCACCCGGTGTGTATGTATGTACAAAGTGACAAACGTGCACACCCTACACACACATAGCTCCAAAAGACACGCTGTTCTTAGGTTTCTAAGCACTTAGCGAGTTCCGCCTCCATAACCAGATAAAGACAGACACATCTCCACCTCTCACCGAATCCTACAATACAACAATCACTTTCTCTTCTTTATTTGTCTTGGTCAAGCAAGTTTGCATAGCTTGCAATTGGGTTTACAGCTGAGTCGAAAAGAAGACGACTATCAATACCCAACAGGTAAGCATCTCTACCCCTCTATATATATATATTTGGCGGCGCTTCCGCTATCACCGGCCCCCAGTCCCGCCACCTTCCCCAGCTTCCTATTTTTCCACGTTGATCCATTGCTAATTATCGTTGCCACTAGATTATCAATACAACGACCGCCCACAATGTTCAACTTCAAGAACGTGGCCTTCGGCCTCATTGGCGCTGCTGCCATTGCCTCCGCGTCTGATGTGCACGATCTCAAGACCGATACCTTCCCGGCTTTCATTGCCGAGAACCCGCTTGTGCTTGCTGAGTTCTTTGCACCATGGTGCGGACACTGCAAGGCTCTTGCACCAGAGTACGAGGAGGCCGCTACCTCCTTGAAGGAGAAGGATATCAAGCTGGTCAAGGTTGACTGCACAGAGGAGGCTGACCTCTGCCAATCCTACGGTATTGAGGGTTACCCAACCCTCAAGGTCTTCCGCGGACCAGACAACGTTGCCCCATACGCTGGCCCAAGAAAGGCTGATGCGTAAGTTATTCTCATAACCGCCCTGGCAGAAATGCATACTAACGACCTCTTAGGATCACATCTTACATGATCAAGCAATCCCTACCAGCTGTGTCTGCTCTGGACACCGAGACCCTCGAGGAGTTCAAGACCGCCGATAAGGTTGTCGTTGTTGCGTACGTTGATGCCGAGGACAAGGCGTCTGCCGAGATTTTCACCGCTATTGCGGAGACTCAGCGTGACAGCTTTTTGTTCGGTACCACCTCTGATGCCGCCCTGGCCAAGGCCGAGGGTGTCACCGCCCCAGCCGTTGTCGTCTACAAGAAGTTCGACGAGGGCAAGAACACCTACACCGAGAAGTTCGTCTCCGAAGACATTGATACTTTTATCAAGACCGCCGCCACCCCCCTTGTTGGTGAGGTCGGCCCAGAGACCTACGCCGGCTACATGGAGGCTAAGATCCCCCTTGCCTACATCTTCGCCGAGACCGCTGAGGAGCGCACTGAGCTCGCTGAGCTCCTGAAGCCCCTTGCCGAGCAGTACAAGGGTGTCGTTAACTTCGCCACCATTGACGCCAAGTCCTTCGGTGCCCACGCCGGTAACCTCAACCTGAAGGTTGACTCTTTCCCCGCATTCGCCATCCAGGAGGTCGCCAAGAACCAGAAGTTCCCCTTCGACCAGGAGAACAAGATCACTCTCGCCAGTATCACCACCTTCGTCAAGAGCTTCGTCGATGGCCAGCTTGAGCCAAGCATCAAGTCTGAGCCCATCCCTGAGGTCCAGGAGGGTGTCACCGTCGTCGTTGCCCTGAACTACGATGAGGTTGTCATCAACAACGAGAAGGATGTTCTCCTTGAGTTCTACGCCCCATGGTGCGGTCACTGCAAGTCATTGGCTCCCAAGTACGATGAGCTTGCCGCCCTCTACGCTGCCGATGCCGATGTTTCCTCCAAGGTCACCATCGCAAAGGTTGATGCCACTGCCAACGACGTTCCCGATGAGATCCAGGGCTTCCCTACCATCAAGCTCTTCCCCGCCGGCTCCAAGGATGCCCCAATCACCTACTCTGGAGCCCGCACTCTTGAGGACCTTGTTAAGTTTGTCGCCGAGAACGGCAAGTACAAGGCTTCCGTCGTTGTCCCAGAGCCAGTTGTCGAGGAGGTTAAGGAGGCTGCTGAGGAGGCTGCTGAGGTTGTTGAGGAGGCCACTGAGGCCGTGAAGAGCAAGGCCGCCGAGGCAACTGAGGCCGTCAAGGAGGCTGCTGATGAGCATGATGAGTTGTAAGCGTGATGGGGAATGAATCTTTTTAATACCTGTAATGTACATATGCCTTAAGCTCCCGTGTGAACTTTGGATTTGAGACGAAGTGTGATCTGCCACAAAAATTGCTACAAATAAATTGTATCTTGACACTGCTTTCTTGTAACCAACACAGGTGGAACTGTGACCCCGGTGCAATACTGCCCCTTGACAATGTGTATACTTGTAAACAGTATACGTATTTATATCAACCTCTCCCTCGTCCCGCAACTCCATAGCTAAAAATGGCAAAAAAATAGGCAAAAATCATACAACAGTGGGCATTCGCTGGTGGTCACCCACCCAACTACTAATCCACCGATCTCAAGCTTGTGTATGGCAGAGCGGACGGGATGCCCAATTTTCTCGAGTCTATGGTCGTATGTGACAGTTATTCGCGCCGTCGAGAATATATACAACTCCATACTGCATACAATATGTTTGGCTAAACCGGCGGCCGTCTATAAAACTTATGCGGAGTGGTGTAATAATAACATGTTATAGCATCACGGCAACAAGTTGAGTCACGAAGGACAGTCATTTCACAACATAGTTAGAAGATGATTTGTGAATTGCGTTTCGCAACTGGTAGACTTTTAGGAGACATTTGTGTGCACCTATCTATCATCTCGAAATCACAGTCACGCAAGAAACTGAACTTCGAAACGAAACACCGGCACAGCAGCAACCCATTCTAGTCTTTCCGGTAACCTTGCCTCCCTCGACAGCATAGACGTGCCTGAACCTGGCAACATGAGGCGGAAAGACTTCAGGATCTGTGATAACGAGAGATACAATTCGAGATATGCGAAACTAGTAACATGATATTAACATTCCTATATAGCTATACGTAATGGAGTGGAAGGGGTGCCTTACTGCGCGCCAATACAAACGAAAGAGCCCTTCGAGAACGGGATGTAGTACTCGTCGCGCAGCGGATCAATCGATTCGGCATCGCCATCTAGCCAGCGTTTAGTACGGTAGATTTCGGCGGAGGGAAAGGCGGTTTTATCGCGGAGATACCAGATTGGGGAACTGCTAATTACGGTCTGGGGATGGGAGAAGTCAGTATACAGTACGTCCGCTCCGCCGTGCTGAAGATGGAGAATATATATACGTACGCCTCCTGGAATGAACTTCCCCGCCAGCGTGGCGCCATCTTTGGGCACGATGCGCGGCAGCATTGCGGCGGCGGCACCAGCCGATCGGATGCCTTCTTTGACGGCGGCGCGGAGACGTGGGAGCGCCTCGAGCGCGGTCATGGTGGTTGGCCAGTGCGCGAGGGCGAGGTCGGCGGCGAGGCGGTCTTGGAAAATGATGTCGTGGGCGAGTCCCCAGAGGATGTGGGCGAGTGTTAGGGAGGTGGTGTTGGTTCCGGGGCCGAGCATCTTTTTGGCTTCGGAGAGGGCGATGGGGGGGGGGGGAGGCGCGAGCGGATCATGGTGGAGATGAAGTTTGGGTGTGGCTCGGAGGGTGGCTTTGAGGTGGATGTGAGGCGGTCGAGTTGGGAAGATGCCCACTGTTTTGGTTAGGGGTTGTGGTGTGATGTGAAGATGATGGAACTCACTTTGTCGAAGTCTTTCATCGCGGTCGTTGAGAGTGTTTGCCAGCCTGTGAAATTGTAAAGTATAGACTCGATGCGGTACCAAGCCGTAGTCACGCTTGGTAGGTTGGACAACTGTATGCACTGAGTATTATGATTGTCAATAGAAGGAAGAAACTACATACTAAGGCCATAATTTGTGCCTTGTCATCATTCTCCTTGATAATGTTGACATCATGGCCGCTCCCCCATGCAGCAATTGCACCAATATCTTCACCAAATCCAAAGGAGGCTGTAAGCCATGTCAGACAAGAATACGCATTTGATCGTCAATGCGAACTCACCAACAATATCGGCCTCTAATGCTCGACATGCTCGGACAAGCTCAACTGGCTGCACACCTCGTTGACGTAATAGGAGCACAAACGCAGCTATTTTTTCAGTCATGTATCCTTCAAAAAGGTTCATTTTGCTCCGGTTGAAGATCTGGCCCATTAACCGGCGTCTCTGAGCGTGTTCATATGCGTCCCTAATAGAGGATTAGCAACTGCGAGCCAGATGTCATATACTTTCAGATGGCATCAATTACTATGGCTCAATTCATATGTACTCACGTAATTGAAAAACAACCCGGGATGAGCATCTGCACGAACCCTCCGTAGACTCGCGGATCCTTTATAAAAGGGGCCGCTATGACTGAATTAACCTAATTTAATACATTAATATTGAAAATATAAACGTTTTATAAAATTATTTTCATATTTTTTAATTTCGTAGGTCGATGGCGAACTTCACACTACCTCATATGGGGTATGGTCTGTATTTCTTCGGAAAAGACCCTGGAGAAGTCTGAATTGCATCATTCCCGCTAACATTCCACGACCACAGTCGTCGTGTACCGCACGTTGCGCATTCCCCGCTGCGATGATAGGTAACGACAGCGAGAAACGCGAGGCTACCGAGGCTTGGATAATTTGAGCCTTTTCCTCACTTTGACACAAGGATGTTCAACATGTCGGCGGATTAATCTGGTGCTTGCCCATACCAGCCAGGTAGCTGGTGGAACCCGCTTTCTAGGGTAATTCCCGAGGCACAACTACTCATACCTGTCTCTGAAGCCCTCAAGTATAACAAGGTCGCCATACCCTTCGTTGTGACTGCCTTGCCCAGTTATCCCCTCCCCAGTCCTGCTTTCATAGGTCATCGCTACATTCCTATGCAGCTATGGCCACTTCCGACGTCGTTACTGTGACCACCACAGAAGCCATAACGCATCCTTTGGTGAATAATGCTTCCTCCGTGGGCGAGGAAGCAAAGGTCCAAGATACCGCAACAGCTGATGCGATTCTACTGGTGAGTGGCCAGAGAGGAATTATCACCAGCTCTGATTTGCTGACACTACTCGGCTGCGTAGGAAACATTAGTATACAAGCCAGTATGTTCACCGCAAGGGCTGCTTATTCCGCTGGTGGATACGGTGCTAATAATTGCCGTAGGTCCTACATCGGACATATGGTTTAATTGAGAATTTCTCTACAACTTTCGGTACGTTGTCATACCTTTCTTCCTGCCCTCTATACACCCCAAATCTTGAAATTATATGTGACGTGTATTTATTCTAGCACCGACTATAACCTAGCTGCGCTATACTTCGTGGGCGGAGTTCGAGTCACCGTCAGTACTGGTATTGCTGCTGGTGGAAATCTAGCATACTGGTTCGTATACTCTGCTAGCCCTTGCCTTTGTATCATAGATTCTATTCATATGCAGGACGAGTTATGTTATCACCTGCGTCTTCACCTTCATTACCGCTGCTGTCATCGCCGAGGTGTGCTCGGCCTCGCCATCTGCTGGTTTCATCTACTTGTGGACTGCAGAATCAGGAGGTCCCAAATACGGACGACTCTTTGGGTTTGTGGTGGCTTGGTGGAGCACTACAGCATGGACAACGTTTTGCGCCAGTAAGATATCAACCGACCTCTATGGAGGCACCGCTCACATGTTACTAGGCAACACTCAAGCTGCTGTCAACTGCATGCTTTCTGTAAGTTACTTCATCTCAACTACTCATAACTAAAACTCATGTAATGGTAGGAAATTACCGTCTTTGGCCTGGACTTTCCCTCAGACTCCTCTGATATCAAGTTCCGAGCAGTTCAATGGATCTGCACTGAAGTTCTCCTAGGATTAGCTGTTCTCGTCAACTTTCTGCCTCGTGAGTTCCTCTCATCCATGAAGAGATGATGACCTGACTAATATGGCCAATAGCACGCTTGTTCCGCTATGTGTTCTACTGCTCGTCCTTCTTCGTAATTTTGGACTTCCTCCTCAACGTCATCTGGCTCCCAATTGGAACCGCCAACACTTTGGGTTTCCGTACTGCAGAAGAAGCGTTTATGACGACTTATAACGGCACTGGTGCCCCTGATGGCTGGAATTGGTGCCTTTCCTATCTTGCAACGGCTGACATCTTGATAGGATTTGACGCTTCAGGCCATGTTGCAGAAGAGACCAAAAATGCAACTGTCAACGCGGCAAGGGGAATCTTCTGGAGCACCGTGGTGAGCGGAATCGGTGGATTCTTAACAATCATCTTGTTCTTGTTCTGCGTTGTAAGTCACAGCCATGATTTTATGTTGAGGTATAACCATGCTGACCGTTCTCCAGCCTGACGCTGATACGCTCTTCTCCTTTGGCTCTCCGCAACCCTTCGTCCCGCTCTACGCCGTTCTCCTCAGCCAAGGCGGATACATTTTTATGAACGTGGTCTGCGTCGTAGAATTATGGCTGGCAAGTCGCGTTTCTGCACTATCTAGACATCAGCTAACATACCGCTCTTCAGAACACTATAATCGCCATAGTCGCCGCCTCCCGCCTCGTCTTTGCCGTAGCCCGTGACGGGGTCCTCCCTTTCTCCGGCTGGGTCTCGCGCGTCTCCGCCGAAGGCCAACCTCGTAACGCCGTCCTTGTAGTCTGGGGCATTGCCAGCATCGTCACCTGCACGATCCTACCATCGAGCGTTGCTTTCACTTCCCTGATCTCCGCGGCAGGTGTCCCCTCTGCAGCTGCATACGGGTTGATCTGCTTCGGGAGATTCTTCCTCACCCCAAACGATTTCCCCAAGCCTCGATGGAACCTGGGAAGGCTGAGCAAGCCGTCCCAGTTCATTGGCATTTTCTGGAATGGCTGGGTCGTGGCCGTATTGTTTTCCCCATACGTTTTCCCTGTTACTGGCGAGTCTTTGAACTGTGAGTTTTGTTTTGCACTTCACTTATACCAAATTCTTCCATGCTGACTTCATTTACTAGATGCACCAATAATCATGGCGGTAGTGACGATCTTTGCCCTTATCTCCTGGTGGTTCACCCCTACAACCGCATGGCTGCCTAAAACCCGCATCGCGAACTTCATCGAGAGTAAGGGCGAGGGCGACTTGTTGGATGCGAATAAGGAAATAGTGTCGACAAAAAATTACTATTCCTCCAGCTGCAGAATTACCTCCGGGAAAGTTGTAGAGAATTACCTTACTGGCGCGACTCATAAATTGGGAGTGGTCCGAAGACGGTCTTATAATTTAGACTCTTATATGTTACATCGTAAAATTGAATTAATATAATCGTATAGGTTAAAGCATAGTTCTGAATTTAGACCGTCTTCGGACTAGCATACTGGCTCATCAACCGTAGGGTTTCCTAGGACCGTCCTCAGACTCTTCTTTAATTATGTGGCGCGCCAGTAAGGTATAGTATATAAAGAAGGAATAGTAGCTAGATTAATTGTACATTTATTTCACTTCTAATCAATTGGACCCTACCAACTCACCCTGTTCGCCCCCCAGCTCACCCTACTCACCCTGCTAACCCCTCGCCTCACCCTTCAGGATTTCGTGTCTGGAGGTGGTGGGCACACGGCTACAAGTTGAGATACGAAGGACAGTCATTTCACAACATAGCTAGAACGTGATTTGTGTTTCGCAACTGCTAGACTTTGGTAGATTGCATTTTGTGTGCACCTATCTATGCATTGCAACGGTCCAATAGCTCGCTACTGACCACCATATCCTGAAACACAGTATGTGATCTGTTGCCTCTTGAGAATATATCAAGACTTTTTGTTTTCCTCGCTGGGGGGGCAACGCCTTTTATTTGTAGTCTTGCCTTGGTAGATCGCAGGTATAACAAATAGATATTGTTACTATCGATTCCAAGGGCGGCACCGGGTGGAGATGATTCCGCAAGCCGGTGGTTACGGCGCCAACTTGGCTTCCCCAGCGAAACTGTAGCCCTTTGCACAGATCTGATTTGGGTTCAATAGAAGAGCCCTCCGTTTCATGTGTCCAGTACATCAACATCGAATTCCTCCATCATAGCCAGGACTACAGACAAGCTCTCCATGAAGCCATTAACGGCGACACGGAGCATTCTGTTCGTTGTAGCCTTGTATTCGCTGCGCAGCACAGTCTTGTCACAGTTCGCATCCGAAGTCGGCGCAACGAGAGTCAGCGTGCGGCACACGAGCGCAGATAGCTCCTTGTCAACCTGTAGGGCCTGCAACGCAGAGGAAGCAAGGCGCTCAGTCGGCAGCGGGATGTCAATGACGCTGTACAGGTGTCAGAAGGTATTTTTATTTGAATGCAGTCACTGATCTTCCTTACAGCGAGCAAGGAAACTCCGGGTTCACAGCGACAGCCATAGTAACTCAAAACGCGACGTATATGCGAAGGGGCCTGAAACTCGGGGTGATAATTGTAGGGATCGTCGTAGCCTGGACTGGTGGGTGTCGATAATGCAGGTCCGTGGCGGCTCAAAACCCCGCGGCACGGACCAGTCAATTAGAGGCGTTGCTATGACAAGCGCACCCGCTTAGCAGCCTGGCCTCTGATTGGCTTAATCGAGGGGTAAACAACAACATATGGCCAATTGGGGCAACGTAGGCCTAAACAGTGCTTCAGGATTATTCGTATAATAATAGAGAGGTACAGTCCAGTCTTCAAAATACCAACAAGACGACTTCTACCAACGATCTCCTGTATTTACTCTCTCGCCCAGCTATATACTTCTTCATTCGACATTGAGAAGGTCGACGAGACTCATTCCTACTCCAGCGACGAGTTCAAGCTTCATATTCCTGCTCCATATCGAAGATAATGTTTGGTCAATAGCACGTTGCCACATCATCACGCCTGCCATTCCCTGGCAACCAGAAAAAAGCAATACTTCTTTCCCGACCATTGCAACTACTATACACGAGTCGCTCCTGCCTCACTTGCTGTTTGAAGCAAGCAACGAAACGTATAACATAGAGAGCCTGGCAGTCGCACTGCCTTGAATCTTGTTTACCAACACAGCAATCTAATCTGCATCATGCCTTCTACCGTGCGCTCCCATTATGGACAGATCATTGAGTATATACCAGGTAAGCATTCCAGAATCGCTCCTTCCCCATAGTTGTCTCTGTGGAATGCCGTCGGCGCCATATTTCTCCCATGCCGTGGTTTGCGCTCCACTGTGTATATACCATGGCACGGGAGTATGTTGGATATCGCCCCGGTATTGCCATTTAGTATTGCAGGACCATCATCCACTATCCAAGTATTTGTATGGTCTTAAATGGGCCCCTCAATATCCGACACCGAGACCCTCGTTGCTGGGCGCAAACAACAAGGGCCCGAATCACTGCTAATGTTTTCACCAGACCGTTTATACCTAGCATCCTACACATCTACCCCAGGTCCCGACACTTACTTCCCGTATCACGACAAACAACCTTCGAGGCGATCCCCGTCAAAGCGCTCATCCAGAGCTATTGACGGACCTGAACCAGTGGCAAAGGACCAGAACCCACCTTGCTACTTCTCTGTTGACGATACCCTGCTCTACAATGCTTTCCACCACGACTTCGGACCATTGCACATCGGACACCTCTACCGCTTTGCCGTCCAATTCCACGATATCCTTGGAGCGCCCGAGAACAAGGCGAGGCCTGTAGTTTTCTACAGCAAAGCTGATCCTCGCAGTATGTTGAATCTTGATAAATCGCATGGGATGTTGCTGACAATAACTTTCTAGGCCGTGCAAATGCCGCTTGCCTCCTCGCATGCTACATGGTGTTGATCCAGTCATGGGCTCCCCATCTTGCTCTTGCGCCGATCGCCCAAGCCGACCCACCTATGATGCCTTTCCGCGACGCTGGCTACAGCCAGGCCGATTACGGAATCACCGTTCAAGATGTCGTTTACGGCGTGTGGAGAGCGAAGGAGGAAGGCTTCTGCGCCTTACCACAGTTCGATCTCGAAGAATATGAGAGATATGAGCGTGTGGACCAGGGTGACTTCAACTGGCTCACTCCCGACTTCCTTGCCTTTGCTTCTCCTCAACATACACCAGTGGCGCCAATCGCCAAGTCATCACCTTTGTATGCTACCCTTCCCTCGACATTGGACGAGGTGGACGCCCACCCTACACTCCCCCAGCCATTCAAGAATGTGCTCACACATTTCGCCGACCGCAAGATTGGCCTTGTCGTCAGGTTAAACTCGGAGTTGTACTCTCCCTCATATTTCACAGCTCTTGGTATCGAGCACCTCGACATGATCTTTGATGACGGCACTTGCCCACCGTTGACAACTGTTCGCAAGTTCATCACCTTGGCCCACGAGACCATCACTGTCAAGAAGAAGGGCATTGCAGTCCACTGCAAGGCCGGACTTGGACGTACCGGTTGCCTCATTGGCGCATACCTCATCTACAGGTACGGCTTCACTGCCAACGAGATCATTGCATTCATGCGCTTCATGCGCCCCGGAATGGTTGTCGGGCCCCAGCAGCACTGGCTTCACTTGAACCAAGGCACTTTCCGCAAGTGGTGGGAGCGCGAGCAGTTCGAGATCGACATGCGCGCTCAGATCGAGTCAGAGATCAAGGCCAAGCTGGCCGCCGCACCAAGCACCCCCACCAAGGCGACCCAAAAATTCCGCCTCAACAGCGCCCAAGTCGCCACCCCTCCCAACGGCAGCCAAAACAGACGCGCTCCCCTCGGCGAAGTCGACAACGAGCGCAACAGCCTCGGAGTCCAAGAAGACTGCCTCCCCGCCCCTACCCCAGGCCAGCCACGAAAGGGCAGCCGCAGCGGCCACGACCGCCACCACCCCTACGGCCGCAACACGGGCAGCTACGGCAGCTCCGAGGAAGCCAACGAGGTCAAGCGCGAGACGGAGATGATCTCGATCCACCGGCAATCCATGCACGGCGAGTCCGAAGACGAGGAGTGGAACGTGCGCGTGCGCACCACGCGCAAGTCATCGCGCTCACCCGCTCGCAGCGAGGCGCGCTCCGTCAGCCAGACGACCACGACCATCTACTCCGCCATCGACAACGATAGCAGCAACGATATTGAGAATATCGGCAGCGGCCGCCCAAAGACCCCGGGTAGCATGAAGTCCGGAAGCGGATCCCAGACCATCGGCATGAAGGTCCGCGGGAGCCCGAAGCGTGCTGACTCGCTCATGGGCGACAAGGCGCGCGCGGGTGTCCGGAAGGCAAGCGGTCGCGTTGGGAGCGTCAGCTTAACTGCTGCTACGCGCAAGGCGTCTGGTCTCTAAGCCGTCTGTCTGTCTGGTTGTTAGGGAGGCAGGCATCATCTGCTTGCTCCCTGGAGTTTTTGTTCCGCATAGAAAGTCGACGAATTTTGCACTGCATTGTTTGTTTGTGTATATGAATTCCTGTCCGTCGTTTCGTAAGTCGGCGGTTGCTTGCATAAGAGAAGGGCGTTTAATAGGCGGCATAGGCATAAGTCATCGTCTCCATGGCTGGGCGGGGGCGGGCCTGGTTTTTATCGCGTTTGGGCGCAGCATAGTGTGGTTTGTTTGGTTGTTTTTGTTTCTGCATTTGGAGTTTGGGAACTGGGCGAGGGCGTTTTGATGATGGGGGTTGCTGTGTTGTTTTGGGTTTTAAGAAACCATTATTGCGTGTTTGTGTTTGGGTTTGGTTTGGACTATTACTGGAGAATGAATGATGATGAGGTTGATGATAGAGATTACTAACTGAGAAGACATCAATGAAAGCACAAATTCATGAATTCTATTTACTTGTATTGAAGTTGTGACTGTTTGTATGGGCTATGAGTGAATTCGAGTGAGGAGACGTACGTGAGAGGTGGCTAGTCTCATGTTTGTATGCATGCATGATATCATCAAAGCACCCGTTCAACAAACATATCACAACAGGCATAATTACTGCTACTCATTGACTGAACGTGCAAATGCTTTTTTTTATTCATAGTCTGTCTAAGTGAGATAGAGACGCCCACTCGGGTAGTAAGACCTCTATATCCCGCCGGAGATTAAAGAAATCAAGGAATCTTTGTCTTGTGTGTTTACGCTTGATCGATCGAGAGAGATAGAAGAGAGAGCGACAAAAAGAGGTTGGGTGAAAGACGCCATCGGCCAGTGCAGGGGCAAATTCTATTCTCGACAAACTAGACAAGGCCAAAAAAGGTAACAGAAATAGCCTTGAACGCATTAGGGGTCCCCCATCAGAAAAAGTATAGCGCGCGCAAAGATTTTCTGTGAATGAACCTCCAAAAAGCTCCGTCGTTTGTTGTCGGCAAATAGGTTATGCGAAAACGTGCTAAAAGCAACCCCTTTACTTCACAAGTAACCCGCATGACCGATCAGGAACGCCAGCTTTTGTCAATTTACTCGTCGGCCTTGGCCTCGGTAGGTGCTGGGGCGGCAGCGGCCTCAGTCTTCTCCTCGGCGGGAGCGGCCTCGGCGGCTGGCTCGGCCTCAGAAGAGGTCCAGAGGGTCTAAATTTCGTTAGTGGTAGTTCACGATTGTAGGAATGGTTGTAAACATACCAGGTTATCCCTTAAGAGTTGCATGATGAGGGTGGAGTCCTTGTAGCTCTCCTCGCTGAGGGTGTCCAACTCTGTTACTCATGTTAGATACGGATCAGAATACCGTCGGATATAAAAGCAAAACATACCAGCAATGGCGTCATCGAAGGCCTGCTTGGCGAGGTGGCAAGCCTGGTCTGGGGAGTTCAAGATCTCGTAGTAGAACACGGAGAAGTTCAGGGCAAGACCAAGACGGATTGGGTGTGTTGGTGCGAGATCAGTCTGGGCAACCTCGGTGGCATTCTTGTAAGCCTCGAGGGACTTGTCGGCGGACTCCTTGCGCTTGTCGCCAATGGCGAACTCAGCGAGGTAACGGTGGTAGTCACCCTTCCTATAGTCGATCGCGTCAGCTGTTGTCAACGTATCATCTCCAGAGTGAATTCTCACATCTTGTGGTAGAAAACCTTGGACTCTCCGCTCTGGGCAGATGGGATCAGGTGCTTGTCAAGAACCTCAAGGATATCCTCGCAGATCTTGGCGAGCTCGGCCTCAATCTTTTGGCGGTACTCCTTGATGAGAGTAACCTGGCCGGCGTTTCCCTTCGACTCCTCCTTTTGCTCGATCGAGGTAACAATTCTCCACGACGCGCGGCGGGCTCCGATAACGTTCTTGTAGGCAACGGACAGAAGGTTGCGCTCCTCAACGGTGAGCTCTTGATCTTCAGAAGCAACATTCTTCATGTTCTCGACCATCTCTGTAAACACCACAAGTTAGACCACGATAACGCGCTGGGCCACCTCGTATAGAGCGACTTACCTTCATAGCGCTCAGCCTGCTCAGCGAGCTTCGCGAGGTAGACAGAATCTTCGTAACCCATTTTTGCGGGGATTGTGCTGTGATCAGAATACGTTAGTAAATGATGTACTGACGTTTGTTTGGAAGGCCAATGGGGCCGATAAGCCTCGTGCGGGTTAGGTGGTGTTAGGTGTCGCGCTAGATGCGTCTAGGGCAAGCTGGACGGCCAGAGGTGAACATGGACGATTGATATCTGGAGGATGGTCGCAATGATCTGATATCGGCATCCAGGTAGATATAGTCGACTTTGTGCTTGTGGCATGCCGTGCAGCTGATGGTATGAGAGGACAAGGTGCCATGTATGTGGGTTACCCCTCCATGGTTCCCGTGCCGAATGGGGTCGTCGGGTATCACAACAACGGGAGCGAGAGTCGCAAAGCCGCGTTGACAATGATAAAGCGATATGTCGATGAGGCGCTCCGGATGGCGCAAGATATAGGATCCATTGAAGGGTAATGATGTTGTCCGATGGAATGGGGGTAGGGGAGGGCTTGGGGGGTGAAATGGCGGATAACGATCGCCAAACAACAACAGAAAGGAGAAAGTGCTCACCTGTCTTGTATAGAGGAGGTGAGGGGTTCTAAGTGAAGAATGGGGTTGATCAGACAGAAGACGGATCAAGGCGAGGGTAAAGTGAGATTATAAGGCGTGTCAAGGGGAAATATTGTGTATTTTGAGGTTTGGGTGAGTTGAGGTTGAAGCAGGTGGGAAGCGGATGGAACAACCACAGTCTCTCGCTGTTTTTGGAGCTAACCCTGATAAGGAAGGGACGAGTGTCGATCGAATTGAGTGAGGGGGATAGGAGCGCAATCAGGCGCATCTCCCCAACAAAGACATAGATTCAAAATTATAGCGATAGGCATATAAAATCACAGTATTTTATTCGAAATCATAGGTATTTTAAATAATTTATTTATTATTTATTTATATTTCTATATTTATGTTTTGACGTCGCTGTACATGGCATGGCGGTCGGGGAATATAAATTGCATGTACTGTACTGTATAATAGAATAGAATAGATAGGACAAGGCCACGGTGTGTTACTGGATGCTTGGTGGGTGTTACTGGATACACTTCCACTACAATTCTACACGCACACCCAATGACATACTCTACGTATCACCTGCTCTCCCTGCTCACAAGCCCCAATAACACCCGTCATCCAATCAGGTGACCCCAATCTACCATCGTCCACACACATACACCCTATCCACCACCACCACTACCACTACTACCACCACCCACTAACCCCAAAACCCCCCCCCCCCCCCCCGAGCTCAGGGTTCTACATAGTACAGCATCCTCTAATCACTAATCACGTGACCAACATATCCGAGCTTGCCCGTCGCCAAGGAATGAGTTCAAGCTTGAAATCAGCTTCCAAGGAACCTACCTCCACCTCTACCTCATAACCATATCAATCCCACCCCCTCTACCCCAAAACCAACACACACAACTCACAAATATGTTCCGCCAGTCCATCGTCAAGGCCACGCGCCCCGCGACCCGCGCTTTCGCTACCACTGCCCGCGCCATGGGAGCCGGTGATACCGGTGCTGTCCGCCCATCTGGACAAACGTGCGTTGCATCACCCATCCCCCTCCACCTGGAGACGGACGAGTCGAGCTCTTGACTAATAAGCTGCGGTGCCTATAGTGATGCGTTCCAGAAGCGCGAGAAGGCCCAGGAGGATTACGCTATCCGCCAGCGCGAGAAGGAGAAGCTCCTCGATCTTAAGAAGAGACTTGAGAAGTCGCAGGATCACATCAAGAAGCTCGAGCAGGATATGTGAGATTCCCCTCTGCAACCATATTCATACTATGAGTGGACATTATAATAGAGCAGAGTGCTGACGCGGTGTCTGTTGCAGTGATGAGTACACCAAGAACCAGGGCGGCGAGCAAAAGTGAGTATGCCGCGACACCCCCACGGGCCGCATTGGACACTGGGCATAGCTGAGGCTTCTCTCCGTTTAGCTGATACCGATCTCCGTGGCGCCATGACGAGTTGAGTTCGAAGGAGAAGGAGGATTCACGTGTGGCTGTATTAAAATAGTTGGTAACGGACAGAGGTCCTATTGTACGGTGCAATCAACAGTGTACCATCACTGCTGGCCCTCGGCCTGTGTAAACTCTCTACTGTCTCATATACAACTCTCACCTCCTCCCCATGTGCGACCGATATATCTTCTTGAATAATACAAATTCTCTCTCCGCTCGCAAATACATGGGCAAAAAAACGTCTACTCCATACCCTCTCTTGGGGGAAAAAAAAAACTCCATAAACCCTAGTCCTGCCCCGACCGTCCTTCGTGATGACCACCCCATTTCATGACCACCACCGTCCATTACCTCCTGCCCAAGTACGAACGGAGCATCTCGTGGGATGCCTCGGACTCGTTGTCGCCGTGGATGCTGGCGCCGAGGCTGCGGCTCTCTTTTTGAGCGGCGGCGACCTTGGCTTGCAACGCAGCGGCGTTCTGATCAATCCATTGGAGTTGGGACAGATGTCCGTTGAGGACCTTGACGATCTGTTGTAGCTATATGCTGTTAGATTATGCATCCAGGCATTGATATAAAACACAAAACTTACAGGATCATCCGGCTTCCCAGCCTTACTCAAGCTCGACGACGCCGTGTTGATCTCCTGGATCATGCTCGTGAGATCCTTACCCATATCATCCAGCCGTCCCGCCAACTTCTCAGCCAGCTTGTACATGCGCTCACGCTCCTGATCCGGACCCTGCAGATTATCGCTCGATCCCAGATTCCTGTTGAAGAGCTCATCAACATCCCTCTCGTAGCGATCCAGCCAGCCCTCTAGCTCTCCCTGCATGTTCTCCACAGCAGTAAGCTGTTTCTCCACCTCAGACGTAGCTCTCTCCGCCTCGAACGTGCTGACGTAGAGCTTCTGGATCTTATCACCGTTCTCCACCAAGAGCCTATCCCAAGATGCAACCTTCATCGCCTGCTCCTGGAAGTCCTTCTGGTACTTCGAAAGGTCGCTCGCCCACCTGTTGATGATCTCGTCCATAGTCCTGTTCTTCAAGCGGGACATCTGCGGCGCAGGCCCAGCGGTCGAGATATTTGGGTTGGTTGCCCCTGGAACTGCAGCCGCGGCAGCCGCGGGCGCCGTTGCAGGTGCAGCTGTAGCAGGGGTAGCTCCCGTGGCAGCAGGCTTAGCACCGAATAGCCCAGTAGCAGGCGCGCCACCAACTGCTGCAGCGGGCGGCGCGGCCGCTGATGTCGTTGCGGCGGCAGGCTTGGCACCGAACAGAGAGCCGGCTGCTGGTGCAGCGGGTGATGGTGCTGTGGTAGACGCAGGGGCAGCAGCGGCAGTGGTAGGAGCAGCACCACCAAAAAGGCCACCAGGCTTGGGAGCTGCCGCAGTTGCACCTCCGCCGAAAAGCGAAGGAGTTGCAGCCGCAGCCGCGGGGGCAGAGGAGGCCGGTGTGGTTCCCGCCGGTGCCGCAGCGGTGGTAGCCGGAGCAGCTGGGGGCTTAGCGGCCATGGCGCCCCCGAAGAGACCTCCAGTAGCTGGTGCAGCAGGCTTCGCTGCGCCAAAGAGTCCCCCAGGAGCTGGTGCCGCGCTCGCTGGTGCTGCCGCAGGCGCTGCTGGCTTGGGACCACCGAAAAGACCACCACCAGCAGGAGCAGCGGGTTTATTCAGACCACCGAAGAGAGATGGCGCCGCTGCGTTGCCACCTGCCGGAGTGCCGGCTGGGGTTGTAGATGAAGGGAAGCTGAACATGCTCCCGGCTGGTTTGTTTGGAGCTGGTGTAGTTGAGCCAAGAGTTGGGGCAGCAGCTGGTGCATCTGCGGGTTTGCTCGCGCCACCGAAGAGGTTGGCGGGTGCTGCGGGCGTCTCTGGCTTGTTCGGGGTAGGGAAGGAGCTGGTGGTCGGTGTAGAGCTTGGTGGGTTCTGAGTTGCACTCTGGCCGAAGGAGAAGTTGCCAAAGGAAGAGGGCTGCTTGTTGGCCTGGAATCCACCACCGAAGAGTCCACCAGCCGGAGCAGCTGCTGGGGTTGCACCTGCAGTGGCACCAGAAGTAGCCCCCCCAAATAAGCCCCCAGAAGGAGCAGTGGTTGTGGCTGCAGACCCAAACAAAGGCGCGGATCCGGCTGGCTTCGCAGCGCCTCCCCCGAACAGATTCGACGGCGCAGTCGTAGCTGGCGTAGCGCCAAAAGAAAATCCACCTGGCTTTGTCGTAGGTGCAGCACCTCCACCCCCAAAGAGACCACCTGAGGGCTGCTTGTTATCCGTGGCGCCTGCCGTAGGCTGGCCAAAAAGGCCCGTCGTGGGCGCGCCCGATGACGCTGGTGTCGTGGATTGTCCGAAAAGATTGCCGCCAGTTCCACCTGGGGCGCCGAAGCTGAAAGACATACTGGGTGAGGTTTGTCTGTTGAGCTCGTCGATGATGGCAATTCAGCAAGAGCTATCTATGTCGCGGAAGAGCTTATTGTCATGTATTTCGTTTGTTTCGAGGCAGAATTCTGCAGCGCACAGGATCCAGGGCGGACGCAGGTGAGCCAGGTGCGTGAATTCGTCCTCCTCTATAGATCTGGACGCGTGCGTGTGGTTGAGAGGAAAGCGTCGAGGGTATTAGGTGTAAAACGTGATAAACCAAGTGGTAGCCCAGATAGCTTTTACCGTGAGGCGCGCGCGGATCGCGAATTTCAAGAGCACCCATGCATCATTGGGGATTTAGCGAGCCTCATTATTTTTGGGCACCCAGACCACAGCCCAGACCCCCCTCGATCATACACTTACTTTTTATACACCGATGCATCTTGAGCGCTTCCATGGACTAGATTTCTATCTACATTAAAGTCTTCAGTGTTCCCAAAGAGCATAGTTTGCGTCCGACGCCGCTGAAGCCACGATGGCCGAAGACGACACGCAAGCAACGCTGGCCCCCCCTTCCCCTCCAAGCCAGGCCATCGAAGACCCCGGCGCCCACGAGCTGGGTGAGCGATACCCCTCTCCCCCCACAACAACTCCATACACATAACTAACTCCCTCCCCAGAATCCTCCGACTCCGACGACCACTTCTCCGATGCCCGTAGCGACCGCGCGGCCTACTCCCGCACCGCGTCCCCCATCCCCACGACCCGGGTGGAGCGAGTCGACCACGAAACAAGCTACGGCGAAGTCCCCGGGACAGCAGCCTACGACCAGCGCTCCGAGGACGCTCGACCCGACGAAGTCGCCTTCGTCGAAGAGGACAACGACTCCGCCGCCGCCGACCCCGTCGCTCGTCCTCTCACACCCATCCCCCAGACGGTGCTGGAGGAGGTCCCCCCCTCCCCCATCCGGGGCCACGCCCACAAGCCCAGCACGCCTAAAGTCTACCCCGCCGACGCCCGGCCCGACCGCATCATCCACATCCCGGATTCTGAGGCTACTTCTGCAGAGGAGGAGGGAGGTTCCGTCTCAGGTACGCGGCCGCGCTCTCCTAGCTCCCCCTCCGCGCCCGAGTCCGAGAAGAAGACGAGGTCACGAACCTCTAGTGTCGGCAGACCGCCGTCTGTGAGCCACGCGCTCCCTCCGCCGGGCGGCGAATACGACGCTGATGCCGATGGTGACGAGGATGAGGACGAGGATGCGGGCTTCGGCGACGACTTTGACGATTTCGAGGAGGGGGACGAGGACGCGGAGTTTGGGGACTTTGACGACGGGTTCCTGGAGGCGGGTGTGCAACCTGTACAGTCTTTACCGCAGATAGCTTCTTTATCCCTCGTAAGTGACACACGCATGCATTGCGCAGCACAAACCGTCCCATCCCATCCCGTCCCACCGCGCGTGACGGACGCACCCCTTACCCCCATCTGCCACCCCAATCCCCTCCAACCAACCCTACTAACAAACCACCACAGCCCCCCCTCTCCTTCGACACCCTCGACACCCCCACCGAAGTCCACGCCGCCACAACCCCCTACCTATCCGCCCTCTTCCCCCCCCCTTCCCCCGCCCCAACCGTCGCCCCCCCCCCCTCCCTCTTCCCCACCCCCCGCTCCGCCTCCCTCTGGGCCCAACTCAGCGCCCCCCCGCCCCTAAACCCACCAAACTGGCTACGCTCCCGCATCCGCCGTCTCTTCCTCGTTTCGCTAGGTGTGCCGATCGATTTAGATGAGATACTCCCGGCGAGCAAGCAAGCTAAACTGGTTCTCCCATCTACTACCTCCCCACGCACCTCGTCGGATGCAAGGCTTGGGTCGGTGGCTAGGTTACAAGGAGACAGCAACGGGAGTTCCGCCTCCGTGGACTCCTCTGGCAAATCGAAAAGAAGGCGCGGCCCGCCTCCAGCGCCGGCGCTGGATTTGGGCGCTGCGAAGAGGTTGTGTAATACGACTGATGAGGCGCTGGCGGGGCTGGGCGATGGAGAGTTGAGGGAGCATGTGGAGGTGTTGGAGGGGATGAGGGGGGCGGCGGAGGGGGCGCTAGAGTATTGGACGAGGAGGACTGATGAGAAGTTGGGGGATAGGGAGGCGTTTGAGGGGGTGATTGAGAATTTGGTGCAGCATGCTAGGAAGGTTAGGAAGTAGGGTGGGGGGGAGCGGGGGGTAGCTGGGCTATTCTCTGCCCTGGATGACGACGGGGTGGTTGAAAAGAGTGTTGTACGATGGAGGTGCATGGTGGGAGTTTTTCTTCTATATCTTGTTGTAATTATTCATGAGAGCGGCGTTAGGGATACCAGAGGAGATAAGAGTTAATATAACACTCCCGATTGCAAATACAATTTTTTGGCTCATACTATAGATTGATTGCTTGATTGCCTGCCGTCGTGTCTTCTACATCCCGTCATGCCGTCGTATCTTCTACAATCTATGTCTTCTTCTACGTACGCCAGGCAGGATACATGCTGTCTATGAAGTACAAATGCTATATTTCTAACCCATACTATTGACTAACCCCCTGATATACGCCGTAGCTCTACGTGTCGTCCAGACCTTCTACAAATACTCCATGCCTTCTACGCCGTCCGTGACTCCTACGTGCTATCCTACTATATCCTCTATAAAGACCTAGATCCCTACCGCACACCCACCTACACCTCACCGGCGCCAGCAATTCTCATTCAAGATGCTACGCTAAGAGACGCCCCATAAAGCAAACTAGAATAGAGTAGAGTAGTCACGCCCCGGTTCTAGCGGAAGTCCATAGAACACAGCGGCAAGGCCGACTAATCCCCCATCTAGCGGAAACCCCAGCGAACCCAACCAAACCGCCCTAGTCCCCCTTTGCTCTGGCGGAAATCTACAGAACACAGCGGCAACACCTCCCTTGCCGCCTCCCCTGCCGCCCCCCCAACGAACATCTTCACCCCTCACCCCCTCAACGAAACAAGAACGAGAACCTATCATAGATCATAGAAAAGCGTGGAGGACAAAACGTCGAGGACGACGTCACAATGGGCACAAAGAACTTCAACCGAGGTCAATGGGTGAAAGGACAAAGAGCACACCGATCCAACAATGGCACCGACGATGAGGACGCCGAGGAGCAATTCACCTCCTTGCCTCGCCGAAGGTAACTCACCCTGCCACGAACTTATCCTTACTGTCGTCGTCACCAACTTACCGGCGTTAGTAACTTACCACCTCTCACCTTCTTCAACTTCTTCAAACACTCACTTAGATCACGCAACGACCACGAAACAACAACAACACGATCTATCACAGCACAAGCACACAAGAGCATTCACCAAACGAACAAACCGGACGAACGATCACCAAGCCAAGCCAAGCCAAGCCAAAGTACGAACACCAACGAACGCCAACAACAGCACGCCGACAGCACCAAAGCAAAAGAAAGACAAGCCTTCATCGAATTTTCTCAATTGATCAGTTACCACTCTCCATCCCCCATCCATCCATCCATCCATCCCGATCTACTACAACCACCATCCCCCATCATCCCTCGAAAGAGCACAACTCAAAAGAAAAAGAAAAAAGAAGAAGAAGAAGCCGCAGATAGGCCGTCCGTCGTATGATTGATCCCCCTGAGAGTCTAAAAGCTTTTCTTGTTGTGTGTTGTGTGTGTTGATTCGTTTTGGCGTGAGTGTTGGTTGGTACTGGAAAACGACGACGACGATAAAAAACACAGGAGATCCGAAGAGAGAGAACGAAAAAAAACTAGTAGTGTAGGTAAGGCTGTGCGAATATCCCGTCGAAAGGACACATATATTGACCGATCCATCAGATAAGTCTGTTTCCTCGATAAAAGGCTATGTCGCAAACTCGAAAAGCAACAGATCTGGAATGAAGGCCCAAAGAGCTCCGAAATCAAACCAGAAACTGCACCCTCGAAGGTAGGTGACAAAAATGCCGCTGAACCCGAAAGCATAGTTCTGGAATGAAGGCCCAAAGAGCTCCGAAATCAAACCAGAAACCGAACCTCGAAGATCAGCGGCAAAGCGCCTCGAAGAACCAGGATGGTGGCAAAAAAACAACAACAACAACACCCTCGACGGGACAAAGCCAGCGAAAAAAAGATCAAAGCATAAAAAAAAAACCAAGCACGCAAAAACATTTTGTTACTAATCCGAAGCACCCCCAAGGTCGTCGTCGCGTGATAAAAAGAGCCCTCTAATGCACTTTTGTACATAGGCCGTCGTTAAGTTAATGCAGATCCCCACCCATCATTTTTGACAAGGCAAACGCTAAGAGTAATAAACGGTAGCTCCAGGCAAAAGTCGATGAGCAGAAGTGAAGCCAGATCAAACAGGCAAGCCAAGTGTGCAAGTACGCCGGTGAGTGCTGACTAACTAACTCCATTCGCGAGACACGGGAAGAATCATTCATGCTTTTACTATAGATCGTTGGGTTAGCAAGATAAATTTCTGACAGCTTTACAGGATCCGATCTTACCTTAAGAGGAGCAAAGTTTCCATAGGGGTGGGATGGTGGCATGCCCATGCCCTGGTACTGTGGTGGCGGTGGAGCCGGACGGTAGGGGGTTCCAGCGGGACCAGAGTTGTTCTGGGAGCGTCCCCAGGAGAGGCGAACGCGCGAGTTTCCGATGGGGTAACCCTGCATCTGGTTGATGGCCATCTCAGCAGCGTGGCGCTGGACGAACTGGACGAAGCCGCAGCCCTTTCCGGGTGGGATCTTGACGTAGGTGATCTCTCCGAAGCCCTGGAAGAAGGAGCGGAGCTCGTCCTCGGTGACGTAGCCAGAGAGGCCACCGACGAAGACGGTGGTGTTGTTGGGGTCAGTGAACTGGTTCATTGGCTGGGGGGCACCGTAGTAGCCGATCGGGGGAGCGCCCATGGAGTACATGCCAGGGGCCATGTTGCCTCCCATTGGGGCGCCAGGCATACCGCCCATGGCACCAGGTGGTCCACCACCACCAGACTTGTTCTTGGGGGTTGCGGTGGAAATACGCATGGGGCGGTTACCGCAGTAAACACCCTGCATCTCGGTGAGAGCGCGCTGCTGGTCGCCCTCATCAGAGAAGCGGACGAAGCCGTAGCCACGCGACATGCCGGAGATCGGATCAGTCATGATCTTGGCAGACTTGCAAGATGGGAATCTGGACTGGAAAAGCGAGACCAGGACATATTCGTTGACCTCTGGGCCAAGGTCTCCAACGAAGATCGAGAACTCAGGTCCACGGTCATCACTACAATGATAGTCAGCAAAGGTCTCGGGGAAGGTGTTAAACACAGGGAATAAGGACCGAGATTCTGACCGTCTATCAGCGAGCCCGCCACCGGAAGCCCAGTTGAGCTTGAATGGGCGCGAGGTGTTGGGGATCATGGATCCGTTCAAGGAAAGAGCCTTGGCAGCAGCCTCAGGCGTGGTGAAGTCAATGAAGCAGTAGCCGGCGTTGCTATGAGGATGTTAGGTCGGGAAAAGCAGAGTCAGTAAACAAGATCGGAGCTTACCCAGAGAATTTGTCACGGATCATCTTGACGTTGACCTGCTCGCCCATTCCGAACCAGACGCTGCGGACGAAGTTCTCATCGATCCATGGCTCAAGCTCTCCCATCCTGTTTGGAGGTTAGTACCCATGAAGGACAAAGGTCAACACCAGGTGCGGGGTGAAGCAGATTCAGGGGAATAAAGAGCAATCAAGCTATTATTCTTGAATCTGTACCTTCACCCTGAACGAACTCAAGGTTGATACACAGGGGTATCAAGATTGTGTATGGTGCAAGATCTACACCAAGAGGGGAGGAGGTTCAAACTTACCAGAGAGTGGTCTTGGAGTCAGGAGCGCCAGTCGATCCACCTTGGCCTTGCTCCATAGCACCTTGTCCCTGGAAAGGGGCCTGGGCATCAGAGCCCTGGGGAGTTTGTTGCATGCTGGGCATGTTCTGCTGCATGTTTTGGATCGGTGGCTGACCCTGGGTGAGGCCAGTGTTTCCGTTCTCGGTGAACGGGGCAGGTTGTCCCTGCGAGGGATCGAAGCTTGGGAAAGACATGGCGTGCAAGCTTGATGGGTTGTTAGGTTTGTCAATGGCAATAAAGTGTTGTGCAAGATTGGAAAAAGTGTTGTGAAGGTGGAGGGTGGTTGTGTGGAGGAAGGGAGGAAGCGTCGAAGGAGATATTCTGGGCAAAAAGGTAAGCCTGTGTGACGCGTTGTGGGGTTCACGGCAAGGCATCGACGGCGACGGTGAGGCACCGACGGCAACCATTCTTGGGGGGATGGGCTGGGAGTCACTCTACAGCAGCCCTACGACCTCACTTCGATCGCACTCTTCTCAGCGCATTGCGCACTGGCGCAATGGAGCCAGAATTATCACATAGATCTCTCCCACTTGAGGACAACATGTCATGGGCAGCATGGGTAGCATTTATCGAGTACAATTGGGACTTCAATCGCACTCGTACGATGACCTCACTCAAGGACAATGCAGCCGGACAGGTCATAACTTTATGGGGGGGAGAGCACAGGGTGGGACGCGCAAACAGCAACTACTGAGCACTCCTGTATATGTGGTGGGGACCATGATCGAGATGTATATGCGCACTTACTTCAAAGAAGCCCTTTTAAGTCGGTATTCGTTGTCGTCGTCGGAAGGTTATCCTGTGAGGAGAGCGAGTTTCGGCGGGAGAAAATATGTGCAAGGTTTCGAGAGTCGCAGTGGGGAAAGTTGGTTTGGGTCGAGAATATTAAAAACCGGAAGATTTATACGTTTTAAAAGGACCTGAATCGTGATCGTAAAGATTTGAAGAAAGGCGCAGATGCTAGTAGGTAGCTGGGACAAAGCCGAATCGAAAGGTTTCGTTATTCGGGGATTGTTGGTTTTGGAGGAAGCAGTTTTGGTAAAATCAGTTTTCAAGTCCGAACACCCGCGACGCGCAACCCAGACACACGAAAAGCACACGAAGGAGCCGAGTGGGACTATTTTTTCAGCAACAAAAGCCGAGAGAATTTGTTTATCGAAGGAGAGAAACAAATATAATAATGGAGCGCACGCGCGACACACAAAGATGTCAAATAGGGAAGAGTGAGGAAAACGGGCGGGTAGAGGCGATGGGGTGCAAAGAAGAGAAAGAGAAGAGAGAGAGAGAGAGAGAGAGAGGTAAAGAAAGGTAAGGTGGGTGGAGGTAAGAAGAGGATAGAAGGTGGGAGGTGTGGAAGTAAGTTCTGTGGTGTGGTTGTGGTGTGTGTGGTGGTGGGTGGTGGGTGGTAGAGAAAGAAGTACGTACGTAGTGGGCGTATGTAGTGGGCTGGCTGGGGTGGTGCAAGTAAGGTAAGTAAGGTACTCTTAGTGTGGTAAGGTGTGGTTTAGGTGTGGTATAATGTGGTTAGGTGTGGTATAATGTGGTAAGGCGTGGTAAAGTTATGGTAAAGGTAGCTAGGTATTTTAGACGTAGTGGGCTGAAAGAGTATTGGAGGGGAGTTTAGGAGTAGTACTATAGGTAGTAGGAAGGGTGGCGGGGAGAGCGAGGAGAGGGCGGGAACGAGGGCAAACCAAGCAGAGGGAAGGAAGGGACGAAGGGAAAGGGAAAGAATTGGCTGTGAATTAGCTGTGAATTGACGGCAATTGGGGGGCATTTGGGTTGGAAGTGGGCTCTTTTCATGGTTTAGGGCGGGTTAGATGGGCTTAGATGGGTTAGATGGGTTAGA
>KV459374.1:100299-112790 GCA_001662645.1 Pseudogymnoascus sp. 03VT05 | reverse complement strand
GTTAGATGGGCTTTTTAGATGGGATAGTTGGAGTAACTCTAGAGCTGAGGGCAAGAGCGATCAATTGATGTGGGAAAGGGCATGATGGGAGAAAGGAAGGAAGAGAGCTAGAAGGCAATAGAGCAATACTAGAGATGCTAGAGATACTAAAGTTGAGCAGGAGTTACTAAAGTTCCTAAAAGTTGAGCAGGAGTTGACTTGAGCTGAAGTAGACTTTTCCCTAGAGGTACAGACAGTACTGCTGGCGGGCAACTCCAACTTCGGACGGCGCCATGGTTTGTAGCTGGCCATTCCTTGCGCATGTCAGTGAGGTACTCTTCCGTACAAATATATATGGTGAGGTACTTAATTGCCATGTTCGTGGCATGGTAGTGTCCATCGTGAGTTTCTCTGTCGTGTGTGCGCGTGTATCTCTGTGTGCGTGTGTTCTGGGCAGAGTGGGGAAGCTCAGAGGGCTGTGTTTGTTTGGTTTCAGCCGCCTGAGTGAGTTACTTTATTAGACGGTACTTTTGTCTTTAGTCTACTCTACGGAGTCTACTCATCTGTACTCTGACGATGAGGTAGAAGAGAGTATCGCGGGTAGACAGGAAGGACTCATGTGGCACAATAACGACAATAAACGGCGATAAACCATCTATCCCATCCCTAGCTTCACTGCTGTGCTACACGAGTCTAATAAAAAAACGACACTATATCTGTATAAAATGAACTGACACGACACGCCTCAAGCTAGACAAGCCACTACGCGGGTCTACTGTAGCATACCCTCTATATCTGTCTATATCAGTCAATTCATCACTCTACTCATCCATCTATTCCTGTCCATCCCCGTCTCCTCATCCGTCTATTTGCAGCTAAACAGGAGCTTTGACGTTCTTTGACGTACCCATCCACGCATCCCCGTCCTCCTCGCACGGCTCCGGATGAATTCCTGAATGAATGAAACCAATCTCCTTTGCCGCACCCGCAAGCTCCATTCGTCGTCGTGTTTCACCTTCCAGCCTCGGGTGCCTGAGAGAGGTACAGACAGTAAGTAAGATATCTTACTCGCGCGCACATACATACATACCCCATCCTACACGTACAGTACCTGTTTTTGCCTGCCAACCTGCCGCTGCTAGACTGCTTGCTAACGCTCGCTGTCTTGCATATATAGCTATTTATGTATGCTGTATGCTGCCCGATGCCCGTATGCGGGTCTTTTGCGAGGTTATTGGCAACTTACCTGTCCTGTACCTACCTCCTCTGCGCCGGATCCATGCATGAAAGGCACGATGCATGTAGGAGAGAGGTACAACAGACCAGGAGTACAGGTACAGCCAACCTGTCTCAAATGGTTGTACCTTGAAAACCATTCTTGAAATCCTGGGGGACTGCGCCCGCCCATATCCCGAACCGAAGCAAGCAAGCAAGCTGTTAAAAAACACCTGCCCATAATCCTGTCGTAAACTGAGTAAAAAAAAGGGCCAAAAGGAAAACTGTTCCAGCCGGGCATGGGTTCACTGTTTCCCCTCTCTGGCTAACCAGATGACATAGCTCGCACAGTAGTACGTCCAGTAGTCGACACCTCCGCGGCCAATGGCTCCATCCCCTCCATCGGTGGCTGATCAAATGGCTGATCCGTGGCTTCATCAACAGCTTCGTCCAGGGCTTGGCTTTGCGAGGTGAGGTGAGGTGAGGTGAGGTGAGGTGAGGTACCTGTCAATAGTCAGGAGCTCGCTCAGTCGATAATAAAACCAACCGATAAATGGCATGCATGGTCACAAACAACCCCATGCCGCGCATCGCCCGCGGTCAACCAGCAAACAGGAACGCTGGAAAGATGATCTACCCCCCCTCCTCCCTCTGCTGATGTCAAAAACCGGCCGGCCACGGATCCATCCCATCCCATACTGTACCGTCGCATCCGCCATCCGCCATCCCCCTCCCCCATGCCCTCCCGCTCTCCCCTCCCCCCTCCATCCTATCGCGCATCACGTCGCATCGCTCATCGAAGATTGGCACATCGCCATCGCGATTTCATGCACGTCATCTTTCTCACACAACGACGCGCACCAATTGGCTCTCGACGAGGGCCTGCCCTGACTGCATCGCAGATTATTTACCCGGAATAGAAGTTCTGCAGATGGGATGGCTGGCTGGACGCTTCGGATTGATTGAGCGCTGCTGTCTGTGTGTGGTACGTATAGGAAGTGGTGTAGCTATGGAGCTGTGCCGTTGTTACTTGCAGCGGGCCGAGATATATACCATATACCATATATCCCTATATATATACTCTCGGGCAGCTTCATCGCTCGACGACAACCGCCTTTTCTTACCATGCTCTGCTGCTAGGTTTCCGTGAGCCATTCAGCTGCGAGCACGTGTTCTGGTACTGGTCGTGTGTGCAAAAATGGTTAGGATTTTAGGTACTCCAGTACAGCGCAGCTTATCGCCCTAACCAATGATATCTCAGCCGAGGTTCGCGATGGCAGAAACGCCTTCGTCGCAGCCTCAAGGGGTAGTCATCTTCTCAGCCTCACTATAACCATCTAAGCCACCTAGAGACACCATATCCCTCTCCTCTACCTCTCCTCCTCTATACCTCCACCTCTTCCTCTCCCATTCCTCATCGCCCATCCCCCAGCCAGCCAGGCAAAATGACACTCCTCCACTGCCTCCGCTCGTCCCTCCCGGACCCCTCCACTTCCAACATCCCCCTCATCGCACTCACCTCCCTAACAACGCTCTCCCTCCTCCACCTCACCCGCCTCGCCCTCTCCGCTCCCGCCCTCACAACCCGCGGTCCCACATCGACGCTGCTCCCGGGCCTCTCCCCCGCCGAACGGTCCGCCCTCCCTTACCCTCCCGACATCCTACCCGGGGGACGGGACGTCGATACACCGGTATGTGTTATCCCATTATCTATCTCATGTTCCTGTCCACCTTCTTATACCAGATCGAAACTACGCAGAGCCAGAGCAGATGAAGTAGACACAGAAGCACAAGCTAACAAGCCCCCAGTACGGCTCAATAAGGGTCCACGAATGGGGCCCAGAAACCGGCCCTAAAATCCTAATGGTCCACGGTATCACAACCCCCTGCCTCGCGCTTGGCGGGCTCGCCCACGGCCTCGTAGAGAAGGGATACCGCGTCATGCTCTTCGACCTCTTCGGGCGCGGATACAGCGACACCCCCTCCTCCCTCCCCCACGACCTGCGGTTGTACACCACGCAACTCCTTCTGGTCCTCTCTTCCTCCTCTCTGCCGTGGTGCGTGCCAGGCGGTTTTACACTCCTAGGCTACTCCCTCGGCGGTGGTATCGCCAGCGGTTTCGCTAGTTACTTCCCCGACCTCGTTCGCAAACTCATCCTCCTCGCCCCAGCGGGATTGATCCGGCCACAACACATGAATTCCCGCTCCAAAGTCCTCTACTGCACCGGTCTCATCCCCGAGCGCTTACTCGTCTGGCTCTGCGAACGCCGATTGCTCGCCGGTCCCATGTACGCCAAAGAAAACAAAGCCCCCGCCTCCGTCTTGAACGCCGAACTACCCGAAAAAGGCGAAGGAATACCCAACCCCCTCTTCACGCCGCTGAGTCAAACGCGCCCGCACCTCACGGTCCCGGAGGCGGTGCAGTGGCAGCTCCGCCACCATCCGGGGTTTGTGCCGGCGTTCTTGAGTTGTATTAGGTATGCGCCGATTACGGGACAGCAGGAGATATGGGAGAGGTTGCGGAGGGGGAGGAGCGATGAGGTGCTCCTGGTGGTGGGGACGGAGGATCCGATTGTGCTCCCTGACGAGGTGAGGGAGGATGCGGAGGGGCTGTTGGGGAGAGAAAGGGTGAGGTATGTGGAGGTTGGGGCTGCGCATGATTTTGTGGTTACGGATGTTGGGGAGGTGGTGGGGGCTGTGGTGGAGTTTTTGGAAGGGGGGGAGGGGACGGTTGAGTAGGACTTTTTATTATATTTTAGAGAGGTTTGGGGGGGTAGGGGGAGCTTGATGTTTTGAGCGAGTGGTTTAATATAATGGGCGAGAGGGGATGGGGATGTGTAAGATGGTATAGAAGACAGAGGTAGAGACGTTGGATATCATTATTTCATCTCTCTTCACAAACCCGCTCCTCGCAGCTATAAAGCACACCGACAATAACACCCCCAGCCTTTCAACGCAGCAATGTAAAGCCCCCCCCCCAAAACGCCATTCCCACCCCAACATCCATCCCGCCCTTCCCCTCTCTATCCCCTTAACCCCCTAACCCCAGAACTACGCACCATACCCCCCAAAACACTCCTCCCGATGAACCCCCAAACACTCCAACGCACAACACCTCGTCCCACAAGCCATACACCTCACCCGTCCCCAATACCCACAAACCTCACAGAACCTCCTTCCCTTCGTCCTCCCTCCTCCTGTTACCCCATCAAACCCGGCCCTAGCTTCTAAATACCCCCTAGCCCTTTCCGCTAACAACGCCTCTACCTCTTCTTTCGTTGGCATACTCGGGATCCTCGATCTGAGCAATGGGTCTGAATCTCCGGGGTGGGGCGTGAAGCGCGGGGCGGTGGCGAGGAGTATACCACCCTCTTCGGCATCGGGCATAGCTATATCACCCTGCCCCTGCGCTTCTGGCGTCTCAGTCTTCGCTGTCATTGGGGGAGGAGTAGCAGCCGCCCCAGCAGCTAGGGAGCGGCGTTTATACCCTCGTTTCGATTGTGCAGCCGTAGGCGCTAGGGACGCCGCGGCGGGTGCGGGTGTGGGTGTGGCAGCGGTGGTGGTGGTGGAGGGAACGGCGGCAGAGGAGGGCGCAGGGGCGAGAGCAGCGAGAGCTTCGGCGTCGGAGAGGTGGTTCGCGAATGTTTTTTGGGATTGGAGGATTTTGCGGACGGCGGGGGTTACTTTGCCGTGTGTTGCTGGATATCATCAGTACTGTATCCTCTCATCTCAGTTCCCCAGTCCCCCGGTCTGCCACCAGCGCCTCACTCCACACCCATGCCAGAAGTGTCCAGCCCAGAGCGCGAAGCCGCGCAACAACCGCAGCCAGGGCAGACACCATAAAGCACAGTAAAGAAAGGAACAGCACTCACCCCTCCCCGCCCCATCCCTCCCCCTAGGCACAACCGGAATAACCACCTCCCTCCCCCCCCCCTCCTTCTCCAGCGCCGCCAGGTCCCTAGCTACTTTAGCATCCTGCCTCGCGCTCTGATCATGCGCGCTGGCGGTGTGGCGCGCGCGTTTGCGGGAGGTGGGGGCGGCGAGGGAGGAGAGCGTGTCGGGGATGTATGCCCAACCCGCTGAGGCGGATTTGGAGGTTGGGAGGTCGTGGACGCCGAAGAGGTCCATTGTTGGTGTGTGTTGGGTGGTGTGAAGATTGGATGGGTGGAGGGTTGGTGGTGGTGGTAGTTGGTGAGGTGAGGTGGATGGGGGAGGCGAGGCTGTGGGGTGGGAAAGTTTAGGTTGGCGAGGCTGTGGGTGGTGGGTGATGCGCGCATTGGTGTATAAAAATAAAATAGTAGGGAATTATTGGGAGATGGCATATCACAACAAAGCAAAGCAAAGCAACGTAGAATATACACATCAAGGTATCCATAGAGATCATATACATCTCGCGCCTATAATCCTATCTCGCTCCCCTAATCAAGCATCCCATACAGCGGCGCTGAAAACATTCGCTCTTCCATCCCATCCCATCCTCCCAATGTCCAGTCCTTTCCACAGCCACTCCTCCAGCCGGGCGCACGGTATCATATATCCTCCCTGCATCTACCATCTTCTTCACTTCCTCCTCTCAGCATTATCCAGCTTCTCCTCCAACGTCTCGACATAGGCGTGCACGCGCTGCACTGCGGCTTGTAGAGACTGTAACACCACGTATTAGCTATGATCCCACATCTTTAACCACCGCGCTGCCTCCCCCTCCTTCTTCTCCTTCTCCTTCTCCTTCTCCACCCGCGACTAAAGAACAGGTGGGTTTGGTATGGGGAGACGTACATAAATATCCTCCGTCAACAACTTATTCGCAACCCGATACTCCTCAAGGACGTAATAATACACCCCCGCGCCGGTCAGGGAGCTACCGAGGAAGAATCCGAATAACCTATATCCCCATTAGCCTTCCATCTTTCCCCTTCCATCCTCTCCATCCTCTACCCATTCGTTCTACCCTCCCCATCCGCCAATCTTCCCCCGCTCACACCGCCAAACAAGGGCGCGCAAGGAAAACAACAAGAAAGGCAAAAAAGAAGACTCACCCCCCACGAAAAGCACCAACAGGCTTCCTAGCAGGCAACACACTCCCCTCCTCCGCCCTCCTCGCCGTCGTCTGAAACGCGCGCGCGCACCTCGGTGCAGCAGTTGTTGCGACGCGGCGAAGCGCAGCGGGTGTGAAAGCGCGGGACGCCATTTTCTCTTTCCTTCAGTTCGGAAGTGGTCGCGCGACTGTGTATTCTCGAAAGACGGCCGGGTAAATTACAGTAGTCAGGCAGTAGTACGCGGTATAAAATGTGTATTGGTGGTCCTCGGCGAGTAATGGTCGGCGTAGGAGCTCTGAGACGTTTACTGGGGTTCGGCATGTGCGCTAGTGCTGGGCGAGGAGGGATGGTTGATGGTACTTGGTGGTACTTGGGCGTGGGGGGTGGGGGTCACCCACTTACCTACCACCCACACGACCTGACACCGCCGGTAGGAAGGGGGAGGGGGTAGGCGAGGCTGGGATGGGATGGGGATGGGATGGGGATGGGATGGGGATGGGATGGGGATGGGATGGGGGGTGGGATGTCCGGATGGGGGGGATGATTGAGGTGAGGGTGTGAGGAGGTGAGGATGGGATGGGGGTGTGGTTTTGGAGAGTACTGGGTTAGGGAGAAGCTGTTGGTGTGGTCTGGTTATCTCGTAGCAAGGTGCTGTGAAGATATACGTTCAGCCGTCATGGTGAAGCTCTAATATGGTATATGGTATACGCAATATAAATGCCTCTTTTGCAATAGATCTCGATTCATCGAATCGTTATGTGCTAATCGCCCTCAGCTGGCTAGATAGTATAATACAGTAACAACATGTCCCCCAAAAACGCCCGCATAAAACACTTCAAACTGCCTCCCAACCATCCCAACGCTTCCCCCAAAACCAAACCATTACCACAGTAACCATCAACCATCACTCATCTCTCCATTTCCCAAGACCGCCCAACCTAAGTCTCCATAGCCCCCGCCCCCTGCTGCTCAGCCAACAACTTCTCCGCCCTCTCCGCCCTCCTCGTAGCCTCCTCCACCTCCCCCCTCAACGCCTTAATATACTCAATAGCATGCTCCACCGTACTCGCCTTACTACTACTACTCTGCTGCTGATTCTTCCCCCCCGTTTCTCCCCCATCCCCACCTTCCGCATCCCCACTCCCACTCCCCGCCGCCGCGCTCCCGGGCAAAAGTGTCGCGATCTCTTGTAAGGCAGAGTTAATCCTATTCCTCCTCCCCTGCTCCGCGATCTTATGACTCGTCCTCTTAGACGTCAGATTGGTCGATAACTCCGTCGGGTACGAGACACCCGGTAAATGCGTTCCCTCGAGGATATTCTGGTAATTCGACTTCGTCGCCAACAGCAAGGACGCCGTATCATCACTTATCGACGGCCCCCTCGTCATCGGCTTCAGACTGGGCGAGATGCGCGGGAGCAGCGCGGGAGAGGCGTGCACGGATGGTGGACGGGGCGCCGAGCCGCGGGCGGCGAGTTTGGGGGTTTTGCGGAGGGAGGGGGTGGATGTCGGGTTCGGGGTCGGGGGTTGAGGTTTTATTTGCGGGGAGGGCGTGGGGTTCTTGATAGTTGTTGAGGTAGAGGTGATATCGCGGTCGTTAAGGGGTTTGGAAGACGGCGTGCGGGAGAGGTCGGGGGTAGGGAGGGAGGCGGCCCCAGAGCCGTTGTTGGTTTCGAGTGTAGCGACTTTGGGGGGTTCGGCGTGCGGATTCGCGGCTTCGGGGAGGACGAAATCTTCCATTAGCTGATCATCGTCCTGCTCGGCGTGCACGCTGAGGGAGGGAGAGGCCATGGTCTCCTTGTTGCGCGGGATGCGCATTAGGGATGCCGGGGTAGCAGGGGACATTGCCGCGGTGCCGGAGATGATTTGATGCACACGCGGATGGCTGTTTTGAGCCGTGAGGTAGGGGGATTTCCTGACGGAGTTGGAGGAGGGAAGGGGAGGGGGGGCCATGTCGGAAAGGTGCTCGGGGGAGATGGAGTTATTCTCCGACGAGGAATCTCGTGGCTGAGGCTGCGATGGGGAGTTCATCGACGCCTGCTTCGCTGCCAGCGCTGGCTCAACAAGCTCAGATAGCGTCTCAGCTGATATGGTGGTGCTTGTCATTTTCCTCCTCTGCGCTTTCACGACGGGGGACTGGCGGACTGCGCGCGGAGCACGCGGCTTGGCGGGTTTCCGGCCGGCGCCGATGGAGTGCTTGCGTCCTGGCCCTGGGGAGTTGGCGGGAGGGGGGAGGAGATCGATGTTCATGTCTGAGGGGGAGGAGGCGGATACCTCGGCGCGGGAGTACATGGAGCTGTACTCGGTGTGGGCGTGCAGGGCGGGGGAGCTGAGGGGGCTGAAGTAGGCGCCTGGGATGGTGTACTCTGGGAGGCTGAAGTGAGTTTCCAATGGGGTGACGGCAGGGGAAACGAGGGGTGTGAATGCGAGCTTTTTAATCAAGTTAGTAATTTGTTCGGAGGGGGGGTACTTCAAGTTTTCTCCATACCTCCTGCTCCCTCAGGCGCATCTGATAAGAATCAAACATCGCCTGCTGCTGCGGATCATGTTGCTGCTGATACAGCTGCCTCTCCCCGCTGTGCATCTCAATGCTATTCGGCGTGGGCGGCACAACACGATTGTTGTGTGGGACATAGTAATTCTGGTGCTGCTCCTGGACAATGCGCTGCTGCTGCTGCTGGCGCTGCAACTGGAGGTACTGGATCTGCGCATCAATCTCAACGAGGCTGTTATCCGGCGCCGCTGCGTTCTGCGTGATCACCGGCGAGGGCTGGGTCATTGCTGACATGGCCGCGCTCGTCGTAATCGGCATGTGGTTTTGCATCATCCCGTGCTTCTGGAGATCCATCATCGCAGGCTCATTCCCCATTGCTGATCCCATCGCATCAACGCCCCTCTGTCTCATAATCTGCGCATGCTGCTGCTGCTGTTGCTGTTGCTGCTGCTGTTGCTGTTGCTGTTGCTGTTGCTGTTGCTGTTGCTGTTGCTGTTGCTGTTGCTGTTGCTGCTGATTCTGATTCTGCTGCTGCGGGGCATAGTCCTGGAAATTAAACCCCACCTCGTCGCCCATGCCATTGATCCCCAAATCGAGAAACTGAAAGTCATCCTGCGAAGGCGCCGACAGCGTCGGATCGCTGCTCTCCCACGACGTCGTCGTGTCCATCATCGTCGCAAAGTCGGGTGTGGTGGTTTGGGCGGTTTGCTCGGCGTGGGGGGTGGGCGGGGGGCGGTGGTCGCAGCGCCGCGAGCGAAGACCCTTATCGAGCGGCGGTTGTGGTGATGGGCGGCCTGTCGTGTCAACTCCGCTGCGTGCGATTTCTTCGGGGACGGCGAGGGAAGATGGGATTGCGGCGGTGGGTATAGCGACGGTGTGTATTGGAGATGGGTGAGATGGAGATGCAAAGCCTTTGACAGAGGGTTCTGATCGGAGAAGAAGCGGCGCGGGCTAAGGGTGTCCACCCTAGAGACTATGGTTGGAAGAGGTAGAGTGGGAATATGTGGGAATAGAGTAAAGTGACTTACTCGAGGCGATATTTGGGCGTGTATCTGCAAGTCACTTTTGACTAACCCCACATCTTTCCCATTGCTACATTGCCACTTGGGATTTTCGTTATGCAGCAGCGTCAAAAGTATCTATCGCAGCAAGGATGGATGAGTAGTAGTAGTTGGTTCCAGGATTTAATTGTTCCGACGCAGTTTGTTTCCAGTGGCTTCAGATGAGTTGTAGGGGGATAGCAGATGTTCGATGGTTAGTTATTGTTAGGGATTAGAGGAGTACTCTACTCCTCTAGGAGTATAGAGAGTATAGAGAGTAGAGAGAGGAGTATAAGTATAAGTAATAGAATGCTGAATGCCTCAAAGTACGCCTTATAGATAGATAATATAGAGAGCGAGAAAGCGAATAGCCCTTCTGAGTAACCCGTAACCCGTTATCCCCGTTATTTACCAGTCATGTCCATGTCCATGTTCTGTATCTCCCTCTCTATCTCTACCACCAGTCAGTATCTCTTCCTCCCCTCCCTCCTCCCTCTCCTCCTCTAATTCTCTTCCGTCGGAGGCGATCGACTACCGAGAATTCCCAATCTACGTATACATCCTGGAGCAGTACAAAGTATCGGGTGCAGCAGCCGCGTCTAGCCCTTGTACTTTTCTTATATAAGAGGAAATGCCCATGCCCATGGGGCGGCAGTCTAGGAATTTGGGGGTCACCTCTACTGCCGTAATAATATTACCGTACTACTAAACTAAAAAATCTACAGCAATTCTCACCCACCACCCACCATCACCGCCCGAATCTCCCCGTCGGCTTCCCCTCTACCATCCCACGCAACCCCCAAGAAAAACTCGAAAATACGGTCTACTATAATTAATCCCCCCCCCCACCAACAAAACTAACAACTAACCCGAATCCCCCAAACCACCAAAACCAGCCCCATGATACGCACAACATTATCATCCTCATCATCATATCCCCAAAAAGCACAGAAACCCCAACTAATATCTCCCCATCGCATCTCAAAAAAAGCAAATAAACAAGCAACCCCCTACCCGCGCCCACCAAGCCTTCCCCCCCCTTCCCAGGCACTTAGGCCTTCCTCGGCCCTTCCAGAAACCTGCCACTAGAGGGAGGCGAGTTATTGGCTTTTAGGGGTTCCCGCATGCCACTACAGCATCCAGGACAGGGTTACCCGAACCCCGATGGCCCTCTTTCTCTTGGCCTCTCACAGCTCTGATACAGTTGGAGGGGAGGAAGTGGGGGTTTGTCCCGTAGCGCTTTGCCCTTGGCCTGTCATGGCGGCGTATAGCACTTCTAGGAACGACCGGAAAACTAGATTTTAACTACAGTAGTTAGGAGTAAGGATCAAGCTGAACTTCCATCCCGGTTCTTCCAGGAACGATTCCTCTACTAATACAGAACCTTTTGCCCCCATCATCCCATCCCAGCACTACAAGGTCCTACTACAGTCCCCAAACACTCCACCGCCTTGGCTGCACCCTCACCCTCACCGGCCTTGCCGGTCCCCGACTTCCCCGCCTCTATAATTCCTTTACCCATTCCCGTTACGTTGCTCCTGCGGCGGTCGTTCTCTGGAGGAGCCAGCCAGCCAGCCAGCCAGCCACCCCCAACACCAGTCCTAACACTACTAACACCAGGACCACCCCCAGCAGCCACCCCCAACACCCAATACTAACCTAACACCCAGCAACCCCCCCAGCAGCGGCGGATAGATGTGGGTGGCAAGACAAACAAGACCCCGACAAGGCTATGTACGAGGCGAACTGGTCCAGCCTGATCGAGGCGCTTTGGCTGGCGTTCACATGCACATCTAATATCAGACTAGGGCCATATCTCCCTCCCTGTAACTAGGTTGTCAGCTGGGTAGTCCGGGCGTCCTTCCATCCATTCTAGAAGGATGAAGATGTCATCTCATTAAATCTCATCTGCATGTCATTTCCCTGCACGGCTGGTCCGGCCGGGGGGAGGGGGGAGGGGCATTCGTAGTTCGCTCGCGAGCGAGCGGGAGGGAAGGGTGGGAGAGGCGATTGATAGTGGGGTTGGGGGTTGGGGATGAAGGTACAGGTGAAGATCTCTTCGATCTTCGGAGGTACAGGGAAGAAAGAAGGGGATAGGACAGACAGAGGGAAGTCACGATGAGGCACGTCGGTGTTGGTTTGTTGGAAAATTTCTTGGTGTTGGAAATATGTCTCTCTTCCTCCATTGCGGATCCACCGTAGTTAACAAGCGTATGTAAGTGTAGGCTACAGTAATCATCTTCCATCTACTATCCAGCGCCTACATATCATCTCACACACATCTCTCCCCAACCCTTCTCCGTCTCCCATCCATAGATTCTGGTATGCCCTGGACCCAAGCATCTGGTATTCGCTCTTCCCCGTATCTGCAAGCCCCAACAAACAAAAAAAAAGGTGTAACCAAGTAACAAGAAGAAAAAAAAATAGAACAACACAGTTGTCAGACCAGTCAGGTAGTTGTTAAAAAAACTCCCTATGATACCCATACAAATCATATCCATCATAAACTCCATACAACCAGCAAAAGGTGTAACTCCAAACTCTCCAAAATAAATCGAACAATTATCCCCCTGGGATCCAGCATCCCGCTTTCTCAGATCGCTCGCTCGCTAGAGTGTGTGCAAGTCAAGGCAAGGCAAGGATGCGCCGAAAATTATGAATATCGAAAACCGTGCGCGCGCGCTTCGATATGCTGCAAAAAAAATGTGGGCGCTCAAAAACTGTGGTG
>KV459374.1:0-100279 GCA_001662645.1 Pseudogymnoascus sp. 03VT05 | reverse complement strand
CCCCCCCCCCCAAAAAAAAACGGTTTCGACAAGAGAGTGTGTGGGCGTGAGTGAATAAGTGAGTGATTTATTTCGGCGGCAGCAGCGGTGATGGCGGTAAGAGTAGCAAAAGCGACAATGTCTATCCAGCCACTCAATGCTTATTATCCCCCAAATTCAACCAACTCATATCCGTCGACTGCTGATTCGGCCCCTTATGTCCAGTCCTCCCCTCCACCATCGTCGCGCGCGGCGTCCCATACTGACTCTCCGTATACGCGCTACTCGGCACTCGCTCCCCCTGATTCCATCCTCTCTCCCCGCCCACAGGCGTCCACATCTGATGCTCCTCATTAATACTCGACGCCACCCCCGGATACGCGTCCCTCAGATCGCCATAAGACGACACGCTGCTGACAGCCGAGTGCGGGCGCTCAATCTTCCCCGACATCCCCTGCTCCAAGGGTGAATTCCTCGCCTGATGCGCGATCGTCGGACTCCCCGATGCAACCTGACTAAGGCGCCCCTTCTGAGACCCAAAGTTCAGCGGGGGCACCATGGCGGATTGCTGGATTCCGCGCGTGGAGTTCGCGGTCTCGGAGTACATGGATCCCTGGTCGGATTGGGAGCCGTACGTGGCGCGTTTATTCCCGAAGCCGAGGACGTTAAGGGCGCTGCCGCCGGACCAGTACCTGTTCCAGCCTGAGCTGCGACGAGTGCTTCCTTGGCGGTTCACGCCGCTTCCGCGGGGGCGCGGTGTCGGGCCGGCGTTGGAGCCGCCGACGACGGGTGGGCGTTCGGTTCGGGAGTAGGATTCGGGTGCGGCGCGGGCTTGGGGGATGGGCTTGCTGATAGTGTTCTTGTAGTTTTTGTTGAAGTTGCTGCTGGCGTTGCTGCTGTTGCTGCCGCCCCTTCTGCCGAGAGCCGGTTGCTGTGTTGAGCTAACCTTGCCCATCAAGATGGCCATTGATGAGAATGAGGCTGTTGAGTTCTTGGGAGCATGGCCTTGGTAACGCTTTGTGGGGTCGAAGCGCATTCCACGGTCTACAAATTCCATTGGGTCTTTCTCGTCGGGAATGCCACTTGCTCTCCTTTGGTGGCCTGCTTCGGCAAATACGCGCTGCTTGCGCCTCCTCCTGATGCAGAAGAAGATGGCTACCACCACCAAAACAAATCCTCCAACGGACCCAATGATAATCCCCAGAAGTCTGCGGCTGAGTTGCGAAGAAGCTTCTGCAGCTACTGCTGCACTTGAAGAAGCTGCTGGAGCTTCTGTGGAAACTGAAGTGGGTGTGTTGGTAGTCCCGATTGGAACCTGTGCCTTGGATAGAAGGGCAGCCGCATTTTCCCACGAATTCTCCCTTGCCTTAAACATGCACAAAACATCGTCCTTGTTACCTCCGGAGATAATAATGCGATCGTTCGCATCTTGTGCGATTGAGTATTTGGTGCGTGTGGCTTTCGGGGCGAGTGATCCGTTATATGGCGGCCAGTCTGTGGCTGTGAGAGTAGCTCTCTCAGCGATGTCGCGAACTTCGTTGGAACTCCGTGATTTGACGGCTTTGACATTGGCCATAGGGTTTCCATTCTGATCAACCAGTAGCATTCGGTTCACCGAATTAGGCGACACAGTCATATCGAACGTATATAGACTCTTGCTTCCATCATCACCGTCGACAATGGCTGCCTTTACACTCTTCAACGGGGCGTCCAGTGTGACTTTTGAGTCCTCCCATGCCAACAACGGGTCGGTGGTTTGCTTAAACAGCAACACTTTCGTGTTGGAGTCGCTTCCTCCAAGCATGGCAGCTTGGCTATCGGACCAGGTAAGTAGCATGGGCTCAGTTCCTGGTGGGGCCATTGATGGGAAAGATCGGACTTCATACGGCGCTATGGTCGAGATGGTGAATGATTCCGAACTAAGTTGCTTCGTGCCATCTTGATTCCCAGCATATATGAATATCGAGGACGAAGCATTGAGGTAGATGGCGTTGTGGTATAGGCGGTTCTGTGTTACTGCCGATGAGAGCGAGATGGACTCCCAGGTTTTGTCTCCGAAAATATATCTTTGGAGGCCTTGATAACTCGTCTCCGATGCATTTGCGCTTCCTCCAACGATATAGAGGGCCGCTGGCGACGATGCATTATGTGAAGTGGCTTGCACGCAGACTCCTCCGGTCACAGAGACGCCTCCAGGTAATTGCTCCCATGAGGCTCCCTTATCTAATGGTAGTGCTTGGAATGCGTCTGCGGAATAGGTGTAAAGGGTGTTGTTGTAGATAGTGGAGCAGCCGGCGAGCGGGACTGCTGGGACGGGAAGTGACATCGACATCGTATATCGATGAAAGGGTGTATAATCTCAGCTGAGATATCCCGCAAAGTAATAAAATCGGGAGTCGTGTATATCTATTGGAACATGGCTTTGGCAATTTGGCAACTTCGCAGGATAGTCGTGTAAAATGTCGTCCTATTTCCGAGTAAGGGAGGTCGTTTTGGGTGGAGAGAGTTCAATGTTTGCTCCGGGAGATGAGAGTTCGAAAAATCGGATCCCCAGGTCGCCGATCAATGTGTTCGTGCCACTTGAGGCGAGGCGGCAAACAATAAAGAGGCTGGCTTCGGAGTCGAGTGTTTGAAGCGGGAGTGAGTGAGGACTTGTTTCCAGTTGATTCAGCGAGGCAGAACACGGGCGAAACAATCGATGCCTTCACCTGCAGCACGACTCGGCGTTGTCTTCGAGCGAAACGTCGGTTAGAAACTGGAGGACGAGCTGAACGGTCAGAGGATCGGGAAAGGTCGTTCCAATTTACCCGACGTCGCAGAAACAGAAGGAGCTGTCGACTGGCGAGGATAGAGGAGCAACTGAGGAAGGTGATACAGGTTCTCGAGATGGTCGTAGAAAGTTGTTTCGGCAGGAGCACTATTACCCAGGATCTTGGGGATCGACTATTTCACAAAACAGGTGGGCCGCCTCCACCGAAACAGCGGGCGCGTGTGAGCGGGTACGAGGGAGGAGGAGTGAGAGACGTTGGGGTTTCTGTTTGTGATCCTCGCTAAGTTTCACGGAGTAAACGATAGGAGTAGTTTCGAAACCGAACAGTGCTATGAATATCGCCGGTGGCACAGTTTGATGCTATAACAGGAGAGTTAATTAGAGACAGAGAAGGTATGAGGTTATCACGAGAGCGTTGGAGGGAGACGATGAGGTCGATGAGCAGGTCCGGTTCATGTCATGGCGAGCAGAAGTGACCTTTGTGAGTGAGCCCTTTTTCCCTTAGCTCAAACGTGAGCTTTGAATTGATACCAGTAGCGCAGGCGGGAAGAGATCCTTTACGAGCAGGTACCTCAGCGGTATACGAGGATAGCACTACGCGACTGGGTAACCCGTCCCTCCTCGACGGTGCGGACTGTTGGGCACAAGACTCGTACTTCTCACCAATAACGCTGGTAGACTGGTACAAGACGAGTACCCTTAACAGTCCTGGCATATGACATTTGCCTGAGCGGTAAAAAGGACAGTAGGAATCACGGAATCACCAGAAATCAGCCAGGAAACACCACAAACCGCCAGAAATCACCAAAGCACGACAGGATTGGGAAAGAGAGGAGCATATCTGTAACGACACTAGCAGGCCACGGACCCTGCTAGTCAGGGGCTGATGCTGGGAAAAGAGGTGCGATGGCTGGGAAGGGCTGGGATGGGCCGCCCTTCCCAGCCGCCCGACATCACAAACTGTGGGAGCGTTGTGGGACCGGCGTGGGACAGCGGAACCCGTGGAGACGGCCTGTGAGTGGATGGGAAGGAGGGAGTGGTACATCTACTTGTATGTGTCCACCTGCATATGACGAAGTACCATCCCCACCTATCCCCAACCCTGGCAATGTACTGTACCACTAACCACTGTGGTCACATCGCGACAGGAACGCGACAGGAACACGACAGGAACACGAAATGCAGTCATGGAGACTGTGCGGTATAACGCTTCTTACAGTTCGTGCTACCACACACGGACAGCACTCAACTCCCTCTTGGCCTCCCATCAGGGCTTCGTTTCCCCAGGTCCCTATCCGGTCTTCCCCAGTCCCTTGCGCTCCCATTCGTTGTGTCTTTGGCGCGGACCTTCTCTGGTCGCTGTCATCACCGTGTCATTGGCGCCATGATCGGTGATAGAGGGGCTGAGTGAGGGACAGAAGACAGAAGACAGAAGACAGAAGACGCGCGACTGAGCGAGGAGTCGAGTCCCGGCGAAGTACTGTTTGCTGACCGGCTGGTGCTGTGCTGTGCTGTGCTGTACGTACTCCTTGGGTTACACCTGCTGCACGACTTTGCATATGGTAGTATTTGAGCAGTCTCTTGTCATCTTGTCTCGTGCCCCTCACAGCATCCTCACTCAGCCACATCTACCTCGGATAGTTGACGGCGGGAGGAGATAGAGTAAGGGATCCCACGACCTTTATTGCGCGGCGTTATGATGACGACGTCCAACGAAGGCATAAAGCATGACGAAGTCCAACAAACTTGCAGTGTCGTGTAGAGTGAAGTGGAGCGAGCGCCTATTCTCGTCACCAACAGATCAGACATGCTAACATACTCTCGAGTATGGGAAGGTTGCCTATACTATACCTCCATCCAGTGACCGGCTACCTATCGGCCACGACGAACGGCCACATCACCATGCACAGCTCGTAAACGCACCTACTCAATTGATCCTTCCGCTCCCTCGGGAATCAGCCCCCATCGCAGCCGCCCATCCTTCTCGACGCCATCCCGCTGATCTAAATAAAGACAGAGGTTTCGTTTTGCCGCTGACAATCTTATCGCTGGCGCGTATCATCGCTGGGCGCGTATCATTACTCTATCACTTTCTAGCTTCGTTTCGCGGCGCTTAAATTATGTAGTCACGTGCTTTTGAAGTTTGGGTCGTGGAGAAATAGGCGCCTATTGTTGACAAGGGCCTTACTTAGTCCGGCGACAATCATTCGAGACACTCGTCGTCATCGATGAAGAAAGCTAAAAGTCAGCTTATTATTTTAGCTTGATACCACGAGTAAGAACAACTGTTCTCTCGTCCGACCGGTGCCTAGTCTACCTGTATGCGGCCCCTGGATTGGCTCAAAAAGACCAAACAGCTGTCAGGCCATCCGAGGATTCCGAGCGAGTATTCACCTACTGTATCACATTTCTACTCCACCGCGATGGCCTCACAATATAGCCCCCCGACCGTTCCAAACACCCTCCCCACGGCCCCCACCATGCCAATGCTCAGTCCCATCCTCCTGAGCTGCTTCCTGGTAGTCAGCCTCTACGTGATGTTCACCTGGCACAGCGCCGAGTCGGCGCTCTCAAACCCCTGGGTCCCGCCGCCCGAGATCGACCTCTTCGTGCAACGCATCAAGGGCAATGATTCCGAACTCGCATCGTACGCAAGCGCGCTCATTACCGCGACGCCGCTGCGCACAAGCGGGCGGCACATCCTCGATGCAGATGATAAACCCGTCAAGCTTGCGTCGGTGAATTGGTACGGTGGGAGTGATGAGCTCTTCGTGCCCTCGGGGCTGGATATCCAGCACCGCTCTGCTATCGCGAGGACGATCCGGAAACTGGGGTTTAATAGTGTGCGCCTGCCTTATTCAGACGAAATGGTCGTTACCAACCCTCGCATCCCCCCGGGATTGCTCGCCGCAAACCCCGACCTCGTCAACCTCCGCGCCTTGGACGTCTTCGAAGCTGTGATCAACGCCCTCACGGAAGAAGGGCTGGCGGTCGTGGTGAATAACCATATCACGCATGCGACGTGGTGCTGCGGCGCCAATCCGTGCGATGGGCTGTGGTACAACACGCACCTGCCGGCATCCGCATGTCGGATCCGCCAGTCCGAGTCGGGATGGGTGGACAACTGGGTCACGGTTATGGGGCCGCATGTTGACAACCCGCTGGTCATCGCTGCAGATTTGAGGAATGAGGTTAGGGCGCTTTGGGGGACGATGAGTTGGGAGAGATGGGCGAGGGCGGCGGAGAGGGCGGGAAATAGGTTGTTGGGGATGAGGAGCGATTGGTTGATTGTGGTGGGGGGGTTGGGCTCGCAGAATTTCCTGAATGAGGTGAGGGAGAGGCCCGTTAAGCTGGTGGTGCCGGGGAGGGTGGTGTATTCGTCACATGTGTATAGTTGGTCGGGGTGGGGGAGTCGGGATGGCCGGTATGCAATGAGGCCGTATGCGTCGTTTGTCAAGTCGATGAGGGAGAATTGGGCGTACCTTGTTGAAGAAGATATTGCGCCTGTGTGGGTTGGGGAGTTTGGAGCACCAGCGGAGCCGGGAGAGGGAGATGCAAGGTATTGGGGGCACTTGATGAAGTTTTTGAAGAAGATCGATGCGGATTTCGCGTATTGGGCTATCAATCCCAGGAAGCCAAGAGATAACGACGAGGAGACATATTCGTTGGTAGAGGATGATTGGGAGACGCTAGTGTTGGACTACAGGATGAAAGATATGCTGGAGCTGATGAAGAAAAAGCATTGAAGCCTGCTTTGGTGGCTCTTCCTTCCATGTGAGAGCTGAAGGAGTTACGGTTCTAAGTCATGGAAGGATCACATTTTGTACCACCGGACGACCTTACGATTTATGCTGGCTGGTGGGGAGAGGTAAATGCACTTCTCTGTGATTTAAGGCGCTTATGGAGAACAAATTGTAACAGAGGTTAACTTAGATCATGGTTAGATAAATATACCTCCTTAATTTGTAGTTTTCTTAGTTGGAAATATTTGGAGCGAAGCTTGAGATAGTAATCTTATAAGAAATATAATCGACTTATAAGGATAAAAACCTTAGCCCTGCCCACTTGCATCTTACAGTTACAGAAACCTTACACATAGTCTCTAGGACAGAAGGATATATATGTTAGTCTGAAAATTATCTTTATATTGAGGCTTCATTGCAATATCAAATCAATATGTCCCACCAGGAACTGACGTCAATCAGCCTCGTCGCCAGCCTCGCCCTAGCATCACAAACACGGAAACCAAACGGACGATTCACTCTATGGACCCTAGATTAACTTTCTATCGACTGATTCTTATCAAAGCATGCATCTAGCTCACTATGGGTCCGCGTAGCGGTTTCAAAGAAACTACCGTGAAGCCTTTGGGCCACCAGAGCGGACGTGATCGTGTAAGTTACCCCTCATATTTCTCCATGTAACCTTGGAGGTGCGATGTATGGAACGATGCTAGCAGAGCTGATGAGTTGTGATAGTACCCGAGGAAGTATGTGGAGGATAATGATATAGAGATCCCACGATGTGCGGCGTGGGGTATGAATCTTACTGCGCTTTCGCAGGTATATAATGTGAGCAAGCCTTCATCTGTCAAACAGCGGTGGAAATTGGGTTGGAGCCCCTCATCTTCCGATCCAGTCTTTCCCTAAGTCGTCAACATATCCTCCATTTGAGAGTACCCTCACTAACGCACCGCCGTAGATGTACATCGTAGCCTACGGCTCCAAAATCCACATCTACAAACCCACCGGCCCCCAACAACTCCTCGCCACCGAACCCCTCCTCATCCTCGACCTCCCCTCCACCCCCGAAGCCGACACCCTCCGCGACAAAGATCCCTACAGCACACATAGCATCAACCATCTCATAGTCGGAAACCTCGGCACCCGCGAGATCATCCTCTGCGCCTGCGCCGACGGCGACGTCGTCGCATATTACACCACGCCCGTTTACCGGGCCACGCTCATCCCTCCATCCACTCCTCCTTCCACTCCACCCTCCAGCACTCCTCCCCTCACACCGCCACAACCAGCCCCTTTCTTCCACGAATGGGTCACCGTCAGCGCCTGGGGTCTCGCCATCCACTCCCACTCGCGCCTCGTGGCCGTAAGCTCCAACAAACACGAAGTCCAAGTTTTCGCCTTCGCGCTCTCCTCCGCCTCCCCTCCCCCCTCGCGCCCTCCTTCGCCATCCCTCTGCCGTCCCTTATCCAACTTCCCATTGGTCTCGCCCCTCCCCCGCACCTCGCCATCTCGCAGCGCCAATTTCCGGCTGTGCATGCCGTTGGGAGCGCGGGGAGATAATATCCCCTCCATCGCGTTCACGTCGACGCCTGGGGGAGAGGCGGATAGTGTCGTCGCCTCGGATATTAGGGGGGCGTTGTGGTTTCTCTCGCTTTGGGATTGGGGAGTGCAGACGAGGATCCCTACGTCGCCGGGAGGGGTGAATTGGCGGCGCGAGCCCCAGGGGTGGGGTGTGCTGGTGTTGGATGACAAGTTTGGGCGCGCTGCGAAGGAGGTGAAAGAGGCGTTTGGATGTACACCTGGGGATAGGGAGGGGGAATGGGATATCAGTCGCTCGATTGAAGAGGTTCGTGGTCAGAGAGTTGGGGCGAGGGAGAGTCAGAGGGAGTATCCTGGAGGCTTTTTTGCGTGGGGCTATGGGGCGGGAGGGGGGGTGGATGTGGCGGATGTGGAGGGGGTGGATTTGGGGCTTTATTGGGGGGATTTGTTGGATGCGGATGATATGGATGATGGGGATTTTGATGGCGATGAGGGGATGGATGATGACCTCGATGACGGTGATGATGATGACGAGGAAGAAAGCGAGGATTCCGCAACCGACTCACCTACCTCTCCCGTCCCCGTCCCTGTCCCACCGCATCATCTCATACTACATCTCAACAGACACGCATTATCACTGTACCCCCCGACCGGCAGAGCGACATTCTGTTCCCCTCTACTACGCCAGGATACTTCTCACGCGCCAGCGCCATTCGCGCACCCGATGGAGTTCTACAACCGCTTGAACATGGCTGTGCCAGTGCCCGGGATTAGTTGCGTTGTGATCGGGTCGCAGGTTGGAAGGGTGGGTATTGTGAAGATTATGAAAGGAGGCGTTCGGGAAGACCGGGGGGGTAAGGAAGGAAATGGAGGAAAGAACGGGAATGGGGAAAAGAAGAAGAATGGAGGGAAGAAGGGAGAGAATGGAGGATCTACACCCGCAACAACAATGCGTATCGAAACCATCCTCCCCCTCGCCTCCCAAGAAGGCCGCAACCGCGAGCGCCCAACCACAGGCCTCCACGGTGTGGCTGTCTCGCTGATGCCAGAGTGGTTACCTGGACTGGAGGGCTTGCCTCCTGAGGGGGGTAATGGGGGGACAGCGCGGAGGAGGAGGGGCGTAAAGCGGTGGAGGGTTATGATGCAGTATTGGGATTTGAGCGTGCTGAGTTATGTGATTAGTGATGAGCGGGCGTTGGGAGTGGAGGATTTATGAATGAGTTGATAGGGGGTGGAGTTTGGGCGTGAGTTTTGGGTTGGGATCGAAGGAATGCGGGATAGGGGTGATATTTTGGGAGGAATATGCATTATGCTATATAATCCAAACAACGCACAGAATGTTTGTTTGCACCGCTTGGAAACAATAACTTCAAACGTCAAAAAAGCAAAAGACTCATCAGATATCTTTTAATATCTGATGAGGGAGAAAAACATCTTTATGATTTTACTTTTTGTCGTTTGTTATTGTCGTGTTGGTCGCTCGTTTCCATGCTCTTTCTTTATTTCCATTTTTTTCTTCGTCACCGGGTGTCGAACCCATAACCCTTTCCTCCGCTGGCCAGATTGTCCAGACAGTGGTACTACCACTGCGCCACTGTGCCGCTTAGAGGAGGGGGGTTATGTTTGTTTATAAGGGGGTGGGTGGTTCGCTTGCTGGGTTGGGGGCCTGAGGATGGAGGTTGGGTGGTTGGCTTGGGAAAGGGGGTGGGCGTTTCGCTTGCTTGGTGGGCGTGTGGCCTGGGGAAGGGGGAGGCTGAGGAAGGGGAGGATTCTATGATTACCCGCTGGCTTGCCAGCGAAAGGAGGGATTGAAATCATGAAAGTGCAGTCACTGTTTTACTTTGTCTACAGAGGTGCTTGGCGCATCTTTCCATGTATGAATTACGGGTTATCCCCCTCCAAACGACCCCCGTCGATCCGTCATCTTCGCACTGGAGCACAGCATGGCACAGCTGAAAGTCGCATAACCTCCCCAACTATCATCTGGTATGGCTAATACTATGAGCTCCCAGCCCAGAATTAGCGCCATGGATACAAACATGACTATAAACCCTTCAGCGAAGGACAGTCAAGGAGATTATTCTCGATGAAAGCCACGTCCAACTTCAAGCCAAAAACGTTCCTGAAAGTACTGTCTGACGGCAAGTAAGGGGCAGAAATCGAGATGTCGCCTATTATGCCAACTGGTGCATTCGCGCCTGTAGAAAGCGTGGTGTTGAAGAAGGTAATCTGCCGATCACACTTCACGGCGTCGGCAAAGATGGGCTGGTTCGTTACATTGACATAGCTGGAATGGAGTTTAGCATAACTCTTAAAACAGGTTTGAGCATACATACAATTCAAGTGGCCACGGGCCAATGGATGGAAGAGGCCTGAATTTAGTTGTGACTACCGCGGTGTCGCTCTCATTCGTGTATGCATTTAAGAAGATCTCCTGTCTCCTTGAGGAATGAGAGAAGGCGTAGGAATTATTTTCTGGTTTGAAAGTTGCCGGGATGGCGATTTGGCCATATGCCTCGGAACCTCCGATTGCAGCAGTATTCGTCCCCGTGAGGATGAGATATTTGCCGTAGACGAAGCTTGAGTAGCCGTCTCCGAGCAAGTCTACAAAGGGGTAGAATATGTGGACGGACTTCAATCTTCAGTTAGGAAAGGTTTGATGAGAGTGTGGAGAAGAGGTAAACCCACTTGGAAATCTGGTATAAGCTGGGTCCCGTTCAAACCAACATCGTGATCAAGGATTGACCGGACAATTAACTGGCACGAGGACTGTCAGTCACTCTACTTTCAATACGCACTGTGGCACTCCGGCTTACAGGATACATATCATGGGGGAATCCAGGCAACGCAGATTTATACGCCTTCTTCAGAATGCCATATTGGGATGGGATAAGCTCCCGTTGCGAGAAAATACGGAATTGGAACCACAGTGATCGTTCCGTTTATGGTTCCGGTGACAGAGTTTGGATAGAGTGTGCCGATTGGATTGGGCGCAGAATCAACATGGGTTGGGGATGATAGTGAAGTCGTGGGAACCGCGAGGGCGACTGCGCATAGCAGACACGCGACGGGGAAATTAGAGAGATGCATTTTAAGACAAATTACTTCGTGAGAAGGTTTGCAGAAGCTTTGAAGACAATAATGGACTTGGGGATGTTGTTGAATTTAAGACGTATATACGCTAGGTTTTTATTATAAATGGCTGGGGAAGTCGCATCAGCTGAGCTATATTCAAATCGCACTGCATATATCATGTAAGAACTAATACTAATTAGGCTAATTAAGGATAAGACCAGCTCCTTAGCTAAAAATAATCAGCCTCAAAAAGTCTTTACTAATAAAAAGCGGCTCTTTGCGCGGATAATAGAGGAGCCTTGCTATCATAGGTATAAGGCTGTAGCCGTGTCAAGTGATATCAAACGCCTGATATTTACAAAAATTCTAGCTATTGTTGGCAAAGTTCTTTATCTGTTTGCGACGTGACGCCAGAAATCCCTCATCATCCAGATATCGAACTCTGTAATAACCTGAGAGCTTCTCGTGAGCATGATGAACTTTGTTTGACCAGTAGGTGTCCAGTCATAGAAGTCATCGAGCCCCATAGTGTGACCCTGAACGGCTAGCATTCATAGAAGCAATTAGGTATCAAAAACTCACAAACTCATGTAGCCAAATGTGCGGATTGTCGAGAGCAGACAAGAAATACTCGCTCCCAACACGTTGGCCCCAGTCACCACCAGCACCGCCATCCATTCCTGCTGTGAGCCAAAGAGACACGTCATAGTGGCGGTCTGCTCCTCCTGGACAGGAGCAATAGTTGTTATCTTGGTGGAAAAAGCGACCGCAGCGGGGGTCACACTCCGGTACACCGTCTTGATTCTGCCGTGGTATAAACGTCGATGCCGGAGGTCGAACCTTGGAGGAGGTTCGTGTTTTTCGCGGCCCACCCAACTACATTAACAGGAATATTGTCGTAAGGCCAGCCCATGAACCCAATGAGATTGTCGGTCCATTTCTTGACGTTTGTCTGGAGAGAGCTCGCAATGGCTGTGCGTTGAGCCTCAGTCACAGTAGCAGCGGAGTCCCAACGGACACAGAAGTTCAGTTTCCTGCAGCATATTAGCATTTTGCTCAAGTGTTATTAGAGAAACATACCCTCCGGAAGCCTTTATGATATCATAGCCATAGTTTTTAAACCCTAGCAAATCTCCATTATTGTAGGTCGACGACTCGTGATCCCACACTTCTTGGAGGGGCGTGACAAGGTTCGAAGGGGGGTTCCAGGTCGTCTGTCGTTTGGCCCAGGACGTCTGTCGCTTGGTTAACGAAGAAGCCCACACATCGCCGCTAAGATCACGATGATCTGAGGCAACAGCAAGGTTGGTTAGACCAGCAAGTATAACAGCTGTCAATTTCATAATCGATTTACTTGGTAGGAATAGCACACTTAGTGGGAGTAGTCGAGAAATGAGATGGAGTAATGTGATGACTTTTAATAAATCCTCTCATCGCATCCATTTCTAGATTGGGGAAGGGGAATTGCGAAACGGAAGAATTCGTCAAGTTTTCTTACTTTAGTTATACGAGATGATCTATGAGCTTGAGCTAAGTTCCACTGTAGATAAAACCCTCATTAAAATGGAACTGTTGCCAAGAGGTAAAGAGGGATTCAAATTGCGGGGAAGGAGATCGAGAGTCTTTCTGATTAGTGGAGAGAGTTATTTGTTTCAGATGCCCACTTTAAAAAGTTTAACTAAACGTCAGGGTTTGATTATTGCCCGTTCTCCCGCCTTAGCCAAAAGATTATCGAGAAAGGAAGCTCGGTATATGTGTACCGGGATGTAATATATCAAGGTAGTATAAGAATGGAGCCTGTGGAACTAGATGACTATACGGCATTGCAAATTAGCGGCAATAGGTGGAAAATTGCATGACAAGGGATAGAGCTGCAGGGGATACGGCAATGGGAAAACAAATCGCCTTGGTAGTCTGGACTTTTATGGGATGGGCAATGACTGATAGAATCGTGGCCCGAAATGGTAACTGACCTCTGCGAGGATACTTTATAGAGGCTCTCGTCACCATTGTGGCTCCTGTAACACGACGGGTTTCCTAAGTCTGGATAGTTTCACACACCACAGATTGTCTCCCCCGATCTCTCAAACCCGACTTTTAACCCTACTTAGCTCACGTTGGAAAAACATATAAATACGCGCCGGCATTGGATACACTTGATGAGCGTCGAAGCCTCTCATTTGTGCCACCAGAGTTGTTGCACGCGTCGACGAAACTGGGAGCTGCGCTTGTGCGAGGTTGATGGACTACGGTGGAGGATGAGCTGTGCGTCCGCTTCGAGAAAGAGGAGGCGGGGGTCGGTGGTAAAGGGGTATCGACAGCAAAAAGAGTGACGACAATAGACTAACAGCAACAGCAACAGCAACAGCAACAAGAAACTCCAATAAACTAGCGCCACTCTCTCCGTCTCCCCAACCATCACGGCGACGTTCCACCACAACGATTCCAAAACCCTTCGCCCACACAGGACAACTATAATAGCGGCGGTAGCGGCAATTAAATCCTTGATTTGTACATAGTGAAGGAAGAGGGTGGGGGTTATATAATATGCGTAAGTCGGCACTGATGGTGCTACTTGTGGCGACGGTATCTCTTTGTATGGATATTTTCATATCGCCATAGATTCCTCCCCGTGAACCCCTATCCCATTAAACCAAACTCCAAGCACCACCACCAAACATGCGCCGGCGGCCTATAAATTTGTGGCCACCGCACACTGCGTACAGTTGATAAACATAGCCCAAGAAAGTTTTACACGCCTGTTACATGCGTGGTTGTACGGTTTATAACCACGCATGTATGGATATGGGTTATGAGTTCTAGAGTTGGTCGCCGGGTGGTGTTTGTGAGAAGAACAGGTGCATAACAGGAATAGCAATGGGAGACACACCTAAACCCTCACCCCTCATCTCAAAATCTACTATAAAAACATTCCCGCGGACATCCAAAATTCCAATAAGCAAACCCAGAGACGGCAGAAAGGATGGAGGCGGCGTTCTGGAAAGCGTCTTCGCCGCGCGCCACCTGCAGCTGCGTCCACTTCCGCATCATATTGACCCGGGAGGGATTCAAACCGCGCCTTTGCTGTCATCCACCGCTGGTGTTGTCATTAAATCCTCCTGTCGCTTCTATGCTGTCACCGCATACACCCCATCACTATCCACAGCTCTGCCGCCACACTCTCCGCATTCTTCCATTTGCACGCATTCCATTATAGCCACCTCCCACTTCCCTAACCCCGTTCTTCTCCCATATCTTGGTTGACTCTAACCAATGGACAAAGTCCGAGTTGCAGCGCCTCTTCTGCCATGGTTGGTGTGACCATGTCTTCGTCAACTGGAATGTAAAATGTTTCTGTTTCATGAACTAGTAGACCGAGATGACAAATTTATACTACGTGGACTTATGACTCGGAAGAGAGATGTCTCTATTGCGTTTCCCACGGCGTTTGAGAGATAGATTGCGCCAGCAAAACTTCGTGCGGCTGTGATGGGAGAGTGAGGAATAATGGATATCCTTCCGTCATCCACAACGAGAAACTTCAAGGCTGAGATGGCTCTCTTAGATGCGGCGAGGGGAAGCGCGAGTTGGGCTTCTCAATAAGGAGTTAAAGGAGAGAATGAGCGGTGGGGAATGGAAGACATTGGCTTTCGGAACTCATTTCCCCAATTCTTCGTGTGGAGTGGAGTATCTCAACGTAATATATAAACAGCGGCCCTCAAAAAACACAGAGGAGTTTGTTAACTACGAATATGGTGAAGAAAAATTCGATTCTGGAGAATTACTGGAGAATGCTACAGACGGAGGGGGTATTGCCATACCAGAGGCGAAAAGGCCGGACACTCACTCACGTCCAGGCTTGCGTTGGCAGACTTGTCGTCGTCCACCGCTGCTTGCTGTCGTTATATTCTGCTGTCATTTATATTCCATCACCGCCAATAGCTGCTGTCAACACCCCTCCTCCAATTCCTCCGCCTCCCCCATGCCGCCACACTACCCACTAACCTTGCGAATTAGCTCCTCCTTCTCGCGGAGAGCCTTTGGTATATTCATCACGGAGATTGTCATGCTCCTTGCGGAGTTTGCTCAGATATTCATGGCTATTCTTATTTACGATGAGTGCTAACTCCTCCTCGAGAATGAGGGCCCCTTGCTCTCCCTTAATCTTGAAAGTTTTTTTGCTGTCTCCTCAAGGAGCTTCTTCTCTTTTTCGAAATCCTCAGCAGAGGGCTTCTTCTCCTCGACAGCCACCTTTACATCCGCCGCCTTCTTGGGTTTATTCTCCTAGTGCGCGCCAATCTCCTTCTGTAGGCTTTCAGCCGCTAAGGATTCTCAGCTGAGAGCGTTTTTGAGGTCTTCATCTCCATTCACAATGAGATTGATCTCGAAAACGCACACAGCTCGCGCAACAATACGCCATCGATATCTATAGAGATTCAAAAATTAACATCACAAGAACTCAGCCCATGGTTCACAGAATTGGTTCAATTCTCCGCGTAGAGTAGTTTGACTTGATAGTCGCTGCATCTGACCTCTCTGTTTTCTTGATATACGCACCAACTCCATATTCCCAGCCCCCGCAAGTGTTAAGATTGAAAGGGGATGGGGATGGGGGTGATATTGCTGTGCATGGCGTGTTGAGTTGGAATTTGCGCTTTGCATGTTGGAGAGAGGAGTGGTGGAGGATCTTCAAGATGAGTATGGGGATGACAACGAGCTCAGGACTCGGGAAGTAGAAAGTGAGAGCGATACAACTCAACACTTAATTTCTAGAGATGCTCATTCCAATTACCCACACAAAAGTGAATATCCCATCCTACCATATCCCGCTCCTCCAATATAAACATTCCCACACCCCCTGCCCCCTATAAAAGCACCCCCTCTCTCCCACTCCGGCCTTTCCACCACACGCAATGAAAGCTCAACAAAGAAAATGAAGCAATACAAGATGATCCAAATGTACGCGTCCGCGCCCTGTCCTGCTCTCTTGCAGGATGAGGAGAGGCCAGGATGCAGTTGTGATGGTGACAGCAGGTTATCAACAACAGCAGAACCGCAGCAATGACAACAGCACCCCGTAACGACAGCAACACCCCACCACCCCCACCACCCCCACCGCCGTCTCCGCATTCTCGCACACTCCCATGATAAGAGGTATAGATAGCCCTTCGACCTCAGCAGTGCGACAGACTTCAGCATCTTCAACTAGAGTATCAGCCTAGTGTCTCCTGCTGTTAGACTCTTCATCTTCAGGCTGGCGCTTAGCATGTGGGCGTTGGCCGCTGCTCGGGAAGTTGGCATTGGCGTGGGATTTATTCTGTCGTCATAGCAGTATCTTGTTGTTGGTTGGTTTATCCTCCATGTTAGAGATGGGGAGTTCATTTTATGTTTGTAGCCATCGACCTAGCTATCCTAACTACCCCCGCAGACCCCAAGTGCGACAAATCCCATGTTTTATGTTTGATCTGTTTGTTGCGAGCGAGGCCGGGGGAGGGGAGGTATATATACAGCCCGAACCTGGCCGGTTTGTTAGTAAGTAAGGGGAAGGGGGATGGCTAGGGGAAGTAGGTGATTCTCATAATTCCCGCGCAAAAGGAGATACCTCGATAATACACGAGAAACAAGAATCCGAATAACCCCCCCCTCCCCAAAACCTCGAGCACAAAAAGCACCCTTCCTTCCCAACCCTATCTCGTCAAACCCAAACCACGAATACCAAGTCCAACCGAAACCGAGCAGAAGTACGGCAAAAGGGGTGTCGAAATGGGTGGGTGTATCATGCCTATCCTATTCCTCCACTCGCTCGGGGTTGTGCGACAAGGGTGTGGGGATATGTCGAAGGACGACCAACTCAGCTTCAAATTCGACTCGACCCAAGTTACCATCGAGTTACCCCAAAATGTAATACATCAAAAGCCCAGTGATGTTACTAACCACGGTCTATATTTAATCGAGCATATCCAGAGATTTGCGAAGCATCCTTAGGAGTTTATTAACCGCCTTCGCACAGGGCATAAAGGAGCGGGGATGGAGGGGTTTATGGCCACTGGTAGGGGGGGAAGGGGGGTGATTTTGATATTAATTTTGATTTCTGTTTGTATTTCTAACTTCTCCCCCTCAACTCCAGGTCCAACCCCAACTTTCGTCTCGCTCGTGCACACGAGAGCGAATCATGCTTTTGGTATCTTGATCAAAAAAACTCCCATCTCCCCCTCTTTCCTTCCCTTCCCTTTCCCTTCTTTTCCCTCTTCTCCCTCCCCCGTTCCTTCCCCAAAAAACCCAGGATAAAATATGTGCAACCGGTCCCCCCCCAAACATGCTCCCCAACCGATCCGATCCGGTCCGATGAAAATGATAAAAAAATGATGATAAAATGCCAAGAAATGTTTTGCGTAGATGGCGATGATGATGATGATGATGATGATGATGATGATGATGGCGAAAAGGTGGCGTATGATGATAGTAAAGAACACCCGCTGAAAAAGATGTGAAGACGCCCGTCCCGTCCGTCCGTCCGTCCGTCCGTCCGTCCGTACTCGCACAGAAAATGTACAACTCCCCTCCCTCTGGGTATCACACTCTACCCACTCCTCCTCCCCTCTCCCTCCCTACTCCCACTGCGTTCACTCTCACTCCCCTCCCCCCCCTTCTCATTCATCCCCATCCCCGCCCCCTCCCCAGCTCCAACCGCAACACCCTCCTCCACCCCCCCCAACCGTCCCCCCACAAGCGTCCCCTGCGTCCCAACCCCCGAGCTCGCGCTCCCCTTCGCCATCCCTCCGCCACCCTCACTCCCGCGTCTACTACTCGCATCCATACCCATCGCCGACGCCCCCGACAGTGACGCCATCTCGCCGTGCTCGCGGATGCCGTGGCGGTCAGAGGGTTCAATCCGTTCTTCTACCTGGCTCATCCCCTCCTTCGCCGGTGTCCACGCCAGGTAATCGCGGCGGACTTCAACGTAATCGTACGCAAACTCGCCAAGCTGATCATCATCCATCCCCAACAACTCCGCCGCCTCATCAGCCCTCAATTTCAATCCCGGCACGATGTTGATACCGTAAGCGAGGATGGCAGACATCAGAAACGCGTAGGTTCCGCAGGCGAGGATGTAAGCAACCTGGATGTAGAGTTGGCGGTAGTTATGCACGAGCCACCCCCCGGTGAGGACACCGGTGTTGACGCCGTCGAGGCCGATGATGGTGGGTGTGGCGAAGAGGGCGTTGAAGAGGAGGCCGACTACGCCGGCGATGCCGTGCTCGGCGAAGACGTCCATGGAATCGTCTATTTGGATCCAGAATTTGACTGTACGATTGCACACGTTAGTTTGTGCCCCCTAAAAAAAGAAAAGAAAAGAGAGGGGAGTTGGTGGGAGGGGAAGGGGGGACATACTCTTCGTAGCAAAGTTAGCAACCACGCCCGTCACAACGCCGAGAAGGACAGAAGCCCACAGCGGGATGAAACCGGAAGCAGGCGTAGCAGCGACGAGGCCAGAAATGCAGCCTGAACACCACCCGACCATAGACCATTTCCTCGCCAAGCGGAAATCAAGCAAACACCACGTAGCAGCCGCCACCATAGCAGTCAAACAACTATTCCAACACGCCATCACCGCGCGGAGATTCGCACCAAACGCACTCCCGCCATTAAACCCAAGCCATCCAAACCACAGCAGTACCGTGCCCAGGGTAATCAGACTAACATTATGCGGGCGAAAATTCAACATCATCTTCTCCTGCCTCTTCCCAAGCACCATACTGTAAGCTAAAGCCGAGCAACCGGAGGCGATCTCGACGGGGCCGCCGCCGGCGTAGTCGAGGACGCCGTATTTGTAGGCCCAGCCGTTGGAGTTCCAGATCCAGCAGGTGATGGGGCAGTAGACGAGGGTGGCCCACCAGAAGGTGAAGACCATGGCGGGGATGAGGCGGCCGCGTTCGGCGACGGCGCCCATGACGATTGCGGCGGTTACGGCGCAGAACATCATCTGTGTTTTCGTCAGCTGCTGTCCTCTCGTTGTTCTTTCCTCACTGTGAAGGTGAAAAGTGAAAGGTGGGAGAGGGAGAAGGGGAAGGGGGAACTAACCTGGTAGAAAGAAAACAACAACTCCGGAATCAACGGACTCCCCGGCGACGGCGCCCCGAGGGTCTTCATGAGCCCAAAATGCCTCAAATCCCCAATAAACCCATTCGTAGCCGTCTGACTAAACGCCAACGAATACCCCCAAAAGTACCACTGGAACACGATCACAGAGAAGGAACCCATACAGGCCCAGATCATAGACAGCGCGGACTTGCGACGCGCGAGGCCGGAGTAGAGGAAGCCTAGCCCGGGGATCATGAGGAGGACCATGCAGCAGGCGACGAGGATGAAGGCTTGGTCGCCGGATTGGTACCATTGGTTTAGGTTTGTTGTTCCTGGGGGGGTTTGTTAGTTTGGGGGGGTTAGATACTTTTGGGGGGAGGGAAGGCGTACTGCTATCACCTCCATCGCCACCAGTCCCGTTGAAGGGCACGGGGGGTCCTATGCCGGTGTACGACATGTCTGCACGCGAAGCCCTCAGAGAGGACGGGCGCGTGGGTGTGTGAAGTGTTTGAGAGGTGGCGCTTGCAGGCTTTTGCTGCTAAGATGAAAATCGAGAAGAGAGGTGAGGATAGAAGTCGAAGTGGTGAGAAAGAGGAGGATCAAGTGGGCGGGTGGGTGTGTCGAGGTGTGGTGAGAATTGGGGGGGATATATGTATATCGTATGCGTGTCCTACGTGACTTGTTCGACCGGGATATTTTCCTTCTTCTTCTTCTTCTCACAGAGAAGATGTCGTGTATGTGGTGTGGTGTCTATGTGCGTGGCGAAGGATAAAATAATATGATAATAGTAAAAATTGCGTCGCCGTCTATAATCGAGCTTGCTTGCCTTGTAGAGTCGTGTATCGAGAATTGAGAGAAGATATATGGAGAGAGAACAGGTCTAATAAGAGTATCAAGCAGCAAAGAGCAACTTTCAATATGGCACGCGAGAATTGGAATACAGCAGTGTGGGAGGGGGATCAGGAAGGTATTTAGCCCATCACCCCCTACCCACGCAACCCAGGCCGCGAATAGAACATTGGGGGGCTTGGGTCTAGGGTTCTAGGTTTCCCTGCTCTGCTCCCTCCCTGGCATCTGTGGGGTTTTCCGGAGCGGCGCAGATGTGTGTATGGGTGGTTATGGTATGGGTATGGGGGTGGATTTCTTTTTCTTCCATCCTCTCGTTTTCCTTCCATGTGCCAATCCCGGTGTCCCCGGTATCGGTAGTCGACGGGATGGGATGGGGGGTGGGTTGGAGGGACTGGATGGGGGTTTTGGTGGGTGTGGGATGGGAAGAGTAGGAAGGGGGATAGGAAGGGGCAGTGAGAGGACAGAGATAAAAGATGGAAGGAGCCAGTTAGAGAGACAGAAGGAATGGGATTTTGGGTGTGAGAGATAGAGAGAGGGATTGGGTTAGTAGAGAGGATACTAAGACGGTAGTCTACCCGAGTGCCAGTAGGGGTAAAAGAAGAAAGTTGAACGAACCACTGCAAGATGAGAGCGTGGGAGATCCGCCACCGTGGGCGATCCCTGGTTCTTGGGTTGGGGAAGGAAGGGGGGGACAAGTTGTGTAGGTGGATGGTGTAGATGGATGGTGTAGTTGTAATGGAGTGTAATGAAGAGACAGGTACTTTGATGGCAGTAGGGAATTGGCGGGGAGGAGGAAGTACTGTGGACTGATGGTAGTCCACTCTCTCCCTCTAATGAGATTTACAAACCAAACCCAACATCAATCTCAGCCAATGGGAGGGTGTGTAGAGTACTGATTAGAGACGAGGATAAGTGAAGTGCAAGGCAGTGGAGGACGGACAGAAGGGGAGAAGGGAATGATAACACTACGACACGAGGAGTTAGTCTATCTCGAGATTAGCATTATTAGCATTATTAGCATTATTAGCATTACAGTAGTGTAAGTAAGCTGAGGGTAAAGCCCGTAAGTTACTCGTAGACAAACAATAACGTCATCCCCCCCTACAAACCACATATCCCAAACAAGTATCTTCTCACTAGACCCCGTACCACTTCGCTACTCGCTGCAGAAACTACTGTAGGAAAAAAAGAGATGCGGCTGTGTGCGAGATGGTGGAGAGAAGACGGAAGGGGAGGGGGGCGAAGAGAAGGGAAGCTTATCTCTCTCCACTCTTCCCACTCTGCCCAACCTACAGTAATCTTGTCTCCCATTCGCTGCCTACTCCACCCACCCACTCACTCACCCACGCGCACAAAAATAAGCATTTCGTCGCGCGCACCCAACCCGGCGCCATCGATGCCCGCGTCCGTCGCTTCTAGAATGGGATGTTGTGTGTACTGTGTGTACTGTGTGTACTGTGTGTACTGTGTGTACTGTGTGTACTGTGTGTACTTGTGGTATGGGGTGGTTTTGGGTGTGATTGGCGTGTATTGGCGTGTATTGGCGTGTATTGGCGTGCGTGAATTTGTGTGTATTTGTGTGTGAACCAGAGGTATAGTATACTTCTATAACCCTTCAATTTCAAATGGGTACAGTCAGTTGGGCACTGTAGGAGAGGGTCTGTGTCTGTAAGGCAGTGAAGAATCAATCTCCTTCTTCTTGCCAATTTACGGGTGGATGCGTGGATGTGTATGTGTGTGGATGTGAAGGAAAAGCTTGCTTGAAGGGGATGGAGTCACATGTCTGACCTGCTTTTCTTGGCTGTTGAATTGCACACGCCTGTGCAGAAAACCGTACTAGATACCCTCGCATCATACGCATCACCCGCATTGAAAGAAGGTACACTATACTCCCCCCACTCACGACAAAAAAAAACCCTGATCCCCTCCGATTCCTCAAGAAAACCACAGACAGCACCCAAACATCCTCTCCCGATCCTCCCCGTCCCCCCTCGCCACCCACCACCCACCACCAACACAACCACACCCGACCCCTCCCGACCCCTCCCGACCCTCTATCTCCCCCCCTGTCGCCTCCGTAACTCAATGCTGTCACCACAGATAAGAAACCCTCTCTCCCCTGGTTCCCCATCCCTAATCCAGTCTAGTGGCGTGGTGCTAAGACAAGGTGGCGCGCCAAGAGGGGGTTAGTCTTATCGCTGGTGGTGATCCCTGTACGACTACACGACTACACGACTACACGACTACACGACTACACGACTGCACGACTACTGGTAAGAAGTTTCGTCAGACGGGAATTGGAAAATACTGGGGAAATCGGAGATGCGAAAGTACGGGGTGCAGCAGCAGTAGGGGGGTTTCTCCGCGAATACTCCGGGCCTGAGATGAGCTGAGCTGAGCTGAGATGATGAATGCCAATTGATCACGAGATTACTACTCCTACGTAGGGGGAGTATGTTGGTTTGAGGTTCTTTATCGTTTATATGTTATCATGATACCCCCCCAGCGCAAAAGGGTAGGTAATATACCATCATCATCCCACCTCCCCTCCTCTTCTAATCCCCCCCCCCCCTTTCTACAAACAACCCCTCTTACTCCTCCAAGCGAGAGAAGCGTCTTCTGAGTGCGAAGGAAGGGGTTTATATACCTTCCTTCGCACTCAGAAGACGCTTCTCTAACGGTCATACAGACGGAAGTCTGGTGAAACAGGCGTGGTGCGAGCTAGGTCGACAAATGGCATGGCTGCTGGGTTAGCGTGCTGTGACGGGATGTGTGAGAGTTATTGGTTCTTCGCTGTAAGGCGGTGCTGCTGTTGATACGCTGCTGTCATTATTTTGTGCACTCTATAGTGCCCCGAGTGTTGTTGGGAAAGGGGGAAGCGGTGGGGTGTTGGATGGGGCGAGGTTGGGGAGGAGTTGGGGAGGAGTTGGGGAGAACAGGGGGATAATGGGGTGCATGGGAATGCTGAAGTTTATGGGAGGGATAGGGGGGTTGGAGGATTCGAGGAGGCGGGGAAGATGGATGGGTTGGATGAGAATACCGAAGTCGATGGAACAACGCCAACAGACGGTTTCGCACCTTGCTCAGGGTCGGAGTGTATAAAGACTCTGTTCTGTTTTGTTGGTTGGCTGCAGCAATCAATATCTCTCGTTCTGTCATCGATCCCTCATCACCACCAGCATCACCACATCAGTCGTTTGTTTACTTTCTATTTTCAGATCCATTTCTACTCTTGTCATCCTTCGCCTAAGGTCTGTCCTTCTCCTCTCTTGTCGTTCTAGTGGTCCTGTCTCCCACAGCTCTTGAGCTCATGACTGTTGTGTCTTTCAGTCACGGTCGTAGCCCCTTCTCGTCACCGCAGTCCTGTTGTCACCCCATCCTTCACCAGCACCTCTTTCTTGCCACCTCCCTACCCATCTCCGTAGCCACCAAGCGCAAGGAAGAAAGCTAGGCAACCGCAGCGCAACTCATTCAGCTTCACAGGAGCGAGACGTATGGGCCGCGAGGATGACAAAGGATCTGGTGTCCGAATTGTATTGTGGTGCTGGGAAGTTGGAAGGGGGGAGGGGGGTTATATAGGTGTGTGCTGGATGGAAGAGTGGTGGGATTTTCTAATGTGTAAGTTTGTGCTGTTTCATTTATTATTTCGTCCCTTTGTTATTTTTGAGTCAACTATAATGACAGGCTGGAAGTGAGGAGGAAGAGAGGGCCTTTGTGTACTCGTCCATGGGTTGGGTTGTGGAGAGGGCGGACAGGGGAATATCAAACCTCAAACCTGTCCCCATCACCATCCAATCACGTCCATCCAAGCTCTACATCTACCCCCTAAACCCGTCTCCATCTTCCTTATATAACGACAGCTATCTTACTCTTACTTCCAAACAAACGCCCAGGGAAACAAAAGAACCTCGAAATGGATGCTGCGCCGTTCGTCCGTTCGTCCGTTCGTCCGTTCCTCACTGCACGATGGCGGTGCAATCACTCCGCTCCTAATGAGAAATGTAATGTTTGGGCATCCATGGGACTAGCATGGTGGTGTTGGTGGTGGCAGATGTCAAGTCGCCGAGTTCCCAGAAGAAGCCGACTCATGTAATGAAGTGTTACTATTAGCCAACGCACCAAACCACCATAGAATGAGAGTTAGTCCGCGACAATCTTGGGACATTCCTACATACCGGAATGAATATTTTGCTATTTGTCCACTATAAAAGAAACTAGGCTTTCATTGTTATATATATAATCCCCATTTCCCTGCTATAATCCACAAGGTTTTAACTCGACAAGCGCCGGCGTCACACCCGCAGCGGTAGGACTGGAGCTTTGGCGGGACCCCACCTGGATCTCTCCGAAGACAACTCCTTGGAGTCTCAGACCCAGCGGGAGTTAGAGCAAACCTCCTCTGTCACAGGAGTCAGTCCTTGGAACAACGTTAAAATCTAGGACAAAGACACAAAAGACCCATTGTCACTATTCAATCTCGTCACAGGCAGATAAATATATCTTATTTCCATAGTAGTTATATAAAATACCTAATTTAACGATCGGCCGCCATCAACTGGCAACTCGATTCCTGTGATGAAAGCTGCCTCGTCACTCGCGAGAAAGGCTGCGGCATTTGCGATGTCTGCTGGGGTTGCGAACCTGCCAAGCGGAATTCCTGATAATATCTGCTTTCGATTTTCTGGGGTATCAGGCTTTCCAAGGACGAGGGGAATCCTAGCACCAGTGTGTTAGTTATGAATATAGCTGCAGCAAGAACGGAGAATAGGAGGGGAAAGGGGCCCAATGAAGCACCAAGACGTACATGGAAGTCTCTCCCGCAACTGGACAGATAGCATTGCAGCGGATGTTATCCTTTGCTAATTCTACTGCTAGCCCTTTGGTAGCCTGTAACCACAGTATCAGTACTCATTTGATACTGAGCGGCTAGAAATGGCACGGGGAGACATACTGCACTTGCTGCGCCTTTGCTGGCAGCATACCAGACGAGATTTGGACGAGGTCGCAGAGCGCTTATGCTCGATATGTTAACAAAAACGCCGCCCTGGCCTTGCTTCTGCAGAAATGGACCGATGACCCTGGCACTGTGGTAGAGACTTTTGATATTCACACGGCATATTCGGTCGAACTCCTCTTCTGAGAGTTCGAGAGACGACAGTTGTGGAGTCAGCATGCAACTTACCACTTCTGACGGAGAGATACGTACGATTGACTTATTCACAATACCCGCATTATTGACAACGACATCGAGTCTCCCGAATGAACTGATTGCAAGGTCAAGCGCCTTGCGCCAATCGGCTTCGGATGACACGTCCCCCTGGAGAAAAACCGCGGACCCTTGCGGCTGAGTCGCTGCTACGCTTTCTCCATTCGCTGCGTTGATGTCGACGAGGACCACTTTTGCGCCCTCGGCGACGAACTTCTCAGTAATGCCTGCTCCGAATCCGAGGCCGGCTCCTGTGACAATGGCGACTTTACCCGAAAGCTTTTGAGACGACATTATGTGCTTCTGAATTTGTATCTGACAGTTATTTGCTATTTGTTCCTTTACTTTGGGTTATCAAAGAATGAGAAGTCAGGATCTGGGCAGCTGGGGGTATAAAGAAGGACAAACAGTTTCGGGGACGTCAGGATATTCTTAAGAGGGCTGCTAGGGCGAAGGCCGTTGCCGACATCCTCGTGCGACTGATGACCTGGCTAATAAGATTTAGACCTCTGCCGTGGCAGAAGTCCGAGAACGATGTACCATTGGAACCATGAGAGGTTGGTGTTCGGATAACCTTCCGCGGCAGCCTCGGAACAAGAAGGTTGTACACAAGACGGAAGAGACGGCGCTAAGAGCTAAGGTTATCCCCGCATTCCGCATCCCCCAGATTTTGCGCGCTCGCATGACGAAATCCATCCCGGATTGTGAATTCATGTCATAGAAATCATCGAAGATGCAAGGACTTAGGGGATGAGGACAGATCTTGTGTTTGACGGCGCCTCGATGAAAGGACGGATGCTCAGGGTACAAAAGAGACCAACTGAATGCTGTCAGCGAATTAACACGGATTACGATGACGATGGAGAGACTGACTTAAGGGATACTGTTGTCCCATCTTTAAGCTCAGCTTCTTTAGCGGCCTGAGTCACCGCGGGGGTGACGGCGTTGATAGAAGCTGTCAAGCTTGACCTCTTCACCAGTCACCAGGAAAGGGAGTCGGCTATTAAAATCGTAGTGGTATTGGCCGAACGTAACCCCTTACCATTGCGGTGAGTATCAAATTACAACGGGGCATAATTGGTAGTTGCGGGGAACCCCACTGGTGCCCTTAGACTTAGACAGTCACACGCTGACTAGTTCAACACGCCCCCACAGATTCTGCTAACAAATAGAACTATCTTTCATGTCATCTCTGTTGGTGCTCAACCTCTCTGAACACCGGAGTACATAACAATCTCGAAGCACAGAAAGCAGCAATCAGATGTTGAGATGATGGATTCGAATACACACCACATCACCCTCATTGGGTTAGGCACCATTGGCATCTCTATGGCAGCTTTGCATCTTCGAGACCCTCTTTGCACCCTCCATTTATTTGACACTCGTCCCGATATTGAAACGCATCTTCTAGCCCAACTTCCTGCACTCTTGGACGGTACTTCGGATATTCAATCATTGATATCCTCACGCCGCATTCGACTCTACAAATCTTTAGACGAAGCTTGTGCCTGCGCATCCATTGTGCAGGAACAAGGCCCTGAGGATGTAGACTTTAAGCAGAGCTTATGGGCACAAGTCGAGAAGTCAGCGCCTCTTTCAGCTCATTTCTGGAGTAGCACATCTGGCATCGCAGCGTCTTCCCAAAACGTCGATATGTGCGACAAGACCCGATTGCTGGTCGTGCATCCGTTCAATCCGCCTCATATAATGCCTCTCATCGAAGTGGTTCCAGCTCCCGTTACAGCACCAGCGGAGGTGGAGTTTGTGCTAAGCTATTTCGCCCGCGTGAGCCCTCGACACCGGCCCGTGGTAATCAAGAAAGAGGTCTTTGGCATTGTGGGCAACAGATTGGCGTTTGCATTGCTACGTGAAGCATGCCATTTAGTGCACACAGGCGTGGTCAGCCCAAAGGACCTTGACTCCATCATGATGGCAAGTCTTGGTCCGCGATGGGCTCTCAATGGAGTTTTCTCAAGTTACAATGCAGGAGGGGGAGAGGGCGGTTTCGGGTCTTTTCTGGGCAAGCTGGAGAGCACGATCCAGCAGGTATGGGATGATCTTGGCAAGCAAGATATTAAAGGTGAGAGTGCAACAGAGTGGAAGGACCATGTTGTGTCTGAGGTCAAGGCGACATATGGAGAGCCGTCGCAAGAACAAGCACAAGAAATAGAAGCGAAGATGAAGAAATTTTTGCAGATATAACCCCTCTTAATGTAAACATCTCCCTCGCAGGCGCAGCAAATGAGTGTCATTGCTCCAAGTTTTATTCAGTTGGGATTTAATCAGATCTGTATACATTTCATTTAACTGTGCAGGAACCTTTGAAAATCGGATAATCTATTGTGTGCACGATCGAATGATGGTCGCCTAGCATCCCCTTAGCCATCTACCACAGTACCTTTGCGGAATTGTTTTCCTCTTCTCACTTTGGAATACTGCTACTCCAACTCAAGCATGTAAAACAGCCCCGAGTTATGGAAAAGAGTACATCCAATGGGCTTAGGTGATGCACAAGGACCATACGCAAGTACAAGATTTGATATGCTATGAGTACAGAGCCACATCGTGTAATTTCAGATCCTGTAAAACAGACAGGGCTGACGAGTTCGAATTAGGGAATGCTATGTTTTAGGGAAGAGGAGAACCTTTCATTGATCGGGCTCCTAGCTGGCGCTCTACAACCCCCCTAGCCTGCTGATGAGGGTCCATGTGGAGAGTTTGGCCGCCGAGCCCAGTCGCAGGATATCATATCTAGTTTCCCCGCCGCCAACCCCTCCGTTCACAGTTTGCCTCCTCGCTCTTCGTAGGTTGATCGGCGCATGGACTCAGATCCACGATGTGGTAAATCTTCTCCACGGCAAATACATGAACCTGTATCTCATTTGGCGATCAACTCGAGCAGTGTAGCTAAAAATGTGGGCGAGCTAAGATTTTTCGGCGACTTGTATTTCTCGGCATCTTAAACTATGGTCGGCGACTCAAGCTTCGGCACAGGCTTAGCGGGAACAACGGGCAACCTTTCACCTTTCAATGGCCACGTTGATCTTATAGCATGTTGTCTACCATGGAAGGAGTCACGCAAATGGTATTTTACTCGGCGTCTTGATCATTCCCATGTTACCATGGTTCTCACATCACCATGGTGACAAGTGAGCCGTGTCTATCGCTGCTAGAGCCCGTGAAGCTCATGAGGGTGTAAGGGCTCGCAGGCGCAATTGGGACGATAGTTTACCATTGCTAGGGCGGAAACACCACCGACCACAGTCCTGGTGGTGAACATAGAGTCGAGCATCGAGTAAGAAGTAGAGCCCACACTACACTTAATACTATGTCAATTGCCCATCCATTCAGTATAATAGGAATATATATCAGTAGTCGGGATTTAGACTTATAGGAACGAAGCAGAGCTGTAAATTAATGTTATTGTGCCTTGAAAATAGGCTCCGTTCATGCGATTTTGGTGGTGGTGGTCTGTGTAAAGAATCCCGTAGAGGGTAGCCTTCAGGTACGAAATTGCCATCCATCCTGGACGGCTACAAGCGAACTGCAGCCCCCGCCGACTCCAATACCTATTGGAGTCGTGGCGGGGTAGCTAGAGCTGGGGAAGTGAGGGGAATCCGCAATCGCTGCCATAATTATAGCGGGGAAGTTGACGGAACCCAGCCTTGTTATAAATCAAACTTCATGGCCCACGCCTTTGGTTAGTTGTCTCTAGAGACATCTTATATACTGTCGTGATATCCTCCCCGACTTTCTCTCTCCATCAGTGACATCCAGTCTTCAACTTTCCCTTCCACTTTCCCTTCTGCTTCCTACCACCCAAATGTTATTCAAAAGCGAAATCGACGACGGCAATCATGTTACACAGACAATGGCAATAAACGAAGTGGGACAAAAATCCCAGGGCAATGAGGGCAAGAATGGTCACTCTGGGTACTCTCCCCTGGAAGAGCATGATCTAGGCGAGCCTCGCCCCCTGTGAATTGTGACTATTGGCGCAGGAGCTGCCGGTCTCAATATGGCCCGCCACCTGGAGCTTCATATGAAGAACGTCGAACATATCATATATGAGAAGAATACCGATGTTGGGGGTACATGGTTTGAAAACAGGTCGGCTCTAGCATGCTTGATCTGCGGCAATATTGATCGCTAAACTGTTATAGATATCCTGGTTGCGCTTGTGATATTCCATCGCACAACTACCAGTTCATCTAGGAGCCAAATCCAGAGTGGAACCGCTGATAACTACCTTAGAGGTGAAGGAATTGATCACATTTATTAGAACACCGACTTGGATAACCGCAGGTTTCGCGCAATCAAAGGCTGGTCCCAACGGCTCAAACTTTAATTGTAAGAACTGAAAGACGCCTAACTCGTCAAACACTAACATAGAGAAGTTACAGAAGAGCAGAAACAAAAGTTCAGAACTAATCCGGAAGCATACCTCAAAGAAGTTGAAGATGAGCTTAACAAACGCTTCAAATTTGTAAGGCTACAACCCGAGTGGAACTTTGTGTCTGGGTTTCGACTGACTGTCACTGGCAGATTATAAGAGATAGCGAGGAGCAGGAGGAGGCAAAGCGGTTCTTGACCCACGAAATGACAACCAAACTCGCTGCTAAAAAATCTCTCGTTGAACATATAGTTCCTGACTTCGCGGTCGGATGCCGACGACCTACACCTGGGAATGGCTACCTTGAAGCACTGATCGACCCCAAGGTGAGAGTGGTGACCGATGAGATTCCCGAAATCGTGCCAGAGGGGATCAAGTTGGTCACAGGGGAGGTTATCAAGGTAGATACGTTCATCTGCGCCACGGGATTCGATATATCCTTTGCACCACGTTTCCCGCTCGTGGGTCGCAACGGGATCAATCTAGCCACACAGTGGAAGACTCGCCCAGAAGCGTATCTGAGCATGGCAGCAGCCAACACTCCCAACCACTTTGATATGTTCCTAGTCTTCTCTACCAGTTGCCAATCTTTGACCCTTTCTGCTCGTAGTGTTTTTAGGACCCAACTCTCCTGTAGGCCATGGCTCGTTGCCGCCGGTCATTGAACAGACAACCAAGTACATCATCCGCATGCTCTACAAGTGCTAAACACAGGGCATCAAGGCCGTGGTGCCAGAGCCACAAGCCATTGCCGATTTCACAGAGCACATCGACCTCTTCATTCAACGCACAGCTTGGACCACGCACTGCCGATCTTGGTATGCCCCTCTCCTTACACGCCCCTGACAGAATTCTCAGCCATCCACTCACTCACACACGCGTACAGTAGGTTCAAAAACGGTACCAAGGACGGGCCCGTCGTCGCGCTGCACCCGGGCAGCCGCATCCACTGGTTTCACATGCTAGACGATATCAGGTTAGAAGACTGGAAGTGGACTGGCTGGAACAGAAACCGCTTTGGCTATCTGGGGAACGGCTTCTCGGTCAAGGAGAGGAGCGGTCGGGACCTGTCGTGGTACTTCAACGCGCCGGAGGCTGGCTACGAGACTATCAACTACTGATTAGATGAGAGCCTTTGCCTGCATTTGATAGGTATTAAGCTAGCCATTTCATCCCTGGTGATATTCCGCCAGTGTCACGTGCATCCCCCCTTCCTTTCCCCTCTGGCGCGGGAATAGTAGGGCTCAACTCTGTCCATAAAGTGCCAAGGATTCCGCCATCGCACGTGCATTCTTAGCCCCTCACCCAAAATCCCCTCCGTCTCCGCCGCAGCGGAAAGTTGTTTTTGGCTCTGGCGGAAATGCTTGGCACCGAAGTTCGGCATAGGAGGCATATTTTGCAGTGACCTCGGGTGCCGCTTGGACGCCGACCCAGAGCTAATATTTCCCCTTCCCCTTCCGCTTCATCCCATATAGAAGACACAGATCCCCTAATTCTTGCTCCTATATATCCCGATATTTTTATAAATTTATTGTTTGTTACTCTTCTTAAGCTTGTTACGCTTGCTACGCTTGTTTAGACGCATGTCATCACTACGAGCAGCCATTCGCCCTACGCTCTCCAAAAGCAGCCCGAGCCTATATTCGCTACCCCGGTCGCGGACACCCTTCCACTCTATTCTCCCTGTGATTGCTGTACAGCTGCAGTCTCCCGCTGTAGCTGGAGTAAGACTGGCGAGCCTAAGCCCCACCACCGCCGCCCGCCCCTCCTCGACTTTCTCCCGCACCACAATACAATCGTCTCACAACACCACAATTAAACCGTCACAGTCACGGACAGCACAGATCGCCCGTCACTTCTCGGGTTCGCATTCTTTAATTTCTCCATCTCCCTCCAGCCTGCCTGCTGGAAACGATTCTACGAAAATGGCCCCTCAATATACCGTTCGCAAGATTGGTGCTGCCAACACCCTCGAGCACCGCGTTTACATCGAGAAGGATGGCGTGCCCGTCTCCCCCTTCCACGATATCCCCCTCTACGCCAACGAGCAGCAGACCATCCTGAACATGGTCGTTGAGATCCCAAGATGGACCAATGGCAAGCTTGAGGTATGTCTATATCCCTTACGCTTTCTGCGATTTATAAACCTCATTTTCACTACCCCGCACCACACCGCCTTCGCATCCAAAACCATGCTGACAACATCCCTCTAGATCTCCAAGGAGGAGACCCTCAACCCCATCAAGCAGGATATCAAGAAGGGAAAGCTACGCTTCGTCCGCAACTGCTTCCCCCACAAGGGCTACCTCTGGAACTACGGCGCCTTCCCCCAGGTATGACCCCTCTTCCTCGTACGACGAGACAAAAGAGACACACACTCACACCCCCACCAGACCTGGGAAGACCCCAACGTCATCCACCCCGAGACCAAGGCCAAGGGCGACAACGACCCTCTCGACGTGTGCGAGATCGGCGAGCTCGTCGGCTACCCCGGCCAGGTCAAGCAGGTCAAGGTTCTCGGCGTCATGGCGCTCCTCGACGAGGAGGAGACTGACTGGAAGGTCATCGTCATCGATGTCAACGACCCGCTGGCACCGAAGCTCAACGACGTCGAGGACGTCGAGCGCCACCTCCCTGGCCTCCTGAGGGCCACGAATGAGTGGTTCCGCATCTACAAGATCCCAGACGGAAAGCCTGAGAACCAGTTCGCTTTCACCGGCGAGTGCAAGAACAAGAAGTGCGCACCGCGTGAAATTCCTTGATGTGAGAAGACCGCGCGCTAACAGTACCACAGGTACGCCACGGATGTTATCCACGAGTGCGCTGAGGCGTGGGAGAAGCTCATCACCGGCAAGACCCAGCCCGGCGATGTCTCTCTGTAAGTCGCAATCCATTCCCACCCCGTAAATGCTAGACGCAGTAGCTAACAAACACCCCGCAGCACGAACGTTGCCGTCAAGAACTCCCCCAGCCGCATCTCCCCCGAGCAGCTGCCGCACATCCCGCAGAACCAGGAGCTCGCCCCCGCACCAATTGACCCGAGCATCGACAAGTGGTTCTTCATCTCCGGCGCTGCTAACTAAGCGCGCCTGGTTGGGGATGATGGTGGTAGACCGGAGCAATAGATTTCTTTGTGGAAAGTCACGCCTGCAGCTGGTGTCGTAGGTTTAGCTGAATCTAAAACGATGATGTTGAGTCTTGTCATTGTGTGTGTAGGTTCGTCAAAAGTGCGTGGTTTTCAGCAATAGCACACGGTACACCCAGCATGCAATATAGGCAAAGCCAGCGATCGATTCCACGTCGTGACTTGCCATACCAAACTCCCAAAAACAACCCATCCACCCTATCATATCATACACCTTTCTACGCCATAGTCCCCAACCGTCTCGTAACCCCCCCCCTCGCCCTCGCCCACTCATACCCCGCCGTCTGCCCCGCCATCACCAGCGCCCTCCCTCCCCCTTCTCCCCCACCCCACTGCGCCCTCACAGTCCCCACCACATCAAACGTCCCCACCACCACATTCCCAGTATAAAACGCATCCACCACCCCTGCATCCCCTCCCTCCTCCGCCCTCCTCATGCTCTCCGCAAGGAGCACATCGCGTTCCTCCGCGCCTGCTCCCTCTGGGGCAGATAAATCATGCATCTCCATCTCCACCCCCATCTCCACGCCTTGTGCGCCAGTACCCATCTCCAGATCCCCACCTCCCCGCTCCGCAGGATCGACCCCGGTGCCGCCTCCGGCTATATAGGCAGTCATCCCATCGCGATTCGCCAGCGCAGCTTTCAGTACCGCTTCTTCAACATGCACAGACAGCATCACAAGCTGGAGTACCAGAATCAAGATATCCAACCCCACCAACAGCGCTTTCGTAGACGGCGCACGCTGCCCGATGAAATCAACTATTATACCCCCATGCAGGTAGCCCCGCGTGAGCTCCGACCCGGAGGGGCGCGCGGTGACGAGGTGCAGGAAGATGCAGAGCATGTTTGTGGAGAGGAGGGCGGGGATGAAGGGGCGTGGGCCGGGGATGGGGGGGGGCTTGGCGGCGGGGGAGAGGAAGACGAGTTGGGTTATTGAGCGGAGGAGGAAGCGGAAGAGTGAGCAGCTAGGGGTGGAGGTTAGCTTGTGCTCGTAGGTTGTGAGAAGGTAGGGGGTGGGGGGAGGGGGGTAGTACTCGTTGTAATACATGAAGCACAGCTCGGCGTAGATTAACATGTCTAGATTGACGAGGATGTCGTGGATGAACTCGGCTTTCTTCTTTGTCTGGATGAAAATTCGGCGCCGCCGCCGGGCTGCGGGGCTATTGTCATCGATTCCTGCTGCACCCGGAGGTGGTGTAGCTGCTGGAGTTTCTGCAGCTGCGGCGGCGTCGTCGCTGGGAGGTGGTTGAGGGTCTCCCGGACCCGCCGCGGGAGCGGATGCGGATTCATCGTTCATTGCTCGCGCGAGTCATTGGGTGGTATCTTGGTTATAGTATTTTCGGCAGAGGTCATGGATATCACATGGCTGTTCGTGGAGAGTCGTTACCAGCAATCCCGCCTCGTGGCAGCTGTTGGAAAGTTGGGGTCGAGGTGGTTACCGTTACGTTAAGACTAGGACGGGTTGCGCCCAGAGCTGCCTCGCGCACAAGGGTGCGTTAAAGTGCTCGGGCGCGCTAATTCTCCGCGTCGCGTCTCCCCAAGCTTGACGACTGCGAATTTGGCGTAGACGCGCAAGTACTACCTGGTAGCTCACGATTCGACGTTGGAAATCTTCGAAACAATACATTGGAGAGATAGGACTGAAATGGCAGGATTCTTCGATCTTAAGGCGCGCAAGAAGGAGGCGGAGGCCTTGGGTGACAAGAAGGGCGCTCCTAATGGGAAGGACAATACACGGCTCCAGCCATGGGTTGAGAAATAGTAAGATATTGCTCTTAATGTGATGTTTTATACAAGTTCAAAGCTGACTTTATTGCTCTTCAGCCGTCCAAAGAGTCTCGCCGATGTGACAGCTCAAGACCACACCATCACCGTCCTCCAACGCACCCTCCAATCCTCCAACGTCGGTCCCTCCCACCTCCACCTCCCCTCTCCCACCCTTCTATACCACACCTACTAACCCTCCCCAGCTTCCCCACATGCTCTACTACGGCCCCCCCGGCACCGGCAAAACCTCCACCATCCTCGCCCTCTCCCGCTCCCTCTACGGCCCCGCCCTCTTCCCCTCCCGCGTCCTCGAGCTCAACGCCTCCGACGAGCGCGGCATCAGCATAGTCCGCAAGAAAGTCAAAGACTTCGCACGAATGCAACTCTCCCGCCCCCCCGGCGGGGACTACCAAAGACAGTACCCTTGCCCACCCTACAAAATCATCATCCTCGACGAGGCAGACAGCATGACGCAAGACGCGCAGAGCGCGCTGCGCCGCACGATGGAGACGTACAGCAAGATCACACGTTTCTGTCTGGTGTGTAACTACGTCACGCGAATCATCGATCCGCTAGCGAGTCGCTGTAGTAAGTTTCGCTTTAAGCGGATGGGAGAGGGACAGGCGGGCACGAGGCTCAGGGAGATCGCGGAGAAGGAGAAGGTGCCGATGGAGGAGGGGGTGGTGGAGGCGCTGATTAAGCACTCGGAGGGGGATTTGAGGAAGGCGATTACGTTTTTGCAGAGTGCGGCGAGGTTGGTGGGGGCGGCGGGGGCGGGGCTGGGTGGGGAGGAGGAGGTGGAGGAGGATGCGATGGATGTTGATGGGGTGCAGAAGGTTGTTACGGTGAAGTTGATTGAGGATATTGCGGGGGTGATTCCGGATCGGACTATTGATAGTTTGGTGAAGGCTATGCAGCCGTCGTCGAGTGGGTTGACCTATGAGAATATCTCGAAGGTGGTTACGAATATGGTGGCAGATGGCTGGAGTGCCTCGCAAGTTGTTACGCAGGTATGCATTCCCTTTGGCTGGGAATTTAGGAGGCATCTACTGACAGCAGACACAGCTCTACCAGACTATCATCTACAACGAATCTATCGCCGACATCCACAAGAACAAAATAGTCATGGTCTTCTCCGAGATCGACAGGCGCCTCGCGGACGGCGCAGACGAGCACTTATCCATCCTCGATATGGCATTGAGGATAGCCGGTGTGCTTACAAGCAAGGTCTAATTTGTCACACGATTGGGCAAAGCTGGTAATAGATGATCGAGGCCTGGATAAGGGGGGAATTGCATAGCTCTGGAGTTGCGGGGGGAAAAACAGACGGGCGTACGGAAATGATCAACACTTATGAACAATGGTCTATGAGCTTTGATAACATATGAAATTCAGTCTGTAGGTATAAATAACAATCCCATATGATCAATATATAACCAAAAAACTCCATATCCTATGGTTGTAGTTGCACAGATTACGAGAATTAAATAAAAACTGCTGGCAAATCAAACAGCCTCCAACACCACCAACCACAACTTTCCTACACAATTTTCACCTTCCTTCAAATCTTCACGAGCTCGCCCAACCTCTTCTCAATCTTCTCCCTCCCCTCAAGCGTCTCCCACACCTCATGCGGCGCCTTATTCACAATATCCCACCCCACCAACTGCCTCGTCAAATGAGTCAAATCCCTCTGCTTCTCCTCCCACACGCTATCCCTCTTCAACTCAATCCCCGAACTCACAATCGCCACCGGCGTATCCTCCTCCTGAATCGCGCGCGAAATCGTAACCTCATTCCTCGTCAAGCTATCCGCCACAAGCGACTCCTGCAGTTTAGCCTTGATGAACTTCCCGCCCTGGTACGCAGACCATCCGTATACCCTGTCCTCGCGGCTACGGCCACGGAAGATGGCACCGGAAAGACGGTCAATACCAAGGGGTGATAAGATACCGCGCAGCCAGAGAAAGAAACCGCGGTGGGGCGAGGCAAGGCGGTAGAGGAGGTCTTCGTGGAGGGGGTCAATGAGTAGGAGTCCCATGACGTCTCTGCCATGGCGGGCGGAGAAGATGCGCGAGTACACGCTTCCCACGCCTGCGCTGGCTAGAACCCAGGGACCCTCTTCTCCTGCGCGCGCAAGAGTTTCGGAAAGCACGTCAGCGGCCATGCCGGCGGAGAATGGAGAGGGCGCGTTGTCGGACCATCCGAAGCCGGGGCGGTCGGCGTAGCAGTAGCGAGATATGGTACCATTGGCGATGGCGTTGTCGGCGAAAGCCTGGAGTGATAGTCCGAATGGGCGTTCGCCGGCTTCGAAGAATACGGTTGGGACCTTGTTGTCGGACTTGTCGGTATCGTTGCCTTTGCAGTAGAGGTGGATTTGGTATTTATCGCCGTCGACGTAGTAGCGTTCTCCCTGTGGTGCGAGAGAAGAGTCACGGCTACGGAGGATGAGAGTTGCGGAAAGGAGGAGAACAGCAAGGCCGACGGCGATGAGAACAATCTCGGATGCCAGGATCTCCACCCACTCGCGAAGGGTGCGGCGAGTCTCAGCGCGCCCTGTGAGACGTTCTTCTTCTTCTTCTTTGCCATATGCCACGACCCGGTCTGTAATGACGACCCAAATGCCGATAAGGAAGGCCCAGACGACACTAGAAATGCCAACCCAGCCTTCCTCGACGCGGAGGCGAGGCACGGCAAGGATCATGATCATGTCAAAGAGAAGGAGGACGGAGGTGACCAGAACGGTGATCTGAGCCGCCTTCGAGGGCGTTGAGAAGAATAGGAGGACGATGATCAGGTTTGCCAGCGATAGGCTCGTGTATGAGAAGTCGAAGAAGCCAGAACCGCGGGAGTGCAGTCCAGGCGGACTGACGAAGATACTGACTAGGAGCAGAACCCACCAGAAGAAGGTGATAAACTGCAATATCCGTTAGTATATGTGACAATATCTAAGTCGAGGGCCGTACCAAGAGCAGGATGGAGAAGTAGCGCATGAACCGCACGCTCCAAAGATTGTACGGCGAGACCTGGGAAGATGGTGTTAGTAATGTTATACTGAAGCATTGGGCATATCAAAACTTACAGCAGGGTCATCTGGACTCAAATACCCATCCCGAGTCGACGGCTGTGGCAATAGACGGGTGTGCTCATCAGGCTCGTGCTCGACGACAATGCGAGGTGGTGCACCTTCATTATCTCCATCGTTGCCGCCACGAGGCGAATCGGTGCGCTCGCTACCGGACCTTGTATTCCAAAGAGCAACCATCTTGAATCCTATTAACAGCTACGGCTTATTGGAATGGAGCCGGCTTCGGATAGACGGTACTCCAAGGGGAGTTAATGATACAACGAAGCTTGTTGATGTGATACTAGTTTCGCTTTATGCCATGAGGTATTACAAACAGGAGCGCAATATAAAAGATTGAAGAACGATGGTTTCAAATAGTCAATGGAGAAGCATTATATTCGAAACAAATCAAGATTTTGATACAGAGCCTAGCCTTTGGCCTTTCTGGAAGCTATTGCGAATCTGTATAACTTCTGACGTCACCATCTCTCAGGGTTCATCCCAAGTCAGTTTGGGGACTATCGGGGTCCTCCCAAATAGGCAGAAAGGGACAGTTTTTAATAAAATAGTTGTGAAATTAAAGTATGCTAAACAGTAAATTATAGCATCTCGGTATATGGACACGGCACGGCACCTTACCATGCATGATAGAGTTTTGGTGGCTTTTATTAAATCCCATGTAGCCATTTTGAATTCCCATCCACTTCTGGCATTACGTCATATTGAATTTCCAGCACAGAACGAACGCGTTATCTATATAGGAGTGTTACCGATAAGACCGATGAGCCATTCCTTAGGTCACGTGCCCCGCCAAAAGCAACTCCCAATGTGTGCGTTGGGTGGAAGCACTTCTATGCATGCTATATTGTTATAAAACTATATTTCCGCATGCTCAAAGTACCAAAAGTGTATTATATTCAGCAGCTCCAATGTCCAATTAGATAGGATTCACCGCCATGATCCCGCCGTCAGTATGAGCGAACTACAACGGGCCTTCGCAAAGGCGAAATTAGCAGGACTCCCACCCGTTCTCCCAGAGCCACTCGTCGACCTAGATGAGGAGGAGGAAGAACGAGATGTGTTCCCCGAGCTTTCAACAGAGCGGTCAGATGATGACTCTTCGTCTGCGTCCTCGGCTTCCTCGGCGTCGTCCACCGGCACTATAAGACCGACGAGTAGCAGTAGGCTATTTGCACGTCCAATGGGGTGACATATGATTATTTCTCCTACAAACAATAAACAGTAGCTGACCGTAGACAGATCACCAAATAGGTCGCCAGCTCACTTTGCCCCTCTACCCTGGACGTCATACTTCGAGCGAGACCTCAAGATATCACACATAGACTCCAACCTCAAAGTAACGCATCAAGTTTACCTTACCTCGCCACTATCATCTCCCACCAAACCTGGGCCTCTATTTGTCACCCACCATGGTGCAGGCTCGAGCGGACTTACGTTTGCGATGCTCGCAAAGTCCATCCGGGCTCTGCTCCCAAATGCTGGCATTCTGAGCCTGGATGCTAGAGGCCATGGCTCAACTACTATTGAGACGCTTAATGAGAGGGATCCGATGGATGGGATACTTGATGTTAGCTTGGAGACACTGACGGATGATCTTATCACTGTCATACAAAAAACAAAGGAAGTCATGAATTGGCCGACCATGCCGCCGATAATTCTCATCGGTCACTCCCTAGGTGGAAGCGTTGTCACATCAGTGGCTGCAAGAGGCACACTCGAGTCTTCCCTGCTCTGCTATGCCGTCTTGGATATCGTCGAACGCACAGCAATCGAATCACTAGCCAGCATGGCCGGCTACCTCAAAAGCCGCCCCGCGACATTTCCAAGTTTGGAGGCAGGCATCGCGTGGCACGTCAGAACCGGCAGTTTAAAAAATGTCGAGAGCGCCAGGGTTTCCGTACCTCCGCTACTCACGCTTCTGTACAACAAACCAAAAGACGACACGAACTCTACGGCTGCTAGACAAATATACAACTGGCGTGCTGATCTCGCTAGCACAGAACCGTTCTGGACCGGCTGGTTTGTGGGGCTTTCTGACCGCTTCCTCTCATCAAGGGGCGGCAAACTACTTATTCTTGCGGGAACAGAGAGGTTAGACAAGGAGATGATGATTGGACAAATGCAGGGCAAATATGCCCTGCAGATATTCCCAGATGCGGGACACTTTCTACACGAAGACCAGCCGGAGAAGACGGCGCAGAGTATCGTGGACTTCTACAAGCGGAATGACCGCAGCGCCATGGTGTTGCCGCCGAAGGTGTCGGATATGTTACAGCAGGGGAAGAAGGTATAGATGTAGATAGGATGACTTATGAAATTACGAAACTGGGACGACACTGGCACAAAATCACGGATTGGGCTTGTACATGGATCTAGGTGCATATAGGCTTTGTTGATTCTAGACTACCAAGAGACTATAATTCATCCTTCCTCTTCTGCTCTGCTTCCGCTTCTTTCCTCGCCTCCACCTCCGAATCCCACATCCGCTTCTTGGGGTTTGGTTGCACCTGCTCCTCTTGTGGCTGGCCCTCATTACTCTCTGGCTGCGCCGGCTCCTGCGGCTGCTCCTGTCCCTGTGCTCTCGTGTCCTCCGCCATCTCCCCAACAATATCAACAAGCGGCCTGCCTTCATCATCCTCTTGGGGTGGCTTTGGAGGCTTCGCGTTCCCCCTCCCCCCTCTGACCACCTGCGGCGCACCCGTCCCACTCATCGTAGCCTGCGCCGCCGTCCCACTCGCTGGCATAATCGTCGTGCCCACACTCTGACTCGAAACCGACACCGCCGAGCTCGCGCCCCTCAACCCAAGCACAGTAAACACCCCCATCCACGCATTCCAAAACGCCTTCAGCGGTAAATACACCAGCCACCATGCTGGTCCGTAAATAAACCGCCGGAAGACCAACCACGAAATCGTCGCCAGCAAAACGTAAAACGCCGTCTCAAGGTACCACGTATCACTCTTCTGGCTCTTAAGAAGCATGCCCAGAAGCCCCTTGGTGCTCGCCAACACACTATCCAAACTCGTATAACTCTCTCCCAGCTGCTCCAGCGCCGCGCCGCTCTCCTTCAGCGTATCGTGCGCGAACTGGCTGCGCGAGAGCTCGTTCGTCATCGAGGCGTGAACTTGGCGCAGCGCGGCTGTGACGTCGCCGGCGGACCCGACGAGCTTCTCATCTTGTGTCTGCTCGGGAGCGGGTGTGCGGCGCCGGGGAATGGGTTGGTTGGACGAGGGGGAAGGGGGTGCGGCGAGGGATTGTAGGAGGAGTTCGCGCTCGGCGCGGCGGGAGAGGTCGAGGTTGCGTTTTGCTGCTAGTTGGGCCTTGCGGAAGGCGGATTGGGCGCTGGGGATTGTTAGAATGGCTCTTTGGATTGGGGATGTAAGGTGGGACGGACTTCTTCAGCTCTTGTTGGGTTCTCGTGGCTCGTTCAAGTAGGCGTAGTTTGTTGGTCTCGGCATCGCTTCCTTTTCTGCCGCCGGGGGAGTCTTTAATCTCTTGCTCTAGGAGCTCAAAATCATTGTTTTGCTCTTTGAGCGTGTCGTGGATCTCGTTGCTTAGCTCGGTCGCGACAGTGTCCAGAGACCCTTGGTTAAGAGGTATTGCGCCTGGTGGAAACTTGAAGGAGGCAAGTCGGGCTATCAGCGTTTGGATATGGGAGGTTGTTTCTTGGAGGGTGGTAAGACGCTTTTGTAAAGATTCGAGAGACATTTTGGGGCTTGTAGGTAAGAAAATAGGTTGCTTGTAAAGAGTTGTAGGGAATTGAAGCGGGGGGAATGAATCTAGTTATGATGAAGCTGGCAAGAGCACTGACGACACCGACACATCCCCGGAGCGGAATATCCCGTGACCATGGGGTAAATTTCGAAGACCTTCAAGAACCCACTGTATACCACGACAGAACCTCCCAAGCTAAACAACTCCGGATACTTCGCTTTTCTAGGTACGTCAATTGACTGGCTGCTGTCTCTCGTGTCATTGCTGACGGATTACCCAAGTCGCGCGCGCGACTCAGCGAAGATGATCACCAGATACCTCACGGAGATTTCGACGGCGTTCAACCCGTTCTCTCCACGGGCGAAGACAGCACGACTATTCCTCTCATTCTTGCCCGGAAATGCGCGCGCAACTATGAAGATCAATACGAAGATTCTGCCCAGGACGTCGAGGGAGAAGAGCTTTGTCCAGGTCAAATTCAGTATGTCTACACCTTGAGCGGCAACCGCTCCCTCCTACGCGAAAGGGATCGCAAAGCAGAGGCACATTTGCAATAAAACGAGTACTAATATTATGGCAGAGGATGGAAAGGAGATGAAACTCGATTCGGAGCAGCTTGGTATCAAGGGTGTGATGGAGGAGCTGGATAGGCATTCCAGGATATTGGCCAGACAGGAGGAATTGACGGGCAACTAAGATGGGAGAGGATCTGATTGCATGGCTTGCAAGAACTAGATGGCGTTTTGGAAATGCATAGGGCGGGATGTATGATCTATGTGTATAAATAGAGGATACTGGAATATTGATGTACAACTTCATCCCATGAAACGCTTTCGACCTGATTGATCACCAATTGTACAGCATATTTGGGGAAAGTTTTTGACATTATTGTTAATTGTTCATTCAGTTATGGCATCAAGCTATTTTCCTGCCGACATTACCAATCCCAACGCCCTTGACACTGACCAGAATATCACCACTCTCATCCTCATCCACATCTCTTAGGCCCCAAGCACTTGCTCCGAACTTCCTGAGATCTCTCCCCAAACCAAGTATATCCTCTGTTCCTATAACATCCCGCCCAATCCGTAAGCGCCCAACATCTTCTGATCCCATTGACATTAATGTCAGTATCGTTGCCGCCCCTGCCTTGGCAACACATCCACCTTGTGCAATAGTCTCCAACAGCTGCAAGGCAGCCTGTTTCCCAATATCCTCAGGCGTGACACCTCCCTGAGGCGGCGCTGCCACATCCGCACTATACAAAACACCACCCGAACTCGACTCCGCAACCAGACTCAAGCCAAAACCAATACCCGTCCGCTTCTTTCCCTTTGGATCCGCCTTATCATGGCTGCTCACCAACGGCGCCTGGTCGTACTGCGCCGCAATATGCACATCGCTGACCAGCGGATTTAACACTCCTCTCGCCGCGTGTATCATCCTCGCATTATTGCTCGCCGAAACACCTGTACAATACGACACGCCACGAATGCGCTTTATCCTCCCAGGATTCCTGTTCAGATGTAACGTCTTCGGCAGGCGCACCTGCGACCCAAAGCGCAGCTCCACAATACCACCGCCACCAAGACCTCCTGGGCCCGCGCAAGAACGCTGCAGCACACGCAACTCAAGTTTCGCGGACATAATGCCGAATTGTTCGTACAGCGGCAGAATCGCAGTGCGCACGCTATCGACGCTGATGTCGCCTGCCTCCGTCGAGCTGGTGATCACACCAGGGCCGGTAAATCGTACATTGATTGGCGCCTTACTGAATGGCGCGAGCATGCATAGCGGCAGGAGGAAGTAGCTCACTCCGCGCGTGTTGGTTGCTGGGAGCGCATACTCGATGAGATCTCCATGTGCGCCTAGGCCTGCGACCGAGCCGGTGATGAGGCCGGGGTTGTAGGTCAGAGTAGTACCCGTGTACGAGATCTGGAGCGAAGAGCCGTTGGTTATGGCTTCGAGGAGACGGATGAAGGAGATTTCATGGGAGGCAAGGCCGGGAGAGACGGCGGAGGAGGAGCGGATTTGAGAGATGTGAACTGGGCGACCAGTGAGGGTAGAGAGGATGAGGCGGTGGGTGAGTGCTTTTTGTGACGTGAAGCGCAGATATTCAGTCGGTTGGACTGACATTGTGCTGGCGGCGGCTATGGTGCCATGTAACACGATTGATGAAGAAGTGGCGTTCAGGCTATAGTGAGCTTTTGGTTTTTGGCGTAGACTTGAGGTCAACTTTTTCTGCGGGCCAGCGGCAGAATAATTGAACTTCGCTTCACCGCCTCGCAATCAGGATCATTATCCAATTACAACAGAGGCCTTGGAGTTTACTATCGCTCTAACAAATATATTTGCAACGACGAGCATTTTAAAGAATGTTGTGGTAGAATCTCTATAATAAAATGCTACGGGGGGCTAAAGTCATGAACAACAGATATTCTCAACTGAAATTGACTATGAAAACCAAAGCTGTTAATTTTGCTGTGGGAAATCCCAATTCTTAGCCTTTCCCACCTATGATCTTAGGGTGGGGCGATATTATTATCAGGTCCGGGTTAGTTTCACGTCTTATCACATCCATCATCACCACAGTATTACAATAAAGGCAAGCAAATCCAAGTCTTTGCTATAAAGAGGTAGATGCTAAACGCAACTACAAGAGGCAGAAGATAGGTGGCACAGATCACCAGTTCTATTTTAATATGTGTATTCCCTACTAGCGCGATCCTTCTCAACAAGCAACATCACTGTCACTCTCAGCCGTATCTGCCTTCCTTCCTTCTTCTTCATATCCACCAGCACGTAATTATAAACAGATCCATTTCTTCCTATTTCTTCCTTTCCCTATCTTCCTCCCGCCCTGCGCAGCTCTAGGGTAGTCAAGTTTTCATCTATTCATATTTTACTTCTCCAAACATGCTTACAAACTCTCTCATCGCTGTCGCTCTTCTAGCCAGCCCTGCTGTTGCCCAAGGCGCGACCTATGATTTACCTTACGTCAATCTGGGCTCTATCGATCCGCAGCAATCTAGTAGGTTTCTCTCATTTATTCATCACTCGCCCAGTCTACCTCTCCCCTTCCCGAACTAAGCTCGTTGTTACCAGCTTCCACCAATCGACCAACACCTACCTTTCCCACGCACACTTACTTGATCCGCACTCCTACTAACATATATACCCCATAGCGTCTTGGTGCATTGGACAGCTCTCCGCTTGCCAGACACTTTGCGATGGCGATGCTACGACCAACTCTTGCGATGCCGTATGTCCCTACCTGACCTCATTCCCCAGGCCTCGCCCAAAGCTAACCTTTCTTGGCAGCAACAATTAACCTACGAATGTCTATGCGTCGGTGGCCTCCCTAGCAATTTTGCTAGCTACAAGGGCACTCTCCTGGACTTTCTTTGCCAGGCCAACTATGCTGGTTGCATCAGCTTGCACCTTAATGACAGTGCTGGACAGGCCGTTTGCAAGGCTCACGCTAACTGCGGCACCCTCAACCTCAGCGACCATATAGGCGGCTCTAGTCCTGTCTCTGGCATAACACCTGAAAGTGGCGAAGCACACACTCAAGAACCAAACCCATCGTCAACAGATGCTCCAGCGTCCCCGAGTGCACCAGAGCCAACAAATACCCCAGGGTCAAACAACGGGTTATTTACGAGTGCAAAGGCCTGTATTGGGATTCGTTGTGCTTTGCTAGTAGGGCTCATTGCAGGAGCAATATTCTACTTCTTGAGAAGGAAGAGGACTTCGAGAGCGCATAGTTCAGCTACTAAACTAGCAACGCAGAACTATCGGGATAAGGTAAAGACGGAACTACCCGATACAGAACGACAGGTATTTGAAATCGACGGAGATGAAAAAATATAACTCCCTGGAGATAGGCACGTAGCAGAGCAGCAGAAAGGATTAGATGTAGTCCAACCTGATATATTAAATATAAATCATTCAATTTGCCATTTCACATAAAGTGTGGCTCTATAGAGTAATATGGCTATTTAATTGGCCCAACCCTATGATTACAAGCCGAAGGTACGAGTTCCCCAGTGTTCGGACGGATAAATTTGCTACGCTGATCACATAACTGAGGTGGCTCGTGATAGCCTCAAAATTCCGAGTATTTTTATAGTAGGCCTGTATAAACCCCGTCGTGGTCCACAGCGGCAATAGACGTCCTGGAACTACAAGCTTTTTTTTAATAGCACAAATCAATATAATAGTAGTAACGTACATGTATTATAAATAGATATTCTTATTTTAAGTCAAAATTCAAAGCTACGTGCTTATTCAATATGTATGTCCTCAATTGCTATCTATGAATGCTCTACATTTGGCTCAATTTTCTTGAAATTCGTCGATAGGGTTTGCGGATCATTCTCGAAGACCATCTCCAAAGACCCGCTTTCGTTGGCCTTGATTGTAACCGACTCCCTTAACGTCGAGAGAGTAGCAACACCAGCGCTCGTATTCTGAATATGACTTGGAAGGCGCGTGTTTAATGCAAGCATAAAGAGCTCGCTGACAGTATCCCAACTACTGCTCGTCTCTCCTGTAATAAAAGTATATGCAAGATGGATGGCAGCAATCATTGAGTAAACAACAAGGACAGTAAGAGACAGGATGACTGTCACTGAATCGAGTCTGTAGCCGTAGAGTTCCGCCTTAAGTTGAGGTTTAGCCATCGTCATGTTTTGATAATTGCCACTGCTCCAGACGATGGTAGGGGTGTTAGTATCTAGCCCCCTTTCCGTAAGGAAACTCTTTATCTTGCTTCGTACGCGATCTTGATAATATAATGGGTTAAAGATGTATCTATTTTCATTTTCAGGTATGATGTTAGAGAGACTATGGGCTAGGGAGAAGCTTAGAGTCTCATCTGTGAAGCCAAAGTCGCCTGGCTTAATAGAGCGAGCCAAAGACTGGCTAGCATTCGAAACAATGTCAGGGTTGACAATTATGCGCCTTCTTGCTAAGTATTGCGTTGCGTCAGGGTTCTTAACCATGTCCTCTGCGTTAATGATAGTCATCCCAGCTTCCCGGGTGAAATCTCATGTCTGCCTCGACCCAGGCCACATCGATGGTGCAAAAGGAAGTAGTCCAACGTGAATACGAGGAATTACCAACATAACCAGCGGCGTACACAAGAAGCGTAGAGGTTCCGTTGGAAGAAGAAGGTGATGATCTAGCGAAGATTCGTGGTCTCTTCAGTCACTTTATTGTTCTCTATGTCGGAAACCGCGGCAACTTGAGCAAGCGCTGGATCGTTCCCAGGAAATAGGTTTAAGGCTACATTTCTATGCTTTTCAGGATCATAGGTGATCGAAGCTAGTCTGCAGGTCACCTTGGCCAAGGGGTGGAAGAATGTTCCCAAGACAGCTTCCCCACTTAGTCGAGTTGTGTTATAGTAATATTCGAGACTTGTGCGTGTAACAAGTGTAAGGGCCCAGATGGTATTATCTTTGACACAGTTCGGTAGTAGCAATAGTCCGAAAATAAATATTCTGCAGAACTGAAAGCACATGTATCATTTCTGCTAGTAGACGTAGACGCTACACGGAGACCAGGGTAGCCTGAATTGTAGCACTTCCAGTGTCCTTGAGGGGTCTTAGCTGCGGGAAAGCGTTGGCGGTATCGAGGGACAGTTGAAAAGATCTAGATTGTAAGTTAGCTAGGATTCCAATGGATCAATATCAGTCATATTTACTCGAGGCTATTATCAACGGCCGTAAGACCGACTTGGTGTGGAAAAAGTGTAGCGTTATTTTCCATAAGGAATACGAGGCTGCCAATTGTTTCGTTATGCGGTCTAGGAATAATTAAAACTGCGCTTGACGGTCCAACTAAAGCGGCTAGAGTAATGATAGTGAGACTCATGAGGAGCATGGTTATTCTTTGTAGCCATGGTTGATAGTTCGCTGTCAGCGACGCCCAGAAGTCTAATGACCATAGGTACGAGATATTCGTCGTTTGGATTGGTCCAAAGAATGACCCGAGCGGCAATCCTTCCCTAAATATCAGCTAAAGAAGTCTGAATTAATACCTCGACGAGTTTAGCTGCGAACTGTAGTATCGGGTTGAGAGAAATTGGATAAGTTTGAAACACGGTAGCTTTGATGTTTAATGATAGCAGGGACAAAACGATTCCGAGGGGTATCAAATGGATGATTGATCGGAGTAATTCAATGTATCTGTCCTGGTAGATGGCGACCTTCCGCTCTTCCTTAGAGTGCTGCCATGTAAACAATTGACGCAAGGTATAGAGCCGAAGGGTTCGAGTAAGAACATGAATATAGCCAGCAGCACTATGTTTCTTAATCGCCCTTACTGTTTTTGATTTTGTAGATTTTCGATTCCCTTGCTCGAAGTCATCTGGTGTTTCTGACTCGCTTTCGTTCCGGCTTGACTCCAAGCTTTTTCTATCGATCGAATGAAAGCTAGGTTCTCCATATCCATCCACATCTATATCATTTAGGGGGATAAATTGCTCGGTTTGCTCCTGTGGATGAGACGAAGGCTCGGCGAGGTAGTGAACGCGATGGACAGAGGCAGCAGTAGGGGATAGTCTCGTTCTGCCCGTATAAATTTACCAGTTAGTCTTTCAACCCCCCAATGACTGAAGACGACATAATATACGTGCCTATCTTCTTCGACCTCCTCGGTTTCTAGATTTTTGCCAGGTACGGAGTAGCGTCCGAGACGCATCTTGGGAACTCCCTGTGAAATATTACTCTTGCCAGATTATAATCAAATTTCAAGGACAAAGTAGAGGGCAACATCGAGAATTATAAAATCGACTCTTAACAGCGATGATGTACTTTTAAGTGCTATGCGCGCGCTGGGATACGGTGGGCCGAAGGATTTCTCTAGGGAGAAGTCCAACTCCCCCGTTGGCTCGGGTTGGCCGGTGGTGCAGCCCGTACGCAGGGTTTAGGGGCTTCCCTGGAGGCTAATGAGCCTAATTTGTGCCAACCATTTCATGTTTCAAGCGATCAAGGAGAGCCACTTTTCAGGATTAGGAAACGTGGAATCCCGATATGTCGAAATGCTGTTGCCAAGGGCGGTAGCGGCCCGTCCCCAGGATATGATTCCACCTTCAAATATTAAATCACGTGAACGCTGGTTCCAGATCAAGATTTGGTAAATGGTATCCAGAAACCAAGAAAACGGCCGGGGCCTATAATTGCTAGTTAATTATCGGATGAGCCTCTAATCCAGTAATTCTCTACTATGGTTATCTCCAATACTACAGAGGGGTTAAAGCCGTTGCTGGTTTTCCGTCTCGTTGTAGTAGATATTTTAAGGTTGGATTATTAAATGGGATACTGAATATAACACTTTTAATTACGCAATGTGAAATATGAACGTGTATTATGAGATTTTAGGTGCATTTATTTGCCTATGGAATTCGTGACCAGTTCTGCCATAAAACGAGTGTTTTAAATGCCCACGTTACCCTTCGTCATCCATGCCATCAACATCCGAAAAGAGCAAAACCAGTTTTGTACACCCCAGCTTGATGAGAAACGGCAAAAGAGTCAGGCTCGGACAGAGAAGGTCGTATTTTCCGAAAAGAGAAAGTTCATAGATGTGTGTGTGATGTTACAAACAGAAACGCCAGATAGAAAGCCAAATCAAAACAGCCACCATAGCTCCCTGGGTCCCGACATCAGATTATGCCCTCTCAACTACCAAATTAATTCGTAATTGCCCCAGCTTTGGCTAGAACGGCGATATTGCTCATACTCGGAGCCTCTACGCAGTAGCCTCAACTGGTGTAGCCTCCGCCACAATGACCTGCTTGTTTGTTAGATCAGAGCCCCCATGTAGAAAACGAGTCAGAGAGCCACATACCTCGGTCTTGTCTTCGGCTTCCTTCTCCTCCTCCTCAGGCTTCTTCTCTTCTTGAGGCTTCTCCTCTTCTTCAGGCTTCTCTTGTTCGTCCTTAGCATCGGCATCCTCCATGTCCACCTCGGGGGCAAGAGTGTCGTCAGCTCCATCTAATCCGGTTGTCTTTGTTCCATCCTCTGCCGTGGCAGACTCTCCATTAACCTGCTCCTTCGATGTCCCGTTGGCCTGTGCCGAAGCCGGTGCTGGGGTATCGCTCTCCAAGATCTTATTCCATTTGGTCAGAAGCTCAGTGGAACGCTCCTTGAATTTAAATTCAGCCTCCTTTGGGATGTCCTCGATCTTGAGGATGCCCTTCAAGACCTTGTTGATCTTAGTGGCGCGGATAATGCTAACTTCAAGGTCCGAGTATCCCTCAAGTTTAGTGATGAACTCAGACATTTGCTTCATCTCTTCTTCCTTTGGCTTCTTGCTGTTGTCAAGGAGGCCCTTTTGGAGTTTGTGGCGCAAAAAGCGAACCTCTTTCTACTCAAACGATTAGTATAATGATCTGTTCCGCACCAAATGATAGCTCATACCTCTTTCTTCTTGCTCTTCTCCTCTGCGCTGAGTTCCGGCTCCTTTGGCGTCGCAGGCGCCGCAGCAGCCTTCTTAGCCTTGGGCTTAGCCTTCTCCTTTTTCTCCTTGGCGGCAGACTTCGGAGTTTCGGCTCCATTTTCCTTCTGAGCAGAGTTTATAAGCTTCAACTTTGGCTTCTTTACCGAATCTGTTCGCTTGGGGGTCTGTAATAGGTGTTAGAATGCTATATATGCATAGTAGTGATGGATATAGCTTACAGAGGTCTCATCATCGACAGCCTTGCGCTTCTTGGACGCCTTGGGCTTATCTTCTTTCTCGGCCTCATCTGCGCCCGCGTCGGCCATCTCAACATCTTCATCCTCGTCCTGAACAACCTCCTTGGTCTTCTTGCCCTTCTTGACTGAAACCTTTGCTTCCTTTGCTGCTTCCTTCGCGTCGATAGCCTCCTGTGCCGCCTTTTCGTCTCTGCGACGGGTTACCTCGAACTCCCTAAGAACGTTCTTGTAATAATCCAAATCGTGATTTTCGGCAGCCAATTGATACGCTGCGTACAACGATTTGGACATCTTGCCCTGTGGAACGTCACCGATGACGCTTGTGTCGAGAGGTTCGAGGTCGGTGTTGGGCATCCAGGCACTGTAGAAGGGGTTAGATTTTAGTGCCAGGAATCAACAACAGACGTGGGGTGAATAGAAAACTTACAATTCATTTGTTTCAAAGAACATTACGGGAAATGTGCGGTCCAGAGTGTTCTTTCCGCCCTCAGCAAAGTCTTCCCTGTAGGTTCCATCTGGCCTCGCAGCGGTCACTGGGCGGGATTTCAGGATCAAATCCGGGAGCATATCTTCAGAAGCAACAATCCCGGGCCATTTTGGGAAACCTCTCAACTTGATGAAGTAATACTCGCCAGGCTGAGCGTGAATGTTGCTCATCTTTGCCTTGGATTCCTTCTTGTTGAGCTTTCGGCCCTTGTGCTCCGGGACGCCAGATGACTTGCGACGCGCCTTGGACTTGTTCGCAGACGATGGAGTTGCAGTGGCATCTGCGATCTCCGCGACTGTGTCGGCGACATCCTTTGTCCCATTCTCTGTAGCGGTCTCTGCTGGCTTTTCGTCTTCGGGGAGATCCTTGACTTCGCTGTCCTCTGTGGTATGGATGTTAGCAGGCGCGACGATATATTCGAGAATGGCTATCGTGGCGAAACATACCTTTGGCAGCCTCGGCAACTGGAAGCTCTTCCTTGGTTCCAGTCGCTGTCACTCCATTGCTGTCGCCAGCAGTAGCATCGGCACCGGATGAAACTCCCTCAGCAGTCGCGTCATCTGGGCGCGCAACCGATGAATCCACCGGAGCAGACACTGCCTCAACCGGTGTCGCGTGTTCAGACATACCCACGGCTTCTATGGTATATTCTGTGACGCCGTATCTAGATTGTTATCTTGAGGAACGCGTTTCGCGACACTGATAGGAAAATAACGCGCAAAGTACTAAGGGGCGCGCGTAAAGCTGGATTGAAGTGTTCGTGATGATGGTGAAGAATGGTAGGTCGGTGAAGTTGATGCGCCGTCAATGGTAGAAGAGTGGAGTTGGCGAGGAAATACTTGGGAGAGCTCGCGGATTGAGCGCGCGAGAAATAGCGCGGTTGGTCACGTGTCGATAATATTGAGGGTGATGACAAGTTGATCCACGAATCGGCATCCGGAGTACTTATGGACGGACCACAAGATGATGATCGGATTTCTTTCACTAAGGTGAAAGCTGACAGTATGCCAGATCGCTGGAGAAGGTTCGCAATTGATGAAGGGACTGAAATTAACGGAAAGGAAAGAAAGGGTTGATTTTGTGTTCAGTCGAGGTATGTCTCGAGGATGAATTGGAATGTGGCGGTGAACTTGATTCTGCAACCTTCCACAACAATAATTTGGGGCCCGAGAATACAGGCTGCAATGGGAACAAATTGCCAAAAGTAGAAATGCGAGAATCAATGAAAAGCTCCTACCAAATAAAGCCGCATAGCCCACAATTGCTCTCTCAACCATGCACATGATATGACTCCTTGATCCAACGTCATAGACCGATCCAAATCATCGAAGTGGCCTCCATTCGACACAGAAACAGTGACACGGGGGAACCTGGAAATGGCTGATATGATCTAAAGCCTAACCGGGCTTCTTTCTATTATACAACAAACCCTTCCTTTAGGGGTAAACAGGGTCTTACTATTCTATTCCATATCCGCATCTTCATCCTCCTCGTCATCTTCTTCTCCTTCAGCAACATTCACTGTGAAGCTAGGATCCTGGTCGACACCAACATAACTGTCGCTCATCAAAAATAGCTTCAAATCGTGCTTGCCAGCTGTCGGTACCGTATATTCCAACCGTAAATTCAACTTCTTGCCAATGGTGATGCGTTTGATTGCAAGCAAAGTCTTTGTGCTTTCCTCGCCAACAACCAACCACCAATTTTCCATCTTCTTGACTGGATAAAACGGTGCGTGAACTGTTGTGTCGACCTCTGCACTCTCATCATCTTCGTCCTCTTCGCGCTCGATCTTGACTTTGATGTATGAAGGAACACCAGCGGTGATATCCTCCGGGTCTTCAAGCTCGAACTCCAGCCCAATATTTGGATATTTCGAGTTCGTGAATTTCGCAGCCTGTCCCAACTGTGCCTGTGTCAAGCCCAGTTTCTTCACCAGTGCGCCGTAATTTGGATTCTCGGAAGGATCCATTGCCTCCATGAATCCAAAAATATCCTCGACACTAATGAAAGAATAATGGTTAGCATTGTTATGTGTGACAGGGGGGTTGGGTACATACCCAGCACTATTAGCAGCCTTGATGACCTCCGGTGTGAAGTGGGGGATCTGCTTAAGAGGGCTATCCCGATCCCACATGCCTTGAACGACCATTTGAGACATCTCCATCGCATTCATAGCATTGATATGACCATCAGAAGACAACACGTCAACAGTGGCACTCAGTAGGCCAAGAACCTTCGTTAGTATTATCTCCTGATCCTTTGCAAGATCTATAGGGAGCTGCATCCGGGAGAAATGTGCTTGGAGAAGTACAAACGCCTTGAAATGCGGCGAGTCATAGCTTGGCTCTGCCATCTTGACTGGAGCCCTATCATAGATACGACGAAGTAAGCTGTCTTCATGGCGCCTTATCTGAATGGTCTCAAACTCCGTGGCCGAGGTCACAATCTCAAGCACACCCTTGAGCTTTGTTCGCCCACTGAGTGATAGCAGGAAGGTTTGCATTGTGATGTAGGAGATGTTGTAGTAAGCGGCGATCATGGCAGCATTGAGAGGTGTCACAGAATCATCCTCCTCATCTAAATCAATGATTTTGGAATCGGAGAGATCCTTTAGTGTTGTCTCTACTAACTCAGAAAGATAAGCGCTCAGGCCTTCATGAGAGGTATCCGTAAGACTGTAGTAGCTGGGATTCGCCAGTAGTCGACGGTAGAAATACGTGAAAGTCGTCCAGTTAATCGCATCATCAGCAGATTCGATCATCTTCGTGCTAATCTCGGAGACAAATGCGTCGTGCAGGACAACCTGAAGATGACTCTCGATAGGAAGTGCTTCGGCCAAGAATTTCTTGTAATAGTCGCGTTTGACTGCAGGAACCATGAGCACGCCTCTGCTCATGGTGTCTTCAAGTGGCCGAGTCGCCCTGCCAAACATCTGTAGAACTTCACTCAACGGGTAGTCCACATAACGATGCTCCCGTCCCTCGAAATATTGGGTCCCCATGACGATGACCAGGTGTGCGGTGCAATCAAGCTCCCAGCATACATCTCTTGATGCGACTAGTACTTGGATAGCTCCGTTGTCGTAAAGGTGCTTGACAATCCGTTTGTCGCTGGTGCTTAGTGCCTCATGATAGTAGCCAATGCCGTGGGAAAGAGATTCCGCAAGTGCCTCTTCATGAATCCGTTCCAACAGAGGTTTCAGTTGCTCGCTGTCTGCGTGCAAAAAGCGATCCTCGTCGTCATTTGCAACACAAGCAGTCAGCAAGTCGCGAGTAGTATTGCGAGCTTGCTTCCTGTTCGGTACAAATACTATGGCAGGCTTATCTGGAGACATTTGTAATATGCTGAGATAGGTAGGCTTTGCCATCGCGAGCATAAGCGATGGGAAATGCGGGATGGTGAAAGACTGAATGTGAAGCTCTAGGGGAACAGATCTGACGTGAGTACTGAAGTTGTAGATTGTATGTTTCTTTGCATCAATCCATTCGCCAATGTCGCGCGCATTTGCCAGCGGAACACTAAGGCCAACAATGCGCATAGGTAGCTGTGTCTGGGAGCGAATGTAGTGCATACGAGAAACCACAATCTCATAAACATATCCGCTCTGGCCACCCAGCATATGAAGCTCATCTGCGATGAAGAGTTGGATGTTTTGGATGTTCTTTCGGCGTTGCCATTGCCTGGAGAGCACATCCCACTGCACTGGGGTAGCGAGAATAAGATCGCCCCTTTCTAGGAGTTTGAGGTCTGCAGTTGTCTCTCCAGTCAATTTGACAATCTCCTTCCCTCCACGGATATTGGAGAAGCGTGCTTTCCAATCCTGGAGTCTCAAATCGACGAGCTCTTGGAACGGTGCAATGTAAACGGCACGGCCTGCCTCCGGTTTCGACCAGAGGTGCAGGAGCGCAAACTCGGCACAGACTGTTTTACCATTACCAGTTGAAGCTCCAACAAACACATTTTCATCTGTTGTGTACAGCGAGTTGAATGTTTGTGTTTGAATCTTATTGAACCATTCCCACTTCGGATATAATGCAACGTAGTCTTGGGCTTTGAGTGCGGACACTGGCAAAGGCTGCAGATCCAAAAGTGGCGTGTGAGGAGGGAACTTTTCTGGTAGGATCAGTTTCTGGAACGAGACGGCAAGCTTAGTCTCCGAATGCATCCAACGATCCGAAACTAATGTAATGAAATAGTTGGGTGGCATTGGCTCGGAAATGGGAACGGTAAATTCGACCAAGTGCTCATTCATTTCAGCCTGAGCATAATCCTTACGCAATATGAATTGGTCGTGGAAGAGAATCTCCTCCCCGTCACAGTCCTCGGCGATAATCCAGAAGCTCTCGGCTGTACCGTGCACCTCGTCATCCCATTCGAATTTGGGTGTGATTGATAACTCGATCCGCAGCATGGACCTAGTCATGGGCTGGACCTGGGCCTGAATCTCTAGTCTCGGGAACTTGGACATTAGAGCGCAGACAGTCTTGCCAGCTCTTGGCAGACCGAGAAGCTCTCCCATCCGCGGAGGATCCAAGTCGAAGTAGTTGTTCCACGGAACGTCAATTCGCTCAGCCTTCTGGATAATATCGCGGGGGCAGCTGGGGAATTGCCTCAATGGTGTCATTGTTGGCCACATTCTCTTTTCTGCCATCTTGCAAAGCTCAAGCGCTGTTTTGGCCACGGACGACCATCCCTTCTTCAGAGTAATCTCAAAGATGGCACGGAGAATACGACCAGCAGATTGAGTGACATACACCAAATCAGCCATTAAAGCCAAGCCTTCGAGCTTCAAACGGGAAATATATGCCTGGAGAAGAACATTTATCTTTGCATGTGGCTCCTCGATGCTTTCCTTGACGGGTATTGGCACTCTTCCCAAAAGCTTCGCAAGCTCCAACTTCTCGTCTTGCCTAACGGGGATGAACTTGAACTCATCACTCAACGCAAAGACTCTAAAAAGTTCAATAGGGGTAATAGACGGTTGGATATGGTGGTTGTAGGTGAGCATGGAGCTATGTGTGATGTAGTAATGCGATGCAATGCGGCCGAGCTCAGTTGCTTGGAGCCTGCCTGTTTTCTTGTCATATTTAACCAGACTCGATCTCTCAAGAACAACCGCAGCGGAATGGATCAAGTCCACACGCTTTTGTTCTAAGGCATTGTCTTCTTCGTAATCGGCACCGACCTGATAAAGTCCAGGCGACCTCAACATCCGAACGAAGAGATAGGTGTAACCCAGCCACTCGACTCCCTCGTCCCTCGTTCGGATATTTCCAAGAACGATTTCAGCATTCAGATTATCAGCCAGTCGGTTAACAAACTGACTCTCAATGGGCAGCTGCTGGTTAAGGAGAGAAAGATAGTATTGCATCTCGGTCTGCGTAGTGATGATGATACCTTCTCCATATGTATCATATTGTGGGCGACCAGCACGTCCCAACATTTGCAAGACGTCTTGAGGACTCAACTCGACCCAGCTGCCCTTCTCAGGAGAATAAATCTGCGTGCCCTTAATGATGACAGTATGGGCCGGCAAGTTGACACCCCAAGCTAGGGTTGCCGTGCAGACCAAGACCTGAATAAGGCCGTCGTTAAAGAGGTCTTCAACGGAAGTCCTATCGGGGCGGGTCATTCCAGCGTGATGAATGCCAAAGCCATATGGCAGTAAATCCTTAAGGTCGCGATCGTTCACGGACTCCGCCTCCGTAGTTAGGGCCTCACGGCTACCGGCATCACTTCGAAGAATTTGGCTAATCGTCTCCTCTTCGAGAGCCTTGTCGCGGACGTACCGGGCAGTCTTGGCAGTTTCCTTACGGGAATGAACGAAGATGATCATTTGGTTACGGTTGGTGCCAACGTGCTCGAGCACCTTCGTGTAAGTAATGTCGTTCATGGTCTTGAGCTGCTTGATCGCCTTCTTTTCGGTGATACCAATAAACTCTTGACGCAAAGGGCAAGGGCGGAAAGATCCATCAAAGTGGAACATACCCTTCAATGGATCTACACGCAAAAAGCTTGCAACATCCCTATAGTTGGGTAATGTCGCGGAAAGGCCAACCAGGCGTACAGGATCTCCTGTTTGTTCCGTCTTTCTGATTGTTCGGCTGACGATGCTCTCCAGTACTGGTCCGCGATCATCGTGCAACAAATGAATCTCGTCAATAATGATTAGACGCACCAGGTTGGTGTAGCTCATATCAGTTGCCTTGCGGGTAATCACATCCCACTTCTCTGGCGTTGTGACGATGATCTGTGTATCCGCAATTTGTTGCTTTGTGAGCTGACGATCACCTGTAAGCTCCGAGACCTGGATTCCGTAAGGCTTTAATCTAGCTCCAAAGTTGCCAACTTGCTCCTGAACCAGAGCCTTCAATGGGGCGATATAAACAATCTTAAACCCGTCCAAATTGATCTCTCCGGTCTCAGGATTCCTGTTCTTCCCAATTTCTCTCAGGATGGTCAGCATACCGACGTTCGTCTTGCCACTTCCAGTTGGCGCACAGATGAGCATGTTTCCATCTTCACCAAATGCAGTTGGGAAGCACTTGGACTGAATTTTGTTGAGTTTTGGGGTTGTGCCGAATGGCACACGAGACCACTCAGGCATTTCAGAGACAGGGACATCTCTATCAGTTGGGTCACTGCGCTTCTTTGGTGCTGGTACGTGAATCTCCTCGTACCCTTTAAAAGTCTTCTTCGTGGATCCTTCAGGGAGCTTTACCTTGGGGTTGGTCATGAGATGGTTGCCTTGTTCGAATATCAGGTTCTCCAGGTTAATCAGTTTCCTTGGCTGCAGGCCACCGACTAGGCCACCATCCTTGGCCTGCTCTTCTTTTGGACCCTTAATGTAATCCTCTGGTACGTCGATATCCATCTTGATTTCGACCTTTTTGCCCTTTCCACCGTCAACAGAGACTTTGCGGCCCTTTAGCTCGTCAAGGATCGAACGAAGTCCTTCAGCGATAATTTCACGCTCAACGACTCCCTGGGCCTCATCATCATCCGCTTTGGCTAGACGAGTAAGCCACACTACCTTGTCTCGGTTCGAAATCAATTTCTGAACAAGTTCATGGTGCTCGTAATCAAAAAGTTCCATCAGGTCGTTCTCGATTTCACGAAGAGTCTGTTCGTCTCCTTCCTCGGACAGTCCGGAAAGAATTTGTAGCGCTTGTTGTGTTTTGACTTGTTGCATGTGAGCATCTGAATAGTTTTGCCCAATTTGCCTCTGTAGCCAATATGCGTCGATTTCGCGAGCTGGGATCGAGTTGTCCTTCGTAGATGGCTTTGCTCCAGTGCGGTCGACACCAGAATCTAATGTCATTGCCTCATCTTCCCCAAACATGCCGCCCTCATCTCGATCCATGCCAGCGCCTCCTGCTCTCGCTATCTCATCGGCCTCGAGGCTGTCCTCCTGATCGCCCTCTTCGTCTTCGGAAGACTCGTCTCGGATTTCATTAAGCATTTTGCCTCCCTCATCCTCTGATTCCTCGTCATCAAAGACGACAGCCACACCTTGCCGATCGTCAATCTCGGCTCCATCTCCATTGGCATCACCCTCCCCCATGGCTTCGTCTTCATCTTGGGCCTCATAATCGGTGATCTTTTTCCCAAGGCTGACAAGTTCATTGAATTGTTTCGGATTCATCGTTGTGCCCAGCAAATCATCGACTTCCTTCTTCTTGTCGAAATCCTTCATATCATCATCCTTTAGGTATTCCAAGACAGCATCCGCAGCACTGCGTACAACTTCGTGAGGGACGTCACCCAGATTACCCGCCACAGTCGTAATTATAAGATCGTATGTCGCCCTCGTCGCTGGTGTCCTCGGTCTGTATCGGATTCCCTCCACAAGTGCGTCCGCTGCCGATAGAATACCAGTACCCCGGAGCTGTGCTGGCTCTCCTCGTTTGCGCTTCCGTTGTTCTCGCTCCAACACATCTTCGCCTTCCCGCAAGCTTCCGCGCTCAACATTAAGCATGCCCGTAGGTTTCTTCTGTTTCGGCGCGTCTTCGCGGGCATTGCGTGACCCCATATCTCTGATGCTGAGGCGCCCTGCAAGTGACTCGGGGTCCCCTGTAACTTCATCGCCACGGCGAGTCACAAATCGTCTATCGGCCTGCAAGACCAAATTGGACATCGCCGAATATTTGTATTGCGACACATCGCGCTGTTGGTCGGCCATGGTGACGGCCTAGGTAGAAACTTTGTTGTGTTGATATATGGCCCTTCCCTACGGGCTATCGAAAAGTCTTATATATCACTTTGACAGTCCATCGATAAAACGCCAAATGAATGTATTAATGCGACGCTCCCTTCAACATTGGCCGTTTGAGTTGATCTTGAGTTTATGACGGCGTCGAATGCTGCAAATAATTTAGCGGTATTGATAGAGTACTCTGCCACCTCGCCTAGACCTGTTAGGGTGGCGGCTGAGAGGCGGTAAGCGTCTATAGCGCGTATTCCCGACCAGCTGCACGTGCTGTCAACAACAAACAACTCAATACCAAACTCTCATAATATCGATCATGGGCATGGAACAACCTTCATCAACAAATCCTGCTTTTGGGGAAGCCAAAAAAGTACTCGCTCCGTATACTAGAACCCGCCAGGAGGTTGCTCATATCAGGCGTGTACTGGCCCTCCATCTCAAGTCCCAAGTGGATGATAAAGGAGATGCCAAGCTGCTGGCCCCCATTTCACTGGCCTGCGAATCAGCAAACAAACTCCCAACTACGTCCGGCACTCATGGGCTACGGAAAGAATATCTGAGGGCACTAAAAGCAAACGTCAAAGCCCGCCAAGAATTTGCCAGACTAACCACTGAATCACAAATCACCAAGGAGAAGGAAGTGGAAGAGATATCTCTTGGTCCTTACTTAGCCCTGGAAAATCAAAAGCAAAAACTCGAGCGCTTGCGCATTCTTCAAAAATACGTTGATAGTTTAGCAATCAAAACTCCTGCTTTTGCATCGTTCCTCGAACAGCCTGCCGCTAGTATTGAAGCGCTTCCACAGCTACCAGAAGAAGCTATCGCGTCAGCAGCCCGTAGTGGCTCGGAATCTTCTACGGTTAATCTAGATGACCTGATTCAAGACTTGGAGAGGGATGTCCTTCGCGCTAAATTACTTCTCAAGTCCGAGAAAAACCTGCTTGCAAAAATCCGGGCCGAGCAACAGAAGCAACTGCGGCGAAAAAGCTCTTTAAAAGCTGCGGAGCCCGATCAGACCCTAAAGGCGTTGGAGAAGACTAGAAATGAGCTGATAAGTTGGGTGGAAGAAGAATTAGGCAAGGCCGGGAACTCAGATGCTCAGCCCGAGAGCCCCTCCAAACCTCGCGATTCAGAAGTACCCATCGAACAAACCGTCACCGAAGTCAGAGAGAAATATACACGTTATCTCAGGGAAAGGAAAGGCCTTTTGGAAGCCCTCGCAAGGCCTGCTGTCCCAGACATCGCGCCCAAAACGGAAGATAAGGATATTCCACAAGAGCCTCAGAACACCAGTGAGGTGGGCGAGATGGCCGGATTCATCACACCCTATCTGTCTGAGCTACTCGCAATCTCTCGCGAACAGAAATCCCTCAGCCAGCAGCGCTCCCATCTTACGACCAGCCTAGCCAAACAAAACAAGGAGACGATCCAAGTATTTGATCGCCTGGCGGAAGAGAGCCACCTCCTGCCTAAATACCAATTACCCCAGAAACGCAGTCGCAAAGGAACCGGGACTTTTGCTGAAGAAGTTAACATGGCTGTTAAAGAGAGTCCTGGTGTCAGCCATAGGGCCGAAGAATGGACGTATGCCGCCCAGGCATCGAGTATAGATACCATGGAAGCTGTATGTGTGAACGTCGATGAAGGGAAGACAGCTTTAGAGGAAGCGAAGAAAGCTCTGGATAGGTTGGACCAGATGCTGGGGTATAGCGCCCGGAAGACTGGGAAGGGAGACAACAGTGGTGGAGATATATGGCTACAGGAGGCGGAAAGTGGAGGAGCGAAGGACGAGAATACGAATATATGGAGCACCATAGATGGGCAACTCGGCGTCCTCTAGGCATGATCAGGAACAAAGTGTTCAAATTCGACGTGGAAGCTATCTTTAAGAACGAGGTAGAAGGGAAATGCAAAACGCATCATGGAGATACTGTACCTGCAATGCCAGAATGGCCAGCCACACCAACTTCCGTACCCCGAGCCAGAGGAATCTTTGGCAAGGAAGGGATGCCATTGCGCCAAGTATTATTGGCATGCAATAACATAGCTGGATGGCCTGGCAAGATATTATACATAAATCGGTGTCCTTATGAGGTCAGCGTCGCGCTTTGCTCCATTGTGGACCATCAGTTCCTTGCGGGAGGAGGTAGCCGGTGTCATGCCAATACCGGGCTGCTGACATTGGAGCTGAGATGGTACATAGTTTCGTCAACAAGGACAAGTTTGAGCTAGAGGGCATATAAATAGGTAGGACAATGAGTCGAGATGTTAAATGGCACATGCATATAAGTCGAGAAATATATCAAAAATCAAACGGTATGCATCAATTGCCTACTAAGCCTTCCAAACTCCCAACCCTATATCCTCCACCTCCGCCCCTCTCCCATCCCCATAGATTTCCGCATCTTCATATCTCGCCAACTTTTCAACTCAAATATCCGAGATAAGTCGCCCCATCTTATCATACGAAAGGCTCGCGTGATATCCTCGACTCTCTGGCTTAGTACTATACATTTTCGCCCTCGACTTTCAACCTTCAACACTGCACTTTCTGACGTGGAAAAGGCTGATTTACAGAGGCTTGCCACCAATGAAATCAGACCACCTGCGCACCTCTCCTGGGATGCCCTCCTTGCGAGGAAGCTTCTCGCTCATGCAACGGGCGAAGAGCTCAGCAGTCTATTAACACGTTAGTTGTGAACTCAAATAATTGGAAATACAAGTAATTAACATACCTTTGGCTCCATGAACAACGGCACGCCGAAGTCGACGGCGTTCCTCCTCATGACGTAGTCGACATCCTGTGTCGTCTTGCCCCTGGTCAATGCGAGGTTGAAAACACCGCGGATATCGTACTTCTCGAACACCTTGCGAAGCTCGCGCTTGTCCTCGACGGGGAACTCAATGACCTCGACGGAGACATCGTTCTTAGCATTCTTCTCGAGGAAGGACTTGACGTGATCCTCGGCGGTGAACAGCTTGTAGCCCAGAGGAGACAGGTAGTCGACGATAGCAACGAGAGCGTTCTTGTCCTTGGTGATGTCACCACCGAAGAGCAGACCCTCTCCTGGCTCTGGCATGCGGAAGTTCATGGTAGATTGCAGGGAAGCCCAGTAGGCCTCGACAAGGTCCTTACCGAAGCAGGCGATTTCACCGGTAGACGACATCTCGACGCCCAAGAAGGGGTCGGCGCCGGCAAGACGGGTCCAGGAGAATTGAGGAACCTTGGTGGCGACGTAGTCGCGCTTGACGGCCATCAGATCTTGTGGCTCTGGGACATCATGACCGACAAGGGCCTTGGTGGCGACATCGATGAAGTTGACACCGAGAACCTTGGAGACGAATGGGAACGAACGGGATGCACGGAGGTTACACTCGATAACCTTAAGAGCTGGCTCACCACCCTCTGGGTCTTGTGCCTTGATTATTTGCATGTTGAAGGGACCGGTGATAGACCAGGCCTTGGCAACCTTGACAGCAATCTCCTTGACGCGGTCCATGGTGACTTGATCGATGTTTGCTGGGGGGAGGACAAGGGTGGCATCACCAGAGTGGACACCGGCTTGCTCAACGTGCTCAGAGACGGCATGGATAATAAGCTTGCCATCTGATGCAACGGCGTCAACATCAATCTCCTCGGCGCCCTCAATGAACTTGGTGATGACAACTGGGTGGTCAGGTGACACGTTGGAGGCGGCCTCAAGCTTGTCCTTCAGCTCATCCTTGCTGCGGATGACAGTCATGGCAGCACCGGAGAGAACGTAACTAGGGCGGACAAGAACGGGGTATGAGACCTCATCGGCGAAGGCCTCGGCATCGGCAACCGAGGTAAGTTCCTTCCAGGCGGGCTGGTCGACACCAATGCTGTCAAGAATCTCAGAGAACTTTTGACGATCCTCAGCCTTGTCAATATCCTTGGGATCAGTTCCAAGGATGTTAGCCTTGCCGGACTCTTGCAGGCGGAGAGCGATGTTCTGGGGTAGCTGGCCGCCCACGGACACAACGACGCCGGTAGCGCCCTCGAGCTCGTAAATGTCCATGACACGCTCATAGCTCAATTCTTCGAAATAGAGCTTGTCGGCGGAGTCGAAATCGGTCGACATCGTTTCCGGATTGTACTTGGATGTAAAATTAGCATTGAAACAGTTATATAGAAGATAGAAGCAGAGGCGGGAGGCAAAGAAGAAATGAGAATAGTAAAAAAAAAAAAAAAAGCACAGCAAAAAAAAAGTCGATGTCGAAAAGCGCATTTTCTAATGTAGATAAGTCTGAAAGGTGCCTTTTGCCAGGTAAGGTGCACTCATTTTGAGCGCAGGAATCGACCGTGTCGATAAGTATGATGTGGATGTTGATAGTCCAAAAAGGTGCCTTTTGCTAGGCAAGGTGCGCTCAGATGAGCGCAGGAACCGACGATGTCGATTCCTCAGTCGTGGTAGACTCCGCCATAGCAGAGCCCAACTTGGTCGACTTCGGCTTGGTCGATTTCGGTCGCAACATATAAAGAATAGACCGCTGTCGTTTAGCACCAGGCGCAGGTCCGGGAGCAGACTGTGGTCGTTTTTGGTCGCGCCGACTGGTCAGAAAACGACATGGTCGAGTCCGACAGGGTCGATTCCGACATGGTCGCGTCTGAGGTTGTGGTGGCCGACATGGTCGATTTCAGCTGAGTCGACACACCACAGATGGACGGCGCTGATTCAGTGCGCGACACCACCGACTGGTCCGAAATCGACATGGTCGATTTCTCTACATTCTGAATGTGGCGAAGGGACTTCTCATGCCGGGTCAAATTGCTCTGGTTATGATAACCCAGGTTGCAAGGGGCGCAAATGAAAGGGTTGGCCGATTCGAATTCCTTTCGTGCGTGCTTGGGGGTCTTCTCGTGGTTCGCCAGCCTTTGCTTTGTGCCGCAGACGATGTCACAACGCTCACAGTAAAACGCACGTTCAGCCTCAGCCTTCTCGATTCGGTCTGCCTGTCGCTTCTTATCACGACCTGGGTTGTTGGCTCGCGATTTTGCTACCCTTGCACTCGACTGGCCGATATAATCATCGTAGTTCGTGTGCATCTGTTTATAGTGGTAGTTCGTAGCATTCTCTGCCTTGAGCGCAAGTCGCTTTTTCTCTCTTTCGACAGCAAAGGCTTCAAGCTGCTCCGCAGAAAGTGTGAAGTCGCCATGAATCCCATTGCGCAAGGCGGAGTGTGAGCAAACCCCATCGTACTCAAGCATGCGTCGGTCCCAGCGACAGATGTGCCCCATACCATAATCGCCAAGTCGAGCCTTCATTGCCCAGAACATGAAAGCGAAAGTCGCCTCGAGCCCGTAAAACAGGAGGCGCCGAAAAGGTACCTTTGAGGCTGGGGGCCTCGGAATCCAGCAGAGGAGCCCTTTGTGGACAATGTCGAATCAGGCAAAAGGCACCTTTTAACAGGGTCGGCAGGAGCAAGACAGCAGGCACCTTTCGACAGTGTCGGTAGGTGCGAGGTAGAAGGCACCTTTCAACAGTGTCGGTTTCGACAGGGTCGGTGGCAGGTGCAAGGCAAAAGGCACCTTTCGACAGTGTCGATATGCGCTTTTCAAATGCACTTTTCGACAGTGTCGATCCAGAGGGCAGCGCACGTAGCGATAGTAATAATAATACAGAAACAAGGGGACAGAAACAGAGAGGAAACTATATATAAAATGCAAAAAATATCCAAAAATTCTATAAGTACAAGCAATACTAAAAGATCGCAAGAGTACCTAAATATATCGAGGAATTGACACTATCAATTCAAGATAATAGAACCTCTCCTCATCTCTAAATTTACGAGCAACTAGCTCGTTAAAAGGACGGTTATAGTACCTAACCGCATCCATTTCAACCATAGTCACTGTAGACGCTAGTAGCAACACACAGACTCTCTCTAGACTTCTAGGAGGTATGGGTGCTATGGTTTTCAGGGTAAAGATAGAGCACTCTATCGAGCCCATAGCGCGACAGAGATGGTTCCATGTATATAAGGGAAGACGCATCGAGTGAGAGATACGAAAAAGTTGAACTTACATTAATCATGACCGTCTTCTTTCCCAAATCTCGAAGTGCGTATGTCGCGCTAACAGCGCACCAATCGAACTCAACGGAAGAACCAATTCTGTAGACTCCACTTCCGAGAATGAGAGTTCCGTAGTCATCAAAGGTGACATCGTGGGTGGTGGCGTTGTACGTGGTGTAGAGGTAGTTGGTATCAGCGGGGAACTCGGCGGCAAGGGTATCAATCTTCTTCACGAATGGCTTGATACCGAAGTTCTTGCGGCGAGCGCGAACCTCGTCCTCGGTGCTGCCAACGGCGTTGGCGATCTGCCTGTCGGAGAAACCCATCTTCTTGGCCTTCATGAGGAGATCCTTCTTGAGGCCGAAGAGGCTTCCAATATCCTCCATCTCGTGGGTGCAGTCGACAATGTTCTGGAGCTTGTACAAGAACCACTTGTCAATCTTGGTCAGGTCGTGGAGACGGTCGACAGTGTAGCCCTCGTGGAGCATAGCCTGGCCGACGGCCAACCAACGGCGGTCAGTTGGGTTCTGGAGCTCGTAGTCGAGATCGTCAAACTTGTCACCCTGGAAACCGACGAAGCGGGGGTCAACCTGGCGAATGGCCTTCTGGATGGACTCCTCGAAGGTTCGGCCAATGGCCATAACCTCACCGACGGACTTCATCGCAGAGCCGATATCACGCTTCACGTGCTGGAACTTGGCCAGATCCCAACGGGGGATCTTGGTGACGACGTAATCCAAAGAAGGCTCGAAGTTGGCGCTGGTAGTCTTGGTGACTGCGTTGGGGAGCTCAGGGAGAGTGTGGCCGAGACCAATCTTGGCAGCAGTGTATGCGAGAGGGTAACCGGTAGCCTTGGAGGCAAGGGCAGACGAACGAGAGAGACGGGCGTTGACCTCAATGACTCTGTAGTCGAGTCCGTCTGGCTGGAGAGCGTACTGGACGTTACACTCACCGACGACACCGAGATGGCGAACAATCTTGATGGCGGCGGAACGGAGCATGTGGTACTCCTCGTCGCTCAGGGTCTGGGAAGGCGCAACGACAATGGAGTCACCAGTGTGAATGCCAAGGGGATCGAAGTTCTCCATGTTGCAGACGGTGATGCAGTTGTTGGCGGCGTCGCGGACAACCTCGTACTCGACTTCCTTCCAGCCCTTGAGGGACTTCTCGACCAAGATTTGAGGGGACAGAGTGAGAGACCTGGCGGCCATGTTGCGAAGCTCCTCGTCGTTATGCGCGAAACCAGATCCAAGACCACCCAAAGCGTAGGCAGCGCGGACGATGATGGGGTATCCGATAACCTTGGCGGCATCCAATGCCTCCTCGATGGTTCCAACAGCAACAGACTGAGCGACGGGGATGTTGATCTCTCCGAGAGCCTGGGTGAAGAGATCTCTGTCCTCACTGGTCTCGAGGGTCTTAATTGGCGTTCCCAAAACCCTGACTCCGTACTTCTTGAAAAGCCCCATGCGCTCCATCTGGACACCCAAGTTCAGGGCGGTCTGGCCACCGAACGTAAGGAAGATTCCATCTGGCTTCTCGCGCTGGATAACATATTCGACATATTCGGGTGTAACAGGTAGATAGTAGACCTCGTCGGTGAGCACGTGGGCAGTCTGGATAGTGGCGATATTCGGGTTGATGAGAACGGAGGCGACACCAGCTTCTTTCAAAGCCTTGAGTGCTTGGGAACCTGAGAAGGAGAGATAGGTTAGCCTTGTTCAGTGTTTGTTATCTCCAATATATAGCTTGGTTGAGAATCGAAGTATCATTCCGCATAATACTCCGAATCCTCAAAATCTGAGTCACCGCCATTAGAAAAGCAGCGCCTCAACGCAACGTACCTGAGTAATCAAACTCTCCAGCCTGTCCAATGCTCAAACCACCCGATCCAATAACCAAGACCTTCTTCAGGTCAATCGGGTTCGCGGCCTTCTTCAAGGCGCCATCCTGCATAAACTGGTTCGAAGTCGCCGCCGGCTCTGGCTGCGCAGCCCTTTGAATTGAGCTCGAGAACAGGCGGATCTGGTACTGCGCGCTCTTCTCCACGGGCCTCTGAGCCTTCACCAGCAGACTCCTAGTCGAAGTCCGGGTGCTGAAGGCCCGCGGGGCGGACGCTGAGGCTCGACATTGGCGGAGGAGCGCGGATGTTCGACCGGTGAGGCGGCCGGACAGAGCCATTGCGCCGGGCGCTGTTTCTCAAAAGTTAATTTAGAAACGGGATCTGGAAGTTGCTGTCGCTGGGCGAGTCGTCGCTCCTATTGCCCAAAATCAGACACTGGAGTGACCGTTGTTGAGGAGTTTGTTCGGGTTGAGGATTTGTGACACTTGGACGATTCGCCAAAATATTTCGGTAGGACTCACAGGTAACTCGCTATCGCACTAGCTTCCGGTTTTTTGTATGTTACACAGTAACTATTTTGGGGGCTAGTCCCTGTCAGGTAGTGTGTGATATCCCCCTTATCTCGGCGGACCCTGTGAGTCAATTGGACGTTTTTTTCAAAGCGGCGGTAAGAAGAAATCGAAGGGTTTGGATTGTGGGTTTTGACTTCGGGTCTATTGGAGAAATAATTATCAAAATTCACGATTCCGATCTCCGCAATCGGCATTCGGCGAAAAACATTTATACCACTCTCTCTTTCACTCAACTACTTTTTTAGTTCCTGCACCTGGCTTAAAAAATTGAAGCCTGCTAATTTTCCCTCGTCTTTCATTGGCTCATAATAGTGCGGGTTACTCAATGACCCAAGGTCTTGCGGTATGAAGATTTAGGCTCAAGTGGAGCTGTACCTGTAGTTCTCGGGGAAGAGTCTCCCAGCCTCTCTGCCTCATCTTAACCTAATCGAGATCCATGATCCATAAAACATGACATATCGATGCACTGGCTCGATTCAAATAGTTAGACGGCTATTGATATATCATTTCACAACAAATGTCTCATGTTCACATTCGCCACAGAGCTCATCATGATCGTGATGGTATTCATTTCACCCCTTCAACAGCCAAAGATTCGTTAAACACATCAACTCGTTTTCGCGATTACTTTGACAACCTCACGGCCTCACTCCTCTGAATGAAGCCGAGGTCCACCTTGTGTCCCAACAACTCACGGATATTCGAACACTTTGTACGAATCATGGTTGGCCTCTCCAAACTCAGACCCCACCCGTAAACCCTCATGTCCTTGGGCAGACCCATAGACTCCAACATCTCGGGCCTGAACATACCACTGTTGCCAATCTCCACGAGCTTGTTCAGTCCCTTGTGGAAACTGAAGATCTCCAAACTTGGCTCGGTGTAGGGGTTGTATGCCGGCTTGAATCGAAGGTCAGTGATGCCCATCTTGTTGAAGAAGATGGTCATGAACTCCATCAAGCCTCCCAGGTTAAGGTCGTAATCGGCGATAACACCCTCGACCTGATGGAATTCCGCCAAATGCGTCGCATCGACGGTCTCGTTACGGAAAACACGATCGATAGAGAAGTAACGTGCTGGCGGGGGTCTTCCATCTGGTCCCTTGGTTTGCGCAAGCTTGTAGAGCATGTGCGTCGAAATAGATGTAGTATGCGTGCGGAGAACCAGCTTCAGAGTCTCATCCGCGGACCACGGGTATCTGTAGCCTATCGAGCCGTACTTTCCATGCTGGTGAACTTCTCGGACGTTATTCCAGTATTTCTCGTAATCAGCCTTGTCGTCCTCCGACTCCGCGCGGGGCTTATCGGCCAGCTTTGGGTCCGAGATGTAGAAGGTATCCTGGAGATCGCGAGCTGGATGTTGCTGTGGCACGAAAAGTGCGTCGAAGTTCCAGAAGCCAGTCTCCACGAATTTGTCCGTTGGCATCTCCTCGAAGCCCATCTCGAAGAAGATCTGCCTGAACTCGGTGCGCACCTTGTTGAGGGGGTGCAGAGCACCGGCGTGTTGATCCGCGCCCAAGGCCTTGAAGTTGTATGGTTTGAAAGCAGCCGTTTTCCATGCGCCCGATGCAAGCATGTCTCCGGTCAGATCTGTCTCCTCCTTGACTATTTCGAGCGCGAACTTGGGGCCCTTGCTAATCTTGAAGCTGGTGACCTTTTGGATCTTGACCAGTTTGCGCTTCTTCAGGTCCGCCAGAATTTTTGGGTCACCGTGTGTACGTGTCAATTGAACACCCTGTAATTGCTTCTTGGTCTCGTCTTGAACTGAGTCTGTCTATGAAATGTGTAAGTGGACGATTACCCCGCCATAAAAAGGGCAGGCTTACAGATGCGACAAAACGCCCCTCCTTTCCTTTTGCGATCCATTTCGACTTGAAAGCTCTCATCTGACCGATCTTGACTGTATTCTTGTCTCCCACCGCCTCCTCCAACTCCTTGATAGTCAAGCCCTCCAGTGCTTGCTTAAGAGCCTCAAAAACGCGAGCCTCATGACTGCCATTGGCGACAATATCTTCTCCCTCTGGCTCCAAAACCGCCTCTTCCTTATCGATCGTCTGGTAGGTGACCATAGACCTCGAAGCTAGCCTGTCTAATGCGCTCTTAACATCAGTCGACTTTTGCGACGGGAATGCCTCGCTGGAGAGGATGTTGTCCTGCTTATCGAGCGCCTGGAGCACCAGAGAGGTGAGGTCTCCCTCTGCATTATCTTGAACGCCCGCCATATTGTCCGGCCTGGCTGTTCTGGGGAGCAGGGTGGGGAGATTTGAGCGCTGTTGGCTTTTTGAAGGTGAGTCAAGTCGCTCTCAAATTATATATCTGCAACGGCAAGATGACGCGGGGTTTCGTGGGCAACTTTACCCTGCCACGTGACTTATCGCGATTTGTCCCCTAATTATGACACTGAGGGCTCAAGGGGCATTAATTTTCTACGTCTCATGGTGATATTAATTTTTGATTGAATTTGAGTTGCTATTTTTATAAATCAATCGCAAAAGACAGTGAAGGCTCCCTCAAAATTCAACCAGACATGCGTAGGCACACAACGGCATTGCAACCACAGACACGACCGACACGACCCAGCGATGCCCTCAATACCAGTGCCTCTTGCTCCTCATCATCTCATCCTCCGCCGCTAACTTGTCCCTCCTTGCCTCCTACCACATCTCATCGGCCGTCTTCGCATCCTGCGGCGTCGCACATCCTCGCAGTCCGATGAATTTCCCCCACTTCCTCCGCTTCTCCTCCAAAGTCAAATTGCCCCTCCATCCCATGATCTGTGGATACTGAGTTGTCCAGACAGAAGGTGTGCGCTGGTGGTAGAAGTGGGCCAGGTCGTCGAGATCTGACTCCACGAGAAGCCAGTAGTGAAGGACTGTTGGAGGAAAGGCGGGATGAACAGTGCCGGTGGTGATGCGCACGAGTGGCGACAGACGGAGACGCATCTCTGCGATCTTGGAGGAGAGGGTTGGGTTGTTTGAAATTCGCGAAAGCATCTTGGATTTCTTTGACTTTGATGCAGGCTGGCAAGGTAGACTGGGCTTTGGGTTGAAAGAGTGGTTCAGCCGTCGGACTCTGGCGTGATATTTAATGACTGGACGGGCGGTTCTGTGATTCTTTGACGGTGATCAGAGTGATTCACTGTCGATCTACCACGGAGCTGAGGCTGTGAATGTTTTTTTTCCTGTGAATGATTATGAAAGTGGGTTCAAGTGAGAGTTTTGAGCTGCCAGCAGCAATGATGCGACAAGACAAATGAAATAGTTAGAAGGTGCTAAAGAGAACAACCATGAATGCCAGATGGCACTCGAAGGGCAGTTGGAAACCTACTTGTATTATACATGAGGCACATTGCTGTCAGCGACTCTTTGTCCGAAGGATCCAGAAGGCTTGTCTCATGCTCCAAATCGAGTCAGACAACTCCTTTGTCAAATGCCAAAATTAGATATTGTCTTTTGAAGTTAAAGAAAATGCTTCTAGAAATTCATAAAGCCAGGTACACTGCCTGGTAATCCCAACCTCCAAGATAAGGCCGATCCACCCCCTAAAACGCCTTACAATGCCCATAACATACACATACAGTGCTATTTACTGCTCAGCCGATCTTCATTTGTTGGCCTTCTTCTTCTTTGATGCTGCCGTCTCAACAACAACGGAGTCCTCGTCGCTCGTAGTTTTGATACCGGAAGTGGTTGCCTTAGCCTCCGTAGAAAGTGCTGCATCGAGTTCTTTCATGAACCCCGCTTCGATAGAGGCGCGTCGCTTCTCCCACCACTCCTTCTCAGCCGCAGTCTGTGCCTGTATATCGTCGAGCTTCTCACGGAAAACGGTGTTGGCCAGAATTTCGTTCGCAGATTGAAAGATCGTTAAACCCCAGTTTGGTGCGAGCGCATTTGCCTGGAATCGACATTAGTACAATATAGTGGCACAGCGGGCGACGCAGCCTTACCTCCATAACCACATCTCTAAGCTCATCTTCCATCTCCTTCTCAGCCCTCAAGAAGCGCTGCCACAGGTCGTCCCCGACACTTCCACGTTGTAAAAGGGTGCTACAGGCTTGTTTCGCAGTTCGTACTTGAATGATCCTACGGATGTCTTCCACAGCTCTGCGTAAAAGAGCTGCGCGCAGTACGCTCTCGGGTACCTTTGGAGCTTGCTCGTTTCCGTTCTCTGGTTCCATGTGTAACAAGGACAGATATATATTTCGCTGGAGGTGGGAGGGGAACCATGGTGCAAGCGTCGCGGATTGTACTGCAGGATGTTTAGCTATGCCGATACGGTATAATCAGATAGGTAAACGGCCTTACCAGCTTTGCGCTTGCGGTATATGGAGGAGAAGGTCATGAGAGAACCAGCGAGGACGATGATATATGCGAAAGGGACAGAGAGTCCGACCCAGTCGATGTCGAATATTTGCGATAGTGAAATCATTGTGTAGGTTGCTCAGATAATTGAAGAATAAGCAACATAAAGGTAATGCAAATCCAATATGAGCTGTTCTGAACACTTGTCGTAGGGATGTTTCTAACGTGGTCGCGATTTTGACAAATTGAAGTGAGTTCAGGACACTTATTCTCGAAATCCCCAAATGGCCTAGCTGACATGACTCCGGTCAGTGCCACCACGGAGCCTAAAGTTAAAAGTTAATCCGGCCGGACCATGGTGGGGAAATTCAGTGATGCAAGTGATTACGGAGCTCTAGCTCCCAGCACCACCTACCTGATTCAAAGTCGAATTATTCATGCTATCAGATAACACAGTTTGTCATAGCATTTAAATCTGTTCAGTTTATTCTACTGCCCTTGGCCATTCTTTACTTTAGCTTCACTCTTTCAAGACACACCAGTACGAGACTGAAAGCTATAATTGTCCAACAACATGCTGCTCCGATTTCGTGGCCCGGACGGCACAGTACGACTGGAAGTTGAGCCAAGTACAACATTTGCCCAACTAGGTTCGAAGGTGTGAATTTCAGCTTGATTCCATCTTGACGTCTATTACTAACTTCAGCCAGCTATCAGAAGTCTTGCCCCCAAACACCGACATCTCCACGTTGACGCTCTCGAACCAACCCGCGGGAGGCGACAAGAAGTCCATCAAGGACATAGGGAAATTCAAAGTATCACAGATAGGCTTAAAGTAAGTCTTTAATCTCACAAACAAGAACTACCCGCTGATCACCCGCCCACCAGACACGGCGACCTTATTTTCATATCATACAAGCCGCAAGACGATGCCAGGAATGGCGCTGCAAACGGAAGTGCCACGGTTTCCATACCTTCACATCCTATGTCATCTACAAATCGACTAAATGGCAACCCGATCCTACCAACAGAAGATATCCCAATATCTCCACTTCCAGTCACATCACCATCGCAGAAGATCAAGAACCCATGGGAAGTGGTTCGGCAGTCAGCACTTGACGACAGACTCGACAAGCAGAATGGAAAGATTGAGCGGAAAAGAGACCAGAAAATGTGCAGGCATGGCCCGAAGGGAATGTGCGACTATTGCATGCCGTTGGACCCATTCAACGCCGATTACCTGGCGGAAAAGAAGATCAAAAACCTTTCCTTCCATTCACATCTCCGAAAGATCAATTCCGCGACGAATAAACCAGAGCTCGGCGCCTCTTTTATGCCACCTCTCACTGAGCCGTACTATCGAGTTAAGCCAGACTGTCCGTCGGGGCACCCCCAATGGCCGGAAGGGATCTGCACGAAATGTCAACCGAGCGCCATTACTTTGCAACCACAGTCATTCCGCATGGTAGACCACGTCGAGTTTGCATCGGCAACGCTGATCGAAAAGCTATTGGACTATTGGCGCAAGTCCGGTAGCCAGCGCTTAGGATATATGTACGGCCGCTACGAAGAGTATACCAAGGTGCCGCTGGGAATCAAAGCAGTCGTAGAGGCGATCTACGAACCACCGCAGCATGACGAGATTGACGGTATTACGCTGAATGAGTGGACCAACGAGAAGGATGTTGACGATGTTGCACGTCTCTGTGGCTTGCAGAAGGTTGGTGTCATTTGGACTGACTTGCTGGATGCCGGAGGCGGCGATGGTTCTGTCGTATGCAAGAGGCACATCGACTCCTATTTCCTCTCTTCTCTCGAAATTGCATTCATATCACGATTACAAGCGCAGCACCCCAAGCCAACGAAATGGAGCGATACTGGCCGTTTTGGGTCAAACTTTGTTACATGTGTTGTGACTGGTGACGAACAGGGCCAAATCTCGATTTCAGCATATCAAGCATCGAATTCGGCAGTTGAGATGATACGAGCTGATATTGTTGAGCCTTCAGCCGATCCTGGGGTTATGATCGTCCGGGCCGAGGAGGAAGACGACTCCTCCGTCAGCCGTACGCGCTACATCCCTGAAGTCTTCTTCCGAAAAATCAATGAGTATGGAGCCGCAGTCCAGGAAAATGCCAAGCCGTCCTTCCCGGTGGAATATCTCCTTGTTACATTGACCCATGGCTTCCCGCAAGAACCCAAGCCAGCATTCACCGCGCCACCCTCTGCTTTCCCTGTTGAGAACCGAGAGGCGATTGGGCAGTCACAAGAATACAAGTCCGTTAGCCAGGCTATTGGCCTTCGGCCGGACGGACAGCTTAAAAGATCCGATACGGGCATTGAGGCTGTCTCGGACTTCCATCTCCTATGTTTCTTGCGTAACATGGCCATTTTAAACAAAGTAAGGGCTTCAGGTGTATTAAATTTGTTGTGGAGAACATTGCTAACATCGTTCAGGACGAGGAAGCGCTGCTATGCCGCGTTGCAACCCAGCACGACCTTGCGGATGGGTATCAGCTGCTTAGTACGGATGGATGGGCTACATTGCTAGCTATTCTTCAATCTACTGGTGAGCGCCCCCAAAAGCGTCCCTCGCCGTTTGAAAACGATAGCGAGGAGAGGCTGGCGAAACGCATTGGTGGCGTTAGCCTGAAGTGATATGTGTGTGCGGACGAGCAAACTGTGTATATATATGCTGACTGAGACTTAGCTTGATACCCCTTACTTCTCATGGAGTTTTATGGACAATTATGAATGCAGATGCAGGGCGGTTCTGTTGGGAGACCCCGGTTTTGGGTTGAAGATGGATGCAATTCGGGGCTTTGAGCGGAGCGTAAATGAATATGATTGCATTACCTTGGCGTTGGTCACCGCAATCATGGAGTATATGATCTGCAGCTGAAGTCTAGATGTGATATGGCTAGCATATATTAAGAATACGATGGTTTTCAAAATTTAGAAAAGCTCTTGCGTGTGAAGTATTCGCTTCTGCTAACCTCAACCAGTTTCCAAAGCTTGCAGAAGTCCTTGGATTCTTTCATATTTCGCTGTATAACTAGTATTTTTCTTTGTAGCAAGAATTTTTCCGGCCCTTTGCGTTATGTATGTACTCCTTGGAATGTCCGAGACGGACACTTGTACATAAAAAGTCCCTGTGGTTAAAATAACTAGGTCCGCTTTGGTGCTACAGGGTTACGTCATGCCGTGCTAGCTTTTGTCAACAAGCAGCCTTGATCAACATTGCAACATGTCTTTTATGGCATTAATATTTTGTTAAACTTTTGAATAGGATCACTTTGTCGCTATCAGTTTGATCTCAGTTGTCTTTAGACACTGTCAATAAGCCTTAACGTTGAGGAGTTTTGCCGCGACTGGCAAAAAGTGAGGGTTGAGTCAGGATATGGTATTTCCGCGGACCATGGCAACCCTTCCGACCATGGCCAAGCAGGAAACGCCTGTCACAGTCGCATTTCGGAATTTCAAAACACAAGTAGGGCCCCATCAATTTATTTTATAAAGCAGGGATAAGAAGCTCTCTTTTCAACTGGTTCAATATCTCGAAAAGGGGCTTTGTTGCGAATATTTGTGGCAAATACTAACGGAAAACAAATATAGTGGTTTCTCGTGGCGCAAGGGACCGGTATAATTGCTGTCATTTTACATCAGCTAAAATACCAATTTACTGGGCTGAATATAATTTCTTATATATTCTGGCTCCTTACTATCATTTTCCTGACGTTACTACTCGCCATATTCGCCCTCAAGATCGTCATATTTCCAAAAGTCGTCGCCGAGACCCTCAGGACAGAAATAGGGGAGACGGCATGTCTTGCCAGCATTTCTATCACATTTACCAGTATCATCCAGATGATGGATCTAAGTCTAGTTGACGCCTGGGGGCCGGGCTGGGGCATGGCGACGCTTGTGCTCTGGTGGATCAACGCAGCTATGGCTGTTGTTGCTTGCATCGGGATCACGTATATCTTCATGAAATATGAGGCTCCTGGGATTCGAGGATTATCCCCAGTGACAAGCCTTCCAGTGATTGCAGCTCTCACAGCAGCCGCAGGAGGGGGTGTAGTATGCCGATATGGCGAACTTGACGAAGGACTCCAGATTCCTGTCATTATTGTATCCTACCTGCTCATTGGAATGGCTCTGCCCATTGCATTTGCATTTGCTACAATTTTCATGACCCACATTTTCGATCAATCTTCTCCAGTCGGGACGACGTTGTACCAAGACATGATCCTCTGCGGACCTTGGGGCCAAGGCAGCTTTGCGTTACAGATCCTGGGCGATGTTGTGACGAGGGGAAGCTTTGCCAAGTACGGACAGGGTGTATTCCTCGCCATGGATACGGCGGGGCCAATCGGCTTTGCGAGCATGTTCGCGGGCTTGCTTGCCTGGGGACAAGGCACGTTTTGGTGGGTTTTCGCCATCATAAACGTCCTGCACTCGGGCTTCAACAAGCGTGGGGAGTGGCGAGGATTGAATTTTGGGTTGGGAGCTTGGTCTCTCGTGTTTCCCTGGGTGAGTCAGCCTCTGGTAGACGTCGATGTCGGCCATCTTGCCAGCTATTTACTAATTGTTATAGGGCGTTTATACCAATGCATGCATTGAACTGGGCAAGCTGTTGGACTCGCCGGCATTCTCCATATGGTCAACTGCGCTCACAATCACTCTTGTGATGATTTGGATCGTGAACATGGTCCTCACTGGCAAAGGCTTAATTACTGGCAAACTAGTTGGATTGGAACATGGGTGGGATGGCGACGCGTATAAAAGACGCCGGTTAGAGAAAGGACAACGCAATGACGGTGCTGATCAGAGGCCAGACACCGGCCAAGGTAACACAGTGGCAAACCAGCCAGGGTCTACTGAATAGATTCACGAAGAGTGTTCTGAACATCTTGTATATAATTTGATGCAAAGCGGGAGTTATATGTTCATGTACACTTGGGGTCCACAATACAAGGCCACGAGAAATTAGGAAATGGTTCATTAAACAAATAGATATCAAAGGCCCTTCCAAGACAATTTCGCCAAATGATCCGTCTTCTTCTTGCTATTCTTCACCATCCCAAGCAGCCTCAGATCTGCAAGCGCCTTGTAAAACAGCATTAAGCAGCTTCTCTCGTCTCGCTCCTCGCCATCATCAGCGCCCACTATAGTGTGGAATGCTGACCATAAGTCAAAGACGTTGATGAGCCCTCCAGTTTCTAGATAAAGCTGGTATAATGTAGCGGTTACCGGGTGTGATGAAGATAGGCCCCCAGTTGCGGACTTGCAGCACGTGCAGCCCAGGTAGTCATGGGGAACTGACAGCGCACGCTCAATCGCGTGGCGTGGTCGTGGCGTGAAGACTTCTCGATACGGGGATTTGGAGTCGTAGATCCAGATTTCGTTAAGGAACAGGTCTTGCGGGGAATCGAAATTGAAATACTGCTCCAAGGTTTCCGCAAGCTTGTCGATGACCGAGGTGAATGCAGCGTCCTGCTCAGAAAGAACTGACTCTCGTTTACTAAGTTGTACTTTTTGGGCTACGACGGTTGTTCGTAGAGACTGGCTTTGCATGGTATATCTGCTTTGGAGAGGCTTCCCAGATTCTTCGGCTTCTTGCACCATTGTAGCTGTTTTGTCCTCAAGGGCAGATATTGCCTCCAGAAACTCATTCTCAGAGGCTGAATAACTTTCGGTCTCACCTGTGTCACTATCCCCCGCAAGGATCCCCCTTATAACAGCGGCCAATGCAATAACTTCTGCTGGAGCATACCGTTTGCAGGAATTGATTGCGTCTTGAATGAAGTCTGATTCGCGGAATTTGTCAGCAAAGAACTTGACATACAGTTCTGTCGGATCAGTGGGGGTGCTTGTGCTGATCGATAGTACTGCGTGGAGAGCTGCGAGCCGCCTCAGATTGGTAAACATCATGAGATCTTTTTCCTGAAGAGTTTTGACCGCGAGCTGGACTAACTCTTCGTCCGAATTGATCAAATCCTTCAAGCCACTTATGTCGCCTTCCTCGATGCGATGCTCTACCATCGCTTTGAATGATGGAAGCATACGCATTGCCTCCGCATGCTCTGGTTGAAGCAGCGGCACCACGGTGGACTCAAGATCATTAGAACTGCCCAAAAGTATGCTCAAAGGGTTGGCATAGAAATGGCACATGTATGCATACTATAGTTTCTGGTCAGCCTCATGACAATCGATATACCGATAGCATAGTACGCATACCTTTAGAGCAGCTATGAATGTTTGCAAGCTGTATACTTGATCATGCTGGCGTTCCAGGAGTGCCGCTATGAAGCTCCCCCCAAGACGAAGACGTATATCAGGACTAGCAATGACCTTCTGAAATATAGTTACGAGGGTCTTAGATGTCTGCTCAATATCGAATTGAACGCCCTGAAGGCATAATGTTGCTGACCGAGGGAGTCTTTCGTGGAACAGCTCGACGGACGTTGCTATTCCAAATAGTAAGACGAAGGGTATTCGGTCCAACCACGACCTAAACTAGTCAGACACCCGTTAAATAAGTAAAAAGGATAACATACTGGAATAGTTCGATCAACTCTGTTAAAAGTGTGCTATCAAATGATTCGCTGTCCTGGAAGGCAACTACAACTTGTTTATGCTTGGATGACTTCAAATGATTTTGAAGCAGCTGCATGTCATAATTGAGAAATTTATTACCCTGGTGCTTGTTAGATTCTGCACCGGATAAAAATGAGATGGATCATGTGAAATTACACCTGGGACTGAAGATGCCGATCGTTCATCTTCGTCGTCGTGGTCAGTGTTTGTCGCATCACGGATTAGCTTCTTGAGGGCAGCCTTGAGGTTACTCGCATCCCCAGGTCGAATCGTAACAATGAGAGCGTCAGATTCTCCGTGGACACGCTCTGCGAGCTGGCTAAACAAGAGTTCTTGAGAAGCCGTGTTTTGCCCAGTGGTGATTAGACCAGTTGGGATGCCCTTGGGGTTTCTTCACGAATATTAGCAACCCCATGGTGGACAGCGAAGGGTTCTTCTTACTTTGCAGTTACGGACACATTTAGAAAATTAGTAACTTCCGAAAGAGTCTTTTCATTTGCTTCGCCCAGGATTGACTGGGAACAGATGGTAAATAGGAGGCCATATAAGTGGAATGCGCCGGGGGTAGGCTAACCAATATCTGCGACTCTATGGCGGCCCACGAATCTTCATAAAGCTTTTGCCGTAACAATACACATTCAGAGCTTTCGGTATTATTCAGAAGGGTTGGAAAGTAGGCTTTGGAGCCTACTTTCTCACCCTCCTTCGGCTTCTTAGCGACTTTCCGCCTCTTTGACGGCCGTAGCTGCTCATGGGTGGCGCCATTGGAAGGACCAAAAACATACACGGTCTGTTTGCGACGTTAGATCTATTCAAAAGAGCTAACATTATATATATACCTGATGCTCAGTGCTGTCGAGAGCAGCTTGGTTGGCGTCTACTGACATTTCATATGTGGTTGACCATGGAAGGATCACGGGAACGCGTGTTCCGCTAAGATAAATGCTGGGTCGCGTTCCAGTGGCCGGTGGCCAGTGCTCCTAAAATAATTATAGATGAACCCCGTCAAGATTTTGCGACGATAAAACACAAACAGCACGACTTATGCCACCATTAAGACCACCAATTTCTGCATTAGGCAGGGGATATGTTTGCCCATCGTGTATAACAAAACTACAGCATCCACGTTACTTTCCCTCATCGATTCGAACCATCTCATCGAAACGCAACAACCCCCCTCACAAGACACCGATTACCCCGAAGCCTGAACCCAGGTTAAACAAAGAGACTGTTAGTTTTCACCAGTTCGAGCAGGACGAACATGGCCGAATCGCGCCACTTGATAGTCGGGAAGATGACAACGTACTGGAGGGGCTAGATTTGAAACAAAAAGACCATGAAGATGAGCTCGCCAGGCTATCGGAGAGCGTGGAGGGTTCCCCCGAGGGAACGTTGGAAGAGAAACTGAAATTCGTCGATTCTCTACGCCGGGCGCTCGGGAAAGACTTGGGAGAAGAGTTAAAAGCACCAGCCATCGAAAGTTTAACAACCATCGATAGCTCTAGCACACGAATTGCCAAACCTGGCCGGAGCAAGCAGAATCGACAAGCTGCGGCCATAGAACCCATAGAAGTTGCAGACATCGACATTTCAATACCGCGGCACTCGTTCCCACGAGAAGGCCAGGCCTATATAACTCGTCTTAACGAGGCCCTCGAAAAAGCTTTTGCGGCGCCCTTGAAAAACCGGAAGGAATTATGGAGGTGGTATTCACTCAGCAGAAAGACGCTATGTGCTGCATGGGGGGAGGTTCCCATGAGCACCTGGAAACTGCTTTGGAAAGAATTATCTGTTGAAGCTTTGGATAATCCCGATCGGATGGCACATGTCATACGGCTGGGCAACGACATGGAGGCTGCCAACAGGCCTCTCAACCCAGAACAGATACTGCTCTATATCGAGGCATTATTCGTCGAGGGAAATCATAAGGACGCACTGGCGAGGTGGGAATCGGCTCGCTCATCAATAACGCTTGTCGAATCCACAGCGATCCAATACTGGGCACTGGGCGTTGTGATGCTAGCGAAATCCAAGCAACCAGCTCGAGCGCAAGAAGCAGCAGATGTCCTGTTGAATGATCTGAAGGCCGTGAAAGAGAGCAGAACCCTCATCCACCTTATCCGAACATGGTCAGAATATCCTGACAACTCTGCTATTCAAATGGCTTGGGCATTGTATGTCCGGCTGAAGTTTTGGATGGGAAGCAGTATGGAGATGCAAGATTACGATGCTGTTGCGGGTATTTTCTTGACTTCAAATCGGACTGATCTAGCACTGGCTGTGTTCAGAGATATGATGTTAACAGACGACCCAGTGGCGAAGAGCTATGATTCTCTAGTTCTATATCCGCGGTTTGTGGGGTTGAAAGGCACACGGCCCTTGGAGTCTTTCCAGCTCGGCCCAGAAGAGACGAGCTGGACTCGATGCAACCCTCTAACGGTCTTGCCACCAAAGCTTCGAAATAAGTTCTTCTTTGGCAGCTGGATAAAGAAACTCGTTGGGGATGGTGACATCGACTGGGCCTCTCAAGTCGTTGAACTAATGTCACAGCGCGATATAAGGCCAGATGCCACCTATTTAAACGGAATAATCGGTGCTTGGTTCCGGACTGGCACCGCTGAGAACCAAAAGAAAGGAACCGCCTTGGCTTGGAAAATGATTGCGGCACGGCTCGAATTTGTTCGCTACAGGTCGCACCGCTATACATCCAATTTGGAAGGCCCAGTGCGAGCCAGATTCGACCAGACTTCAAAGGACGACTTTATTCGCCCATCATCCATTGCAGTCTCAGCCCAAGCGTCATTGGAAACATTTTCCGTTCTCATTCATCACTACCAGCAACTCGGCCAAAAAGACCGTGTCCAGGAGCTTCTCGGCGCGATCAAGGCAGCAGAGATCAAGCCCAACACTGCCTTCCTCAACAGCCTTCTGGAGCTTGGTTCAGCCATGCACCATCGCCCATGGGTCTGGAGCCTCTATGTCCGCTTCGTGGAGCAAGAGAGAGTTGTGCCGAGCCAGTACACGTTTGCTCTTCTGTGGAAGAGCATGAAGGATCATGTGGATCCGTTGATCAACCGTTCGAAAGCGGGTTACCCGTCACCTAGATTCTTATTTGCTCAGATGAACAAATCGTCGACCTGGAAAAACGAAAAGTTGGCAAGGGAAATGTACGACCAGATTATTCTCTGTTTTGGACTCGCAGATGACCAAATCGGGACAGCAGTTGCACTCAGGGCAATGCAGAGGCTGTATGGAATGTATCCGAATGAAGCGACGGTTCGAAGCATAGTCCTGCAGATTGCAAAGGCCGGCGTGAAAAATGTTGCAGGTTACAGGCCTCGCAGACTAAATCTGAATAAAGATACGCAGCGCAGAATCAGTGACGTTGGGAAGGTACTCAAAACCTTGAAGGACGATAGGACTAAGCAGCTTCAGGATCAAGGCGTTGATATCGAGGCCATGAGCATGGAGGATAAGTCAGAAGAGTCGCTGAAACTATTGTGCCTTTTGCTACGCTCTACGGTGGAAGTAAGGATGGCATCCGAAACCTCGGAATTGCGCATGGAAGCTGGAGTAGGAGGTGTCGATTATTTGGCACGATCCGCGGCCCAGGAGATGGGGGTGCCCGAGAATCTGCCTTGGGTTTCCTAGATGTAATTATTGTGTAAGATAGGACATATGTAAATATATATTGAGCAATGATACCCACCTTAATTCTCAACCATACCAAAGAGTCTTTTATAATTGTTAGATTGATAGTATCTCACGTAGACATGGAAATTTGTTGATGGATATGTAATATTATAGCGTATTCGATGTGTCTATGGTATCTTCTGTTCATCAATCGTGATCTTCCTCCGTTAACCCCGGACACCCTTCCATGTCCTTGTCAGGATAGGTGTATTTGCACCAGAAGCAGTAGTTGTACTCTTCTCTCAAGTAGTTGACAATCTTCTGCAACCTCTCCACAGGCTCTAAGGCATTGAATTCTTCCAATTCTGGATCCTCTTCTTCCAGATCTTCAACCAAGGAATACTGTATCGGGGTCTTTCCCAGCGCCTTCTTATCATCTTTATCCTCGTCCTCATCATCATAGGTCGGTAGCCTGGATAGACTCTGATGCAAATCACATCTCATCCTCCTATCCCTCTCTGCTTCCTCCCTTTTCCTCACCAGCCCCCTCCAAAGGATGTTAATAGTTTTCAACGGCTTTGATCTCTGAGCAGCCTTCTTCGGCGCTACCTCGCCACCCCCACCTGTGCTCAACTCCTCTTCTTTCTTACTGGCCATCCGTTCTGCCACTCTCATCGCAGTACCAATTAAACTCTCCAGACGACCTTCCTCGCGTTCGCGCCTGACCCTCTCTCGGTATTCTCCTTCGTTAGCCTTAACTCTCTTCCCTTCCTTCTCGACTTCCTCCCTAAACAGGCGCTTTTTCTCGTTGTCCATGCCTATTCCTCCCCTATCCTCCTTAATACTGATGCCCACCGGCTCAGTTCGCGCGTCGGCATTGTCTCCCTTGCCCAACGCCTTTCCGGGCGTGAATCCCATTTTTGACATCATGGCTAGACCCTTGGACTTCTGTGTCGTCGGATGAGACAATAGCGATCTTTGGAGGGCATCTTCTCGGGCAGCAACTTCGTCAGCTTCGCGCTCAGCTTTGGGTTTGGTGTATGCGCGTGCTTCTGCTTCGCGTTGCAGGCGGTGGCGGCGTTGCGTGTATGTTTCTTTGACTTTTGGGCCTGTGGGCTCTGCGATGGTCATAGACATGTAGTCATCCTCGTCATCCTCGGGGCTTTGAGGAGCCGCATCGGGAGATTTTGAGGCCGCCATTCTGTACCGCAGATAGCAAATGCAACGAATGCTTGTTTGAAGACGTTTGGCGTCAAAACGTAAGGTTCGTAAAGTACGGGCTCCTTACGAGGCTGGAGTATCGCTCATTCCTTCTGCTTGAATAGCCAGGAGGTGTAGTTCGATATTACAAGAACCTAAAACAGCGCCAAAGCTACAGTTACTTGACGCACGTATTGGCGATCTATTCCCAGCTATTGGAGTTGATATGTTGCGGATTTAGTTATTCGCACCTTGGATCATCGCGAGGCTGATAGTGGAGGGTTGTTCTGTGGTCGCGAGCTACCCCTGCACGCGCTAAAGTTGATAAAACCGATAAAGATTTCTGAGCATTTTTTTATTCTGTGTCTGACTGGCAAATCACCACCCACCACAACAATGCCTCCTTCACAGCTCAAGAGGCTTAAGGCTTCTCTCCGAGAGCAGGGTATTGTGGGACCTCAGCAATCAAAAAGTCAAAAGAAGAAAAATGCCCAAAATGGCACGAATAAGGATAAGAGGGTCAACCGGACCGCCGCTCTTGCTGGCATCCGCGAGCAATTCAATCCCTTCGAAATTAAAACAAACGCAAGGGGTCCTAAGTTCGAGGTTACAAACTCAAGGACAGTCGGCGGCGCATCAGGGTCAAAGACTGTGAAGAACCGACCTGGTATGACGAAGGGATTGGGCGAAGAAAACCGTCGGAAAACTCTTCTTGTCGAGATGCAACGCCGTAATAAAGTAGGAGGAATCATGGATCGCCGTTTCGGAGAGAATGACCCTACTATGGCACCCGAGGATAAGATGCTGGAGCGATTCACACAGGAAATCCAAAGCCGACACAAGAATAGCTCCGCGTTTGATTTGGAAGATGATGATTACGGAGATGGACTTGGCCTTACCCATATGGGGAAATCTCTATCTCTCGATGGTCCCGATTTTGCAGACGACTTTGAGGAAGATGACTTGGAGTTGTCTGACGCCGAAGATCATCCATCGGACGAAGAACGCCAAACGTTGAAGAGGCGGAGGGGCTCAGACGCAGGCGCTTCAGAGGATGAAGATGCAGAGGACCTGCCGGAACGTAAGAAGTCCAAGCAAGAGGTTATGAAGGAACTTATTGCCAAGTCCAAACTCCACAAATATGAACGCCAGCAAGGAAAGGATGACGATGAAGATATCCGAGAAGAGCTGGACAAAGATATGGCTGAGATTCAGGCCTTGTTACGAGGAGTCCGACGTCCGCCTGCACCAAGGCCGGCCGAGGTCGCTGGAATGAACCCAGATAGGGCAGCACTACTGAATGGTACCGACAAGGTCAAGTTCGATAAAGAGTACGATCTTCGTCTGCGCCAGTTGGCTCAAGACAAGAAGTCAGTACCGACAGAGCGATCGAAGACGGATGAGGAAAGACTTGCAGACGAAGCTAGAAAACTCCAGGACATGGAGAAGAGGAGGTTACGTCGCATGGAAGGAGAAGAGGAAGAGGAGGAGGAAGCCAAGCCTAATGCGCAATCTCCTGAAGGGGATGAAGATGTTTACGAGGAGGATGTTGACGAATTTGGCTTGGGTGCTGGCATTCAAGGCAAGCCCAGCCGGCCAACTAATGAAGAGTTAGGGTTTGAAGATGAGGATGATTTCGTTCTTGATGATGATTTAATAGCAAGTGGCTCCGATGTTGATATCTCCGAAGATGAAAGTGCTTCTGAAAACGGAGATGACGGTGAGGACGAGCCGGCGGATGATTTCCTGGATGGTCTTCTCACAACCGAAGAGGCCAAAAGGCCCGAATTTTTGACAGGAGCGAATGCACCGATTCCTGATAGGGATCTCCCAACGAACAATGGAATCAATGGGAACCTTGCATACACGTTTCCGTGCCCAGAGGACCACTCTATGCTACTCGAAATTACCAAATCAACCGACATCCAAGATCTACCTACAGTGGTGAGGAGGATAAGAGCTCTTTATCACCCGCAGCTGAAGGCCGAGAACAAGGGAAAGCTCGCCAAGTTTACGGTTGCTCTTGTTGATCATGTATCATATCTTGCGAACCAACCGGAACTTCCACCATTTGATGTCCTGGAGCAAATCGTTCGACACATCCATTCATTGGCAAAGACCTTCCCTATCGGCACTGCAAATGCTTTCCGCAAGCACTTGGGAGAGCTCCACGAAACTCGTGCTCTGGCACCAACCCGCGGAGATCTGGTGCTTCTCACTGCCATCAGCACCATCTTCCCAACTTCGGATCATTTCCATCAAGCAGTTACTCCAGCGATGTTGAGCATTGGCCGCTTCCTTGGCCAAAAGATTCCTCAGAATCTTTCGGATTATGCTACTGGCATATATCTAGCTACACTAGCGATGCAGTATCAGAGCTTCTCGAAGCGATACGTCCCCGAAGTCGGTGCCTTCCTCCTAAACACATTGTGTGCCCTTGCGCCGGCAAAGATGGCCAATGTTCCAGCCAACTTCCCTTACCACGAGCCAAAGTTCGACTCTCGTGTCGACGCACTTGCAGAACAGAAGACAATGATGTTGACTTTAATGGACTGCTCGATCCAAGATCTCTCACCCGAGGATGAAACCCAACTCAAAGCCGCCTTGTTGGAGACAAGCATTAAGCTTTTTGACGCAGCGGCAGATGTCTGGACTGAAAAGTCTGGGTTCCCAGAGACCTTCTCCCCCGCGTTGAAGGTTCTCAAGCACCTGGGAAGCAAGGCATGCCGTGAACATCTCCCACGCAGCACCACTGTATGTTCAAATATTCTCTCTATTCCTTTCCTTTCAATTTGTCTTTTCTTTTTGAATCAGCACGGATGTCATATTCCTTTCCTTTCAATTTGTCTTTACTTTTTGAATCAGCACGGATGTCAAATTACAATTCGGTCCTTCTTATGACTGTTGTTGCGCCGAAGATGTGCTTATATTGAGCTTGCCACTCGATACTTGAGACCCTTACCCGCAAGGGTTTGGGGCTCGTTGAGGGTGACCAAGCAGCAGCGCCGCCCAATGGGCCGATGTGCCGCAAATCCGTACTTCCTACCGGACGCGCAGCCATCGTGATGCAAACATTTCTCTCAAAAAAACACCATGTTGTAAAACATAATTACGAGGGGCCTCACTAACATGTTCCCCAGGCTTGTGTGACGAGAACATCGACCAAGCTCACCGTGCTACTCAACCAAGCGCGCCTCTCACGCCGCCCACTCGAGCTCCACCACCACAAACCCCTCGCCATCAAGACCTCCATACCTAAGTTCGAGGAGTCCTTCAACCCTGACAAGCACTACGATCCTGACCATGAGCGTGCCGAGTCCTCCAAGCTCAAGGCTGAGCACAAGCGCGAGCGTAAGGGCGCCATGCGCGAGCTTCGCAAGGATGCGAACTTCATTGCTCGCGAGAGCCTTAAGGAGAAGAAGGAGCGTGATGCGGCGTATGAGAAGAAGTACAAGAGACTTATTGCGGAGATCCAGGGCGAGGAGGGGAGAGAGTCTAAGCAGTACGAGAGGGAGAAGGAGAATAGGAAGAAGTCGAAGAAGTGAGCATGGAATGGGAAGGATGGCGCGTGGTGTTTGGTGGGCGGTTTCTGTAGATACCCTACTCCTGGAGAGGAGATTTTGGATAGCAAGGGAATACCGGAGACTTGTGAATGTAAACACTTTGAAGTTCGCTCAGCCTCTTGTGATTTGGAACATCGTGATACCGTATGAACATTCTGTGTGAGCAGTAGACAGTGAAAGGAGGCTGATAGGTCCGTACACCGCATCAAAATTACGGTGGAGCTTCCATGACCTCCCCACTAGCTGGGTGGATCTGCGTGTCTTTCGTGGGGGGGGAGAAATTTCTGTAAAATCGTCTCTTGCCCTCTCTTTCAGCATTTTTTGACAAAATCTATGTTGGCACGGCAAAGAGCGACGAGGATACGCGATATATGTGGACACAAAAAGTCTAATCATGAACCTCCTCAGTACGTCGCTCCCCTCTACTAACATTTAATCGCAGGTTGCATATTGTAAGAGGTAGAGTTAGATATAAAAGGCCCCAAAAAAAAACAAAAAAAATAGGTGTAATCTGAAGATATACTCCAGGTGGGTGTCGAACCCACGACTTTCGCATCTCTACGAAGAAAGATCATATTAGGCAGCTTGCGCTGCAGAATATAAGAACGACACGCTAACCACTCTGTGGAAACAAACGTTAGCATTCAGTAAGCTGAAGGCAGTGGGCAGTTGGGATACTAACGCGTCACTGGAGTTTGTCTTGTTTGTTTAAATTAGCCCGACAAATTCAATATTTGTATGACAAATTCGTGCCCGGCTGTAAGCGAGTTTTCGCTAGTGACACTAGTACTGCATCCAGTTGAACCCAGCACTTATCGGGGGCGGTGAAGGCGGCAGAACCTGTCATTGCCCATGTATTTGTCCTCAGCCTTGTCTTCCGTATTCAACAGAACAGCGCCTCATTGATCACTTGAAGTCCTCACAAGTCTTTACTACCCACCAACAGCGCATGTAGCCTCTTCAATATGGCGTCCCAGATCTCGGGCGAGAACCGAATCCTGGCTATAGGACTGGGCGTGTCTGTCGTTGTAACCCTGGGGCTTATGCGATACATGCTCATCGCCTTCCGTGATGCTTCTGAAATCGAACAGCCAGCGCCAAAGACGCAGTACATCGACCAAAAGACCGAGGATGCTTTGATGCCGAGCACGCTCGAGAAGCTTATCAGCAGTCACAACAAGGATATACAAGGAGTTGCATCGCGGATAGTTCTTGACAGGGCTCTCCACGATACCGACACCATTGGTGGTGTGCTGTGGGAGGTTACGAGCAAGGACCCCGAAATACGAGAGAAAGCCCTGCGGGTCCTTCATCTGATCTGTGGTGAGAGTAATTAAACCCTCACAATGAACGAGATTCCTTGCTAAACAGTACTGCAGGCTCCCTCGCTGATGTCTACACCAACAGCGTCATCAAGGCGATTGTCACAGCGCTCAAGAACCTAGCTACGGAGATCGACTATCCTCTCTATGACTGCGAGTTCGACGACTTCGACTTCCGCGACCCGGCCGAGAACGTGGCGCTAATGACACTGGAGCTGCTGATCAACGATCGATCGTCGCGATACCTGGCCAAGACCGGCTTTATTGAACACTGGCTTGCTCGCCAGAATTGGGGCAGCACGCCCGAGGAGATACACAAGAGCTTCCTCTGTTTATATCGCCTTCAGGAGGAAGCGGGACGGGGCAATCCGCTCTCAAACATCGTCCATAAGATAGCTGGGCATCAGCGTGGGGTTCAGAAGCTTGTCGCTACGGGTCTGATTGAACGGCCCGAGTCTATACATGTTGTTCGGTTTAGTAAGGGCTACAGTCTTTATGGTGACCACCCTGAAGCGCCATACTGGCAGACTACTGGGCCTAGTGGAGATGTTGTCACATATAGTCTGGAAGAGGTACTTGCGGCAACTAACAATGGCACCGGCACGGTCGCTAGGGACTCGAGGAGGCCTGTTGAGCAGAGTGCAGAAGAGCGTCGTTTAAGAAGGCGCAATCGGGAGGTCATGGTCCTGAATGATGGTTCACAGCCTTTAGCCATGACGGATATTATTGAACTTTAAAACCATCAGCCGCAGAAAAGAAAAGAGTCTCAACCTGATTGTGTCTGGAACCTCCCTTTTCCTGCCTCAAATCTACCCCATCCCAGAGCCTCTTCCCTGATGTACTCGTAGTTCTGCAGCTAAAAGTGTAAAACGCGGGTATGAGTGTCTGAGACACGGAAATATGCTGACCGACGATGACTTCCCCTTTGGCATTTGGCGGTGAGCTGCAGGGGCACGGGGCCAATTACTGCTTGGTGCGTGCCGCCGTCCCGCATATGCTGGGTTACCTCGACATGTACTGTAAATAAATGGGAAAAAGAACCTTTCCCTTCAGCTTAACAACAACAAAGGAAACATTGCTGCTGAATGGGACGAACTGTTCATAGCATGCTATTATTCGACGACTTTGACGACGACCACGACGACTACTAATTCCGTTGTTTTTGCGAGTTACCGTAGTTACGGGCCCTGGCATTCCTCCTTGCATCCACTGCGGGAACTTTGATCACGTTTTCCCCGTTGTAGTGGTGTGTTGACGGCAGTGTACCGCCTCCCCGACGCGCGATCCCAAAACAAACGGCGACCGGCAAAATAAATAATAGGGACGAAACTCACTTCTCCATGTCGACTCAAACACCCCCAACGCCGCGCCGCACCCTCATCCGACCACGACCTTCTCTGACTAAAATTTCCGGCGGCATTAATACAGTTTCGACTCCTAATCTTTCAAGTGCATATTCCAACGCCGCTGCCCCGCCTGTACCCACTCTTGGTGGCAGCAGGGTCGCTGGCCTCCTGGCGCGGAAGACATCACTCAGTGCGCTAACTCAAGGCTCTTTGGCCAGCATCCCGGATGCCAGTGAAACTTACGGATTGAGTACGGTACTGGACGAGGATTCTATCATCAGTGAGGGACAGGGAAACATGACACAGCATACACCAAGGGGCGATGAGGGCGAGGTGGAGGTTGGCGAGCTGGTGGACGTACCTGGGCACATGCATGGAACTGTGAAGTTCTTGGGCACTGTGGCAGGCAAGAAAGGCGTATTCGCAGGTGTAGAGCTGAGTGAAGAGTACTCTTCAAGGGGCAAGAACAACGGAGATGTTGATGGGTAAGCCCACTGCTCCGTGTCGCAAAAGATGGCCGCTGACTCCTACTTAGTGTTTCGTACTTCAAGACCTCCATACCAGGCGCAGGTATATTTCTTCCTATAGCACGGGCCACCCGCCGCAGTTCAAGATCAACATCTGGAAGCTCCTTTCCTCACACACCGACGACACCAGGGAGCAGCCGGGGAGGCCAGGGGTACCAAACCTACACACCTCCAACTCCGTCGCTTCCGAACTTCAGCCAATCTTTAGGGCCTGGGCGCGCTCCAAGCCCGCAGTTCAAGAGGTCAAGGCCATCACTTCCCAGACCTGAATCGCCTTTGCGACTACCACAGGCTTCGAAGCCATCGATTAGTGCAACACCTGGTCCCAAAGGCCCCCCACGTTATGCGCCTAGCCCGTCGCCAGCGAAGTTCGGACAGAGTGTAAGAGGTACAAGAGACACAGCAGGAGATCCACCAAAGAAGCTCGCATTCACCCCGAGAAACCCTATAAAATCGGGCGCCGGACCGAGGAGTGCGTCTGCCCTTGGCGGCGCGCCTATGAACTACAGCGACGATGAAACTACACCAATCGGCACCGCCAGAACTACGAATAATAATGAAAGCTTAGGCTCTACCTCCTCCTTCAATGCCAAGTTGCGCCCTGCCGAGGCGAGAGCAAAAGAACATGAAGAGGATCTTCAGAGGCTACGGACACAGCTGGAGGAACGGGACAAGCAGCTGAAGGAACAGGCGACCAGTCTTGCGGAGATGGAGAATAGCTTGGCTGAGGTTCAGTCATTAATGGGTGGCTCGGATGCCGGCAGCAAGAACAGGGGTAGCATGGAGGATCGGGATACTTCACAGTTGCGCACGCTGCTGCGCGAAAAGAACGAGAAGATCGCCATGCTTACGTCGGAGTTCGATGCGCACAGAGCGGATTTCAGGAGTACGATCGACACACTGGAGATGGCGAGTAATGAGACGGAACGTGTCTACGAGAAGCGGGTTGAGGACCTAGTGCAGGAGCTCCGAGAGCACCAGGACCGAAGCGATGATGTGCACAGCGTCGCAGCTCAGCTGAAGCAATTAGAGGAGCTTGTTCAAGAACTCGAGGAAGGACTGGAGGATGCTCGGCGCGGAGAATCGGAGGCCCGTGGAGAAGTCGAGTTCCTCCGAGGCGAGGTGGAGCGCGGTCGCGCAGAGCTGCGCCGAGAACGTGAGAAGGCAGCAGCAGCTCAACAAGAAGCGCCCCGTCAAAACGATGCCTCAGGAGCAAAGGAACTGGAACAACGTGACGACGAAATCAGAGGCCTGAAAGCAATCATTCACTCTCTCAGCCGCGACCAGGTACCTGACGCTGATCCGGCAAAGACCCCCACACAGCGACACGGCAGCGTTGGTAGTCGTAACAGGCGCCAAAGCCAAGGATTGTCTGAGTCTGCAGAGGACCGCCAGACTCGTGACGCTTTAGAGAACGAAGTTGCCGAGCTCCGCCGCACAGTCGAGTCGAAATCTAACCGCGAGGAGGAGCTCCAACGTGAACTGGAGGAGCTCAAGAGAGGCAGCACGGTCGGCTCATTGAAGAACCAACGCGCTAGCGCAATAACGATTGGAAGCACCGGCACTGTCACAGCAGACAAGCAACTCAACAAGGACGTCCGAAGCTCTGTCGGAAGCTGGCGCGACAGGCCACCTGGATCACCTGAAACCCACAGGAGAGGCAATACCCTCGAGACGATGGCAGAAAGCGACACCTACTCCGCCACGACCGAGGGCAGTGTCCTCTGGTGTGAGATTTGTGAGACCGGCGGACACGATATTCTCACCTGTACAAATATGTTCGGCGCAAAGTCAGCGACGACAAGCAACAACACCGGATCCCATCTCGCAAACAACCCGAACCCGCCTGCGCCCTCGCGTAATGGCAGGGACATCTCCAGAGAAGGCCTGAAGCCATACCCACCAAAGATGGAGAACTACAGGCCTGCTCCCCTCTCGCCAGCAAAGAAGCCAAGTGCGCCACCAGTATCCATCCTCCCGAACCCCTCCATTGATGGGCCTGTCGCTGGGAAGGAGAGCGGTGTGATCGATGTTAATAGATGGTGTGCACTCTGCGAGCGCGACGGTCACGAGAGCGTAGACTGCCCCTTTGAAGATGCCTTCTGAGGAGGAGGTAGTAACGACGTTCATTGATGGATTTTTTATCCTACCTTTTTTTTTCTTTTGTTCCTTCGTTTCGCACTCTACTTACTGGAGGATTTGGTCCAGTTCAGGGACAGGCTTTCTGCGATACATGCAACGAGTTGTCAGATTTAGCGTTGCGATATGATACCACTGATGGCTGGACTGGACTGTATGAATATTTCTTTTATGATGATGGACGGGCTACACATATGATGGGGTTGGGAGATAGTTGTAGGCTAGTATATAATGAATCACCTCGAGTTAATGTTTGAAACTCCCTGATTGAGAAGTTCTGGTGTACTATTGTGTTTATGTAGAGATAACTTGGTTCCATGATATGGCGAGACTTCTCCATGGGGCCGCCTTAAAGGACTCTACTGAAACGCTATATATAATGAAACCACCTTCGAAAAAATATAGAATGAGAACCCCCAGACCATCCGCATTCTTAAAGGACCGCAGTACCTCTCTTCACTCCGTACTATAGCACTCAAACCCCCCTTACCCCCACGATAGATCCATACGCTCCTACCTAGACTCCTTTGGACGGGCAATGGGATCTACTAACCAAAATACCATAATACTATGGTCTTCGTATGATGGATTAAAAAGGCATCATACAGACGCCACTTATGACCTGGAAACTATAAATAGGAGAGCGATGGAATAGTGGCTCGACTCCACGATGGAGCTCCCTGTCCCAATATATCTCTCCTACCTTACTAAGGACAAAAAAACAACCCTAATACTTCATGGTGCCACCATAGTTACATTTGCCAAGTTCTCATCTAACTTAGATGTGTCTTTAAAACCTTCATACCCATTAGGATATTTGTTAACAAGCTTCCTCATCTCAATTTTAACCCTGAATTCAGATTAGGATTAGTTGACGGCTAGGGAGGAATCAAACCTACAGGTTGCGGAATCTCAGATTTCCAGGATAAACTGAAGATGATATGATATCAAAACGCCTGTTGGGTATTGATTAGCTTAAGAATCTATACGTTGCACAATACACAATACTCACGTAGTATAAAGAGCTACACGGTCTTCGAAGTCTTCCATAGGCTCGGAAGGTGGGAAGAACTTGATGTATTCTTTGATTTAAAGGCGATTCATCTTGTGACGCGGCAAAGCGAAAGGTGCAAGCTCATCTGATGCAGTCGTCAATAAGGTACCCGTACTCGAAGAAATGGTTCAATTTACACTCGTTATGCGTGTACATGCTGCACGCATCGAAGATAACTGGAAGCCCAGTCTCAACAACGACCGAGGCAGTACCATCCCACAAATCGCCATGAATCAGACGCGGTTTAATGCTTCTGCCTCCAGTCTCGAGCGGGCGACATAGCCTCGGAATTACCTTCTCAGCAATAGCCTTTACAAGCTCCGCCATCTCTTCATCAGGGCCCTGCACCTCTTGCTCATAACCAGCTACATCTAGAAAGAAATTCAAGTAAACTCTTCCCAGGTGTCGGTCCATTTGTGGTAATGCGGGCGACCAACACCGAGACATGTTGGAGTTCCGAACCCGTATTGGCCGGTTGGTGATACGGAGTTCTCATGCAACTCTGCGGGTTTGGCGGGGAAGTTGTAGAGATCGGGCAGCTCGTTGGTCATGTTTATGAATTCGCAGAGGAAGAAGTGTGCTTTAAGGTCGGACTGGTAGGTGCCGACAGCGATTGGTCGTGGAGTAAGTTCTGGATCTACATAGGTTTGCGGAGTTAGTAATTAAGAACTTAGCAGAAAGATAAATAGAAACAAACAGGAAGTGAACTTAGATATTGTAAAAGGGAAGACGTACTTGCTGCATGGAGTGCAGTCATTGATGCAAATTCTCCCCTCGAGTTAAGCTTCCCATTGTCACCATACAAAACCTTAATAAGTGATAAGCATTTAGTGCCTTGTTTAGAACACTCTCTATATAAGTATTATAATTACCTTAATGAAAAACGAGAGGTCACAACCATCTGCCTGTTGAGTCCGGATCTTTGCTGTTCGGTTCCAGAATGATGACCCGTGTAGAGTGATGTCGACTACTTTTGTTCCAGGTGGCAGAACTGATTTGCCGTTAGTATGAACTCACAGTTATAAGTAAAGATCAGTAGTCTAACAGTCTTTCACTGCACAGTTATCGATCAATGCAGATTATTAATAAACCAGCAAAACGCTACATCTAACCTGGATGGCTGAGCTGAAGGAATTTCTGCAATATCGTTGGAGCATATGCAGACTCCCCTCAACTTGTACGAGTTAGAGGAGCCCCCCATAGGGCCACGGACATTTGCTCGTCCTTCGGTACCTTGAGATTAAATATCCAAATGAAGACGAGCACACCACAGCTTGAGGCGAAGCTTGCGCAAATTCTCACGACTTCACACCAGGACCGAAGGCTAATTGTTATTGGCTAAGATTTGCCGCCGCTGAAAAAGGTCTTTCATGTTGCCAGCCTTGTGAGATTACTAGCCTTCCACGATAGAGTGTGACAGAGACAGAGTTTCTTGTTGCGTGTCGCGTGTCGCATAACGCGGTGCGGGGAGATGGATAGATTGAACGCAAGTAGGTCATGTATAGCCATCTTGTGTCTCCTAAAGTTGACTGAAATACAGTCCAAGATTCTCAGAAATGGTCGGGGGACAGGCGGAAATCGAATTCGAGTATTACACCTTCTATCTTTGGTTGGACCTTCTCGAGAAGCAGCACAAGTGATCTATCTCCAGTAGTCGACAAGAAAGGCCCACTGGGACTGAACACTCTACACGATCCGTTAGATGCTATAGCGGATTTAATATTTGTACACGGGCTTGGAGGAGGTTCCCAAATTACACGATCAATAAACGATGAGTTCCCGACATTATGTGAGGAGCTCCAACTGTACTCTTTTTACGAAACCATGCCGACAAGCATAGGAGTGACCAAAGCAATTATCGTCCAACGAGACATGGCGACTCTGGGATATCGTAATGAGCGTACAACATATCTTAACGCGGACCATCGGCACGTGGTCAAGTTTCTTACCCCGGAGGATGTCAACTACAGGACTGTCCGCAATGCTCTAGCAGCGGCAATCCACAGTTTCAGACATGGGCCACTGCCAATTGATAGCCAACAAGATCTAGCTGCCCTACAAGATCAATTGAACATCTGCCTTCAAATCTCAGAAGCTCCGGGTGATGAATCGACGGCAGTTGAGTCTGTGAGAATGCCAGGTTCATGCGAGTGGATTTTAAGAAGGGGTGTGTTCTTAGAATGGAGAAACTCAATGGACCCCTGGATATACTGGGTCAGCGCAAGTCCAGCAACGGGAAAGTCTATATTATGTGGCCTCGTTATTAAGGATCTCAAAGATGCAGACTTAAATTACTGTTACTATTTTTTTACCCATGGGGACAAGGACAAGTCACGGATCACATCATGCCTACTCTCCTTAGCGTGGCAAATGGCTGTTGCTCAACGAGATATAATGGACACAGTCATTGAGATCTGCAGCAAAGATGGTAGTATCAGTGAATCGACAGATCATCGAACAGTTTGGAGAAAGCTATTTGTTGAAGGGATATTGCGTTTGAAGATCCAGAGGGTCTACTGGGTATTAGATGCTCTCGATGAGTGCAAAGAAAATACGGAACTTGTTGCATACCTTCTGAAACTAATCGACATTTGCGATGTGCGAATTTTCGTCACTCATCGACGTCGCTTTGAGGCTCCGAAAAATCTTAGTGCCTTGAAAGCGAAAGTCTACGCCGAAACAATCAAGTTGGATGAGACGAAAAACGACATTACTCTATACTTACAGGACAACATTCATAATCTTCCACAGTCAACAGACGAGGAGCGCAAAGTCATGGTAGACACAATTTTGGAGAAGACCGCCGGATGCTTCCTCTGGGTGAATCTAGTGTTGCAGCAATTGGGCAACGTCCAAACTGTTTCAGACAAACAGCGCATTTTAGAGGAAACACCTAGCGATATGGACGATTTATACACGAGGATTCTAATGTCTATGTCAGATGAGCCTTAAGGAAATGATATAGCGAAAGCCATCCTACATTGGGTTATTTGCTCGGCGAGGCCAATAACTATCGATGAACTTCATAACGCCCTGGAGCTTGATTTAGATGATAGTATACACAGCGTTGTACGGGCAATTGAAACGACTTGTGGTCAGCTCGTGTATGTGGATATTCAGTCACGAGTACACGTCATACACCAGACTGCAAAAGAATATCTGCTACGATATAAAGGTTCTGAATTTTCTATTAATCGAAAGGATGGCAATAAACGTCTGGCCCTAATATGTCTAAAATATCTCTCGAGTCCGGATATAGGGGGCGTGAAGCGCCGTCCAAGTGCTAGCGGGGCAGTTCCAGCTCCTTTCGTTGCCTACACCAGTAAATATTCATCGGACCATATCACCATCGACTCCACTGACGATGAATTCATTGTTGCACTTGCGACTTTCTTGTAATCCCCTAATGTACTGCTATGGATAGAGTACTTAACATCTCAGCAAGACCTCGATCGCCTTATTCAAACTGGAAATTCGTTCATACATATTCTACAACGTCGCTCAAAACACGTGTCTCTTCTAGGTCATGATGTAGCAACCATCAATTATTGGTCGTCTGACCTCATCCGCATAGCTACTAAGTTTGGAAGTTCCCTAATTGCTTCGCCAAGCTCAATATTTAACCTTATCCCACCTTTTTGTCCGCCTGATAGCGCCATAAGACGGCAATTCGGAAACTCTCTAAGAGATATCTCTGTTGTTGGCCTCTCAGCTACAGGTTGGGATGATTGTCCATCAACAATATATTTTACAGATGCAATTGTCACAGCAATAGCATCCTCAGACAAATACTTTGCGATCGGGCTTAGTACCGGGAAAGTGGGTATATATCAGGATACAACTTGTCAGGAGATAAAGGTTCTTGATTGCAACGAACCAGTTCGATTTATAGAATTTTCAACCTTTTCAAGCATCTTAGCAACTTGTGGTATCAAGCAGCTACAGATATGCTCTCTCGATTTATGGAACCGAACATGGAATTTTGATCTACAAAAGATGTGCATGTCTGTCATATCCATGGAGGAAAACCAAATCTTGCTTGCAGCAATGAGAAACAACGAGCTTGTTGAATACAACCTTGAAACGGGAGAAGCCACGGAACCTCTAGAGTGGACAATCGACGACGAAGGTCGCGCAGGGAAAACGTTTCGTCGCCCGAGTTATGTTGCTGTGAGTGCCAGCCAATATCTGCTTGTTGGGATTTATCGCGGGCAGGACATCTTAGTTTGGGATCTCAGTGGTAGCGTGGGATATGAAACCTATAACAAGGACACTGGGTTGTCAAAGTCAAAGGACAGCAGCCAAAATACGACGATGTACGCTGTGGTCTTTAATCCGGCACCAGACTCCACTCTTTTTGCTGTAAGCTATTTCGAAGGAGGCATGGTGATTTTCGACACCGCCGATGGGAACCGAAAGGAAAGCGTAGAAGCTAATGCACAGTCACTGGCAGTCTCTCCAAATGGGCGAACGCTAGCCAGCTTTGATTCCTCTGGTGCAGTACAAGTCTTTGATTTCGAGACTCTCAAGCCTGTCTTTCGTATCCAATCTCGAGATTGGGGAATCAAAGCTCTCTGCTTCAATGGCGACGGTTCTAGGCTTCTTGTTGGCCGAGATTCACAATGTAAAATATGGAACCCAGTCGCTTTACTGCGACAAGATGACGAGGCCGACAACAGCGATACTGTCTCTGTCTCCACTGCTAATCAGGAACTTCAGTATGATAATTCTGGAGACGAGGTCTTAACTACGGCCATTTGCGAACATGATAGTGGTGCTGTTTTCTTGTGCGGCAAGAGCGACGGCTCAGTATCCCTATACAGCACGACAGATGGGAAGGAACTCAAGGTTTTATACAAGCATCCTGACGGAGCATCCATTTTAGCTCTCTTCGTTGACGCAGCAAGTCAAATACTTGGTAGTTCTGCTGCGTCAGGACGAATAATGACCCACAAATTAACGAGGGTGAGAAATGAGTGGCAAGTGAGCGGATCACAATTTGATTCAAAGCCTGGATTCGCAATCGAGCAAATCCTGAATAACGAAGGCCACACTAGGATGCTGGTCTGTTCACCAGGTGTGGATACATTGTATGAGATGACAGGAGGTCTAAATGCAATTATAGCCACTAGAAAGAGAGACAGCGACGCACTACATCTCTGGGCAGCTCTACCGAACAAACGCGATGTGATCTTGATAACAGGACATGCAGCCCATATATTCGACTGGGACAAGCTATGTTGCTTGGCTGGGGATACTGGCATTCTTCTTGAGGGAGACGGTTTATTAGGAGCCAGTATTGAATTCACCACACCTTGCTACAACGGCCTGGTCATAGCAACATCATTCTCTCACTTCCTACAAGCTCACACCAAACGCTCCAATCTCCTTCTATATTCTACCGCCTCCTTCCAGGCACCTTCTAGACCTTCATCAACTACAACAGCAAAACCAGTTCCAAACTCGCTCTCCCTATCCTCGCAAGTCAAATACTTAATTGGCCCATATGATAAACGTCTCATCTTCCTAGATGCATCAGGCTGGATCTGCTCAACTGATCAGAAAACTTTTGATGTTACGCGCCACTTCTTCGTCCCTGCAGATTGGCTAAGCTCGAATTTAGAGTTGATGATTTGTGTTACGAAGTCGGGAGATATCCTATTCGTTAGGGGAGATGAGGTCGCCGTTATAAAACGGGGACTGGATACTAGTGAAACTGGAGTTTGGCCGAGAGCTCGTAGAAGGCTACCGGGGAGGCAAGGTGGAAGGTTGAGTATTAGATAGACGTGTATAAATCGATTAGTGAGAAGGTTCGCCTAGGACTTTCTTCTTGGAATACTCGTAGCTATATCTCTGCTACTACCTACTTAGAACCTAAAAAGAAAAGAGAAATCCACATTATTTTGGTAGAAAATCAAGACAATGACAAAATTATTCTAGCTGGATAATGTAGGATGTCAACATTAGCATGCGTCTAACGTCTAAACAAACTGTGCTGTGACTGGGGGGTTGAGAGTCGACAAGCTATTGATAGGTGGTATATTTGTAATTCAGAGATCACCCCATGCATTTAGCAAGTGCGGGGTTGTGTCAGCCTCACCTTTAACGACACTCTCTTCAAAATCTATAGAAAATTAACTTCTGTCTATATCCTATCCCTTTCAAATTGTAACAATACACATACTTCTCTAGAGAATGGGCATGCGGGTTGTTTTTACTGGTGGTTCTGGCAAAGCGGGACGACATGTCATCCCCGAGCTCCTTAAGAAAGGCCACGAAGTCTTGAACCTCGACCTCGAGCCATTGAACCAGCCTGATGTCTATACCCTCAAAATAGACCTCACACAACCCGGACAAGTATTCAACGCCCTCTGCGGGCAATTCAAGCTCTTATCGCCAAATCCTCCTGGTATACCTCCAACCCCAGATGCTGTAATCCATTTCGCCGGCATGGCACGCAACATGCTCTGCACTGACGATGAGACTTTCCGCATTAATACCCTCTCAACCTACAATGTCATTGATGCAGCCTGCAAGCTTGGTGTCAAGAAGATCATTCTCGCAAGCACGGGGAGCGTATACGGCGTTGCGTTCGGGTCCGGCGACATCGACTATGAATCATTCCCCATCGATGAGGAAATCGACGTCAACCCTATGGACACCTACGCCATCTCTAAGATGTGCGTTGAACGGATTGCACGTGGCTTTGCACGCCGCTTTGGCGTCGACATCTACTGCCTACGCATTGGCAACGTGATTGAGCCGCATGAGTACAAAGATGATCTATTCCACAGCTATGTCAACGAGCCACAGAAGTGGAAGAACCATTCGTGGTCGTACACAGATGCAAGGGATCTAGGACAGATTTGCAATTTGGGGTTGGAGAAATCGGGATTGGGATTCCAGGTTTTTAATGCATCGAATGACTCGATTACGAGCAAGAATCCAACAATGGAGTTTCTAAAGAAGCAGTGCCCGAATACACCATTTACGCGCGAGATGGGAGAGTTTGAGGCGCCAATGTCTAATGCAAAGGCGAAGAAGATTCTAGGATTTAAGGAAGAGCATCACTGGGAAAATTATTTCCCTACTGTAGGCAAATAGAGTTATATATGTTCCGGCCCTGCCGCCAATATTACCGGTTGGCCAACTGGCCGGCCCTGCCACTAATATTGTAGAATAGTAGAATAGTAATTGAATTGCCTACTCTACTATATTTCCAGTAGTGTCTGCTCTTGCCCGCTTCCGCTTTGGCCTCTGAACTAATGCTATTTCTGTACGAGTAGCTAGGCCTGATAAGTAGCCACAATCATGATCATCATGATGGCAGTGTACACTACACTCCTTTCCTTCCTTATAACACCGGCACCTCTTTGTACTACACTGCCCCTT